>PYUH01000196.1:778359-875483 GCA_016808085.1 Suaeda aralocaspica
TCCAGCAAGTCCTCTTAGTCTTCATTGTCGCACTCCTACTAATAACAAGGTATCCATGTTGTTGATAGCAATCTGTTTAAAACCTTATGGACACATCACTTTAATTCCATAACCACAGATTTTCATTAAACAAAAGTTTTTCGATTGAAAGTTATAATCTTGTATAGAGTTCCCTACACCACCTAGAAAGGGAAGGAAATGGACATAACTTAATAAAAAGGGAGTTTTGATAAAATGAAGCGAGATTAGATTTTGATTTTAACTTTTGGAAGCACAAGTGGTCATTGTTACCAACTCAGTACTCAACCACCAAAGGTGGAAATCGGCCTTGATCTATTCGACTGAGATCTTAGTGGCACTATAAATATACTTGAAATGCGTGATACTTTGGTGTTGTATGTTTATAGTGGTGAGAAAAATTTGGTAGGAAGATGCTGGTGAAATGAATGATAGAGAAAGACACTCACAATTTAGCACTGTTACTCCACTTCTTAAAAACCATAGCCTCTATTACATTTTTATAGTTCCAACATCATAAGAGTAATGAAGGAGAGAGATAAAACTGGGTAACTACGTTTGACTTTCTCTTTTAGATGATTGTGGGTGGTTTTTATTAATGGTGGTTTGAGAACAAGAGCTTCACTGAAAATTGAGAGCAAAATGATGACAAACTAGCTCTACTTCTTTAATCAAGTAAGATCAGTCTCCCCCTTGTTCCAAAGTCTCCAACTTTTGGAAAACCAAGAATATTGTAACTCTTCGTTGTCAACAAATAGGGTCATCACCACTCGTACCAATATAGCATACGTACATGTAGAATTTTTTAAACCAACCTTGATCAATAATATAACCTAAACCAATAATAAATATTTCATAAGCTTTTGAGTTTTGACCCATTTCGCCTCAAAAGCCATTAAAATGACCTCAGATTTAAAATGCAATAAAAAAATATTTTTCATACATACGCAAAATCTAACAAGAATTACCGAGCTTGTTAAGTCATGTATCATGGTTTCAAATCATCATAAACCACGTATACTTGAAATTGACCACCACAGGTTCTCAAAGTGAAAAATGTTATTTTTTATATTTACGCTGACTTTTACATATTAAAGTAAAGGATGGGTCGTGAAATAATATTTTAACTGGTCCAAGGCAGAGATTCTGAGACTTACTAAATTAGGATAATATCATGATATTGATGCTAACCACTCGTAAAATTATGATTAAAAACCTTGTTATGGAATTGGAGCTAACCTGACCTGCTATTGCCTGAAAAATGAACCAATTTAACCTAAACTAATTCAAACCACAAAAACATTCAATCTAATTCGACTGAATCCAATCCACTCTGCATGCTTGCAGAAGCCAAAATAACCCAACTACGAGTACAACACATTTAACTGACCACCTGACGGGGTTGGCTGCATGAACCAATTCTCATCTGGTATAGCCAACCAAATCTAACCCAATGTACTCAATTGCCTCATCTATTTGACAACTTTCTTCGTCCAAAATACCATATATAATTTTTTTCCTATGAATGCAACAGACATCCATAGGAAGTAAAGATGACCTTGTGTGATTCTCCATGCACTTCTCATTCAAATAGAACCTCAATACTTCTGCTATACCATTCCTGAAGTAGTTCTCAAATAAGCTATCCCTTTAAGGAAAGAGATTGGCAATCTCCACATCATGAAAATGAAAAAAAAAAAAATCAAATTCCTACTCCTTGCAACAGTTTTCTGTTGCCATGGCTAACCCCACCACGCATCTACTGGAACACCATTTAACCTCAAGAGTCTCAAACTCTTAACATTATGGCATATTCCATAAATTAATATGAAAAGATTTTACAAATTTAAAACATCGCAAATTTTTTACAAGATTTGTTGTAGTAGTGTGATGGCGTTTTCTTAATATGTACCCTTGGGCCATGTTTAGAAAATCCAATTTAAAAAACAATGCATTTGTTCACAGCAGATAAAGCCAATAAGTTAAACATCAGACACAATCAAAAGCCCCCTAATGCTAAGCAGTCATATACTCAAAGTCAAGCTTGTCCATCAAATCACTCCACTTGCTCACCCAAAGCAAGACCATAACTAAAGGAACATGTTCACTACCACATCATCTTCATGGAATGTGTCATCTATTCAGAAAGGGGTTAAAGCAAGATTTTCTTCCATTTCTATTATAAAAAGATGTTCCGCATACAATAAACTAATATATACAATTTTGCAGTACCTAAACGCACACCGCTGACTCATTGCCACCACCTGGCAAAGAGCAAAGAGTAATGTACACACCAGGCTCATCTTGTACAACTCGCTGTGTCTTTTTCCGGCAGTTCTTTGGTTCCACTACTTAGCAGGGCATCCATGGTACCATTTGACTCACCTTCTAGAGATAAAAGGCTTGGTTATGTGGTTCTCACTGGAGTTTTTTCAAAAGAGTCAGAAGATTGTGCACTTATATCACTTTGCTGCTTGCACTCTTCCCTCGTCCTAATTTTTCGGACATCTCCTTTAACTGCCAAAACAAATTTCACAATCCATACATAGTTAGGGGCACAACTTCATTTGCAAGAAGCAACTGATGGAATACGAACCATTTTTCAAAATAAAAAAGAATTACTTCTTCAGACTTCGACAACTGTGACATGTACCAAACAATGAAAAGCTGTGAAATGCTTGCTAACTTAGAGAGTTGTGTTAACTCACTCTTCATTCCCCTAAGCACACATAACCAATATTCAATTGAGTCATGCCTTAAACACTTTCTGTTACACCAAGATAGTGCAAAATTTTTTATAAGATGTTTGCATTTCAACATACATGTGGATAGTGACACACCTAGTTGAGCCAGAGTAACACAGAATTACCACTACAAATTGCTGTAAATATAATCTAGTTCTCTACACAAACCTGTGCAGTAAGAGATTTGATAACTTCCTTGGCAGCTTTAGATTTTTCAGCCTCATCTACTGCACAACCTTGGCCTCCTTAAGTTGCTTTCTTGTTTTCTCCAAATCAGCTTCAGAAGCTTATTGTCACCACAAGTTTTCAACCTGGAATACAAATTTGGTCAGAACTGTAAAGCCGTTCACGAAACAGAGCTGATAATCACCATAAGACAAATAGAAAAATTCATTGATTTAAAATTTCATGGCATAAAGACTATGCAGGACACAATCGCCAAGGCTCAAAGTGGCAGTTTCCCTGAAGAATTAGATCGAGCTTCACAATTTAAATATCCCACAATCAGGCTATACTATAGATGATTACTTTTTCAAGGTGTTTACCACTTTTTAATGCATTATTAGCATTTGACCCAAAAAATGACCTATATGATTAATCACAACTTTCTTAGTAACCCTTGCGATCAACAACAAACTTGGACAATCTGATTCCTGATAAGTGACAACTGGCAAGTAATTCTGGTTTAAAAAAAAAGTACTAATAAATAAAAGAAAATAAAAATTAATACCACCCATGCCCTTTTACATTATGCTGTATGTGTACTCTGCTTTGCTGTGTACCATGATATCAGTCAAAACACTGCTCATACATTTACAATGTTTTCCAATCATTTTTCATTTCATTAGTTGAGTGTCATATCCATTAGGTGCTGGTGACCTCAATGAACAAATACATCAAAGCTTTTTGGGAGTCAGGAACAGTAGCCTCACTTGTACATTTTACAGGATTCAGTCTTCATATCCACAAAACAAGAATAGCGCAGTCGTAGAATGTGAAAAGGTGAATATAAATGTCTCACATAGTACCCGAAATGTTCTCTCTCTAGATCATTTTTGGATCTGAAAAAACTATTGGTTTTCAGAGCTTTTCAATGGCGAAGGGAGGGGAAAAAAACAAAAAATCTGGATTAAACTAAGAAGAAGGATGCTGCACATAATAATTCGAAGCAAGGAGGTTGTGACACAGCAAAGCATTGAAAATGTTGAGATGTGGTGAGTGATTGTGAGGAATCAAATCACATATGGTCAGATGATTCTGAGTTTTTGGCCCGGTTTCTAAGGCTGTGAGGCAGGTTTCTAATGATGGGGATGTGGGAATTTGCGGGTGCAAATTGGGGTGACTGTTACTCGACAGAAGAAGGGGAGTAAGGTGGGGGTGACACCTGTGTCTGTGCCTACTGTTGTCCGGTGGTGACGCGGAGGAGGGGGAGCGAATTCCTTCTACTTCGCAAGTTCGTCGTAGCCTTCTAATGGAAGTGAGGGTGTTGTTAATGGAAGTAATGGAGGCAGGGGTGAGGGTACTGTTCCATTGATTCAACGAGGGAGGAGGTTGTCAGCAGTTGCTGCTAGGTGGTGATGGTTGTGAGAAGGGGGATTCTTTGCTGGTGAGCAAATGCCTTGGAGATCTACTTTGTTTGGTGACTTGCGTGATGAGGGTCTGAATCCTGCGTAATTTCTCTGCCTCTAATGGTGTTAGAATTACATATGAGGATATTCAGATGAAATAAGTTACTGGATGCTCTATGTTTGTTTTATAATGGGGGTAACCCTCCATTTTCAGTCCTCAATGCTTATGCTAAACGTATGTGGGGAAGGTATGGTGTGAGTAAGGTTGCTAAGATGTCTAATGGAGTGTTTATTGGAAGTTTAAGGACATCAATGGTAGAGATAAGGCTTTCCAGGCTGGTCCTGTGATGTTTGACAATAAACCACTGGTAAGGAGGAGATGGATGCCAGTATGGAGTTAGTGTGGGTTAGGCTTCTTAGGATTGGATTTGAGGTTTTGGGGTAAAAACTCTTTGATAAAGATATCTAGTTGTGATTGGGAAACCAACGAAAACTGACAGAGCACTGCAAACAAAGATATCTTAGATTATGCTAGAGTTATGGTGGAATTGAAGATGAATCAAGAGTTGGTGACAAAATACCATTTCAGGATGAAATGGGGGACCTAGTGCATCAGACAGTTACTTATGAATGGTTGTCTGTTTCATGTGATAATTGTAAAGGACATGGCCTATGAGGAGAGCGTGTGTGAGGAAGGAAAATGGGAACAAGCAGCAGCAGGGCAAGAAACAATGGGTACCAAAGCATGTTCAGCCTTCTACAGAACTTGTGCAGAGTGGCTTGCTTCTCAAATTGAGTGTACTTCACAGTCTCAAGCTCTTGCTCTTGTACCAGTGTAGGTGGTTGATTGGGACAGCTACTACACCAGTGGTGTTACCTGAGGAGGAAGTGGTGGTAAGTGTCATGATGTTGGGGATCCTAACAATGGATAATTTGGCTTTTGGAATGTTAGGGGTCTAAACAGTCTTATAAACAACAAGATATAAGATGGTTCTTGGATCATCATAAAATAGGACTGTTTGACTCCTAGAGACTAAGGTAAGGCCAAATAATGTTCATAAGTTCTTACCTATGGGGAGGGATTGGATATTTGTACTAATTACATGTGTGATACTTCTAATAATATGGGTGGGATTCACTTAGGTTAAGCATGTAGCAACGGGGGGTGGTTGTATTTCGGGGTAGGGGCTATCCCATGTATGTATAAGGATAAGAACGGGTGGTGAAGTGGGGGGTGAAATGTAGGGGAGGGGAAAACGATGGATGCAGATGGTGAGGAGATGGGATGTATGAGTGATCCGTTTGGAGGGAGGGTGGGAGGTGTGAGGGACGGGAGAAGAAGAAGGAAGAGGGGGGGGAGGGAGGGGGTGGGGGGGGGGTGGGAGGGGGGGGGGGGGGGGAGAGGGGGGGGGGGGTGGGGGGGGGGGTGGGGGTGTGGGGGGGGGGGGGGGGGGGAGTGGGGGGGAGGGGGGGGGGTGGGGGGGGGGGGGGGGTTGGGGGGGGGGGGGGGGGGGGTGGGGGGGGGGAGGGGGGTGGGGGGGGGGGGGGGGGGGGGGGGGGGGGGGGGGGGGGGGGGGGGGGGGGTTGTATTTTTACTATACTGCTGTGTAATGGTTATAATGATTAGGCACATAGAAGTTTGTGGGCATCTCTTCATCAATTGAAGAAGGTGGGGTACATGCTTGGTGTTTGTGTGGTGTGTGGGTGTGTGGGGGGGGGGGGGGGGGGGGAATTTCAATAATGTTTTGAATTTAAATGAGAGATTTGGGTTCCCCTCTGACTTTACATGAGGTTATTCCTTTTAGGAATTGTTTGTTGGAGTGTGGTCTTTCTGATCATAAGATGGTGGGGAGTTTCTATACCTGGACAAATAACCAGCAGTCTGACCACCTAGTTTGTTCTAAACTTGATAGAATGCTTTCAAATGATGAGTGTCAGGAGTTATTTCCTTACTCTTTCACACTATATTACCTGAGGGTTTGATGGACCATTGTCCACATATTCTCACTCTATTTCCTAAACTGGATGTGGGGAGGAGGCCTTTTAGGTTTTTCAATATGTGGTCTTTGACTCCATCTTTTGTTGAAACTGTTAGAAATAGCTGGCAACAAGCTGTGAGGATGTTCCAATGTTCAGAGTTGTTACAAAATTGAAAAGGTTGAAACCTGTTCTGAAGCAGCTGAATAGAGAGTGATTTTCTGACATTGAGCATACAGATGATTGTGCTTACATTCATCTCAAGAGATGTCAGGAAAAACTTGTTGCTAATCAAGATGATGCTGTTTTGGTGGAGGAGAGAGTGGCAAAGGAGGTTTACAGGAAAACCCACAAAGCCAGATTCAGTTTCCTAAGACAAAAATCCAAGGCTACATAGTTTAGAGAGGGGGATGCTAATACATGAGTGTTCCATGCTTCTTGAAAGAAGAGAAGATATCAAAATAGAGTGTACTCAATAAAGGACAAGGATGGGCAGCTTGCTACTCATCAGGAGAGGATCATTAAGGCTTTTATGGGATATTATCAAGCTCTACTTGGTACTGCAATGGAGAATAGAATTCCTGTGGATGAAGAGGTTGTGAAGACAGGTCTGGTTTTAAATGATGAGCAGGCTTTACAGTTGTGTAGGGCTTTTACTCAACAAGATGTAAAGGAAGCTATCTTTGCAATTGAGGATAATAAGGCCCCAAGCTTGATGGCTATTCCAGTAGATTTTTTAAGGTTGCTTGGGGGTGGTGGGAGAGGATGTATGAAATGCTCTTTTGAAGCAAATAAATGCCACTTCTCTCACTATGGTACCTAAAATTGATTGTCCTTTGTCAGTTACCCAATTAAGGCCTATTGCTTGCTGTAATGTGATTTATAAGATTATTTCAAAAATGCTTTGCAATAGGTTAAATGAGGTATTGGCTTTTGTTGTTAGTGAGATGCAAGCAGCTTTTGTCCCTGGGAGGAGTATACTCCAAAATGTCTTGGTATGTCAGGACATTGTTCACCAATATGATTGTAAGAGTAAGCCTAAAAGATGCACTATCAAGATAGATCTCAGAAAAGCTTATGACTCTTTGTCTTGGGTTTTTATTGAGGAAATGATGAGGGCTTGGGGTTTTCCATCTCTTTTTGTTACATGGGTGATGAGCTGTGTGACTTCTCCTTCCTACTATATCTCTCTCAATGGTGGTTTGCATGGATTTTTTGATGGGAAGAGAAGAGTGAGGTAGGGAGATCCTCTTTCTCCACTCCTCCTTGTTTTGTCCATGGAATATCTATCTAGGCTGTTGCAAAAAGTGGCGGAACATAGAGATTTCACTTTTCATTATAGATGTAAGGAGATGAAGCTTAAACATTTGATTTTTGCTGATGATTTGATGCTATTTTGTTTTGGAGATTATAGTTTTGTTAACCTCATTCAGGGAGCTTTGTGGAGTTTTTTTGCTAGTTCTGGTCTTGATGGGAATGCAGACAAAACTGCTGTATATTTTGGGAATGTTCCCGGATACATACAGGAAGATATCTCTCTCTCAATGGTGGTTTGCATGGCTTTTTTTGCTGGGAAGAGAGGAGTGAGGTAGGGAGATCCTCTTTCTCTACTCCTCTTTGTTTTGTCCATGGAATATTTATCTAGGCTGTTGCAAAAAGTGGCGGAACATAGAGATTTCACTTTTCATTATAGATGTAAGGAGATGAAGCTTAACCATTTGATTTTTGCTGATAATTTGATGCTTTTTTGTTTTGGAGATTATAGCTATGTTAACCTCATTCAGGGAGCTTTGAGGAGTTCTTTTGCTAGTTCTGGTCTTGCTGGGAATGCAGACAAAACTGCTGTATATGTTGGGAATGTTCCCAGATACATACAGGAAGATATCTTAGATTTAACTGGTTATATTAGGGGGTTCCCTTCAGATATCTTGGTGTTCCCTTAAATTCAAAAAGGATTTCAGTGCAGGATTGTGACCAGTTGGTTGAGATAATCATGAGCAAAATTAAGATATGGGCTAGTAGGCACTTGTCATTTGCTGCAAGGTGTACTTTGGTCAATGTTGTGCTAAATGGCATGCATTCTTACTGGTCTCAAGTTTTCCCCTTGCCAAAAGCTATGATGGAGAAGATAATGCAGATTTGTAGAGCTTTTCTCTGGGAAGGAAAATATGTTTGTTCAAAGTTGGTGCCAGTTGCTTGGGACACTGTGTGTTGCTAATAAGAAAAGGGGGTTTGGGCATCATGGACTGTATTAGGTGGAACAAGGCTGCCCAAGGGAAACTGGTTTGGCACATTGCAAGCAAAGCTGACATGTTGTGGGTTAAGTGGGTTCATTGTGTCTATATAAGAAATGCTGGGTGTTGGGAGTATATTCCTCCCACTAAAGCAAGCTGGGGCTGGAAAAATGTCTGCAAGATGAAGGAAGAACTGAAAATGGAATTTTCAAATAAGGGATGGTGGAATGCTGAAAAGTATACAATTGCTGCAGGGTATAAAACCTTACTATCACCAGCTGGGGATATTGATTGGACTGCTTGGGTGTGGGAGGGGTCTAAATATCCTTAAACACTCTTTCATTAGCTGGTTGGCCATGTTGAGAAGGTTGAAGACAAGGGAATACCTGCATAAATTGGGTATTTCTGAATCTGACAGATGTGTTCAGTGTGAAGCTGCAAGGGAAACTGTTGAGCATGTCTTTTTTCAATGCAATTATAGTAATGGGTGCTACCTGCAGATTTGTGACTGGTTTCAGGTTACTTCACATACAGTTGACAGCATAGCAGAAATCTGGAAGAAGTGGACGCAGGCTGGTTTTGGCAAAGTGCAGCAGTCCATTCTGTACTGTGGGCTTGCAGCACTAGTTCACTATGTGTGGAGAGGAAGGAATAAGGTTTTGTGGGAGGGGAAGCAGTGGGATTCTGGTAGGGTGTGTAAGCAAGTGCAGGCTAGTGTGATTTTCAGGTAGCAAGGGATGAAAATGGAGGTAGTCAATGCTCCTGATAGAAGGTGGATTCAGATGCTACATCAGGCAGCTCAGCTTGCTCTGGCACATACATAGGTTCTTTTTAATCTTGGCTGTGTTGTTGGGGTGTTTTTTTGTGGTTTTGTTTTTGCTGTTTGGTGTTTGTGTTTGAAATTTGGTTTTTTCCAGAGATGGTCTGTTTTGGCCTGTTTTGCTGGTCTTTGTATGGTTGAGTCAACCAACAAAGGGCTAGCTTAGGTTGTATTTAATTTCTTTTTTATATTAATAAAATGCTTACATTTGCACCAAAAAAAAAGTATTATTTTGAAGATATATGTGAACACTAAAAGGCAAGTTGTGATGTCTCAAAATAGAATAACATCTACACTGAAGGACAGAGGGTAATACATCATGATAAGTTGATAAAAGTATGGAAATTCTGATTTATAAATTAACTCACCTCTGCTCTAAGTTGAATAACTTCTTGCCTCAACACATCATCTGTATGCTTTGAGTTAGGATCCATTACTTCTGGAGTTGTAGGAACACTAACGGAAGTGGTTACTGTTGACGATTTGATTGGGCTGAACCCTTGTGAAACAGGTGACGTTGCCCGAGAAACCATTCTTGAACCAGGAGCAGAGGCTGACACACGTTTGTCAGAGGTTCCTGTTAAGAGAGATGAATTGCTTGAAAGATGATTACCTCCTGGTTGAAAGATCCCAGTAAAAGTAGGGAGAATGGAGCTATCAATTTTTCCTATTTTGGTACCACCCTTGAAACCATCATTATCATTTCTTTTCTGGGAATTCACAAATGTAAGCCCCCCAAATTTCGGAAATACAGTCTCTTTTCCTGCTCCTTCATTGAACTTTTGAAGACCAATTCTACCAGTGGGTCTAGGAATCCGCAAATTTCCAGAATCGGTTGCTTTCTTCAACTTCACATAACAATCATCACAAACCCGATAAGGTTTATTCATGTTTGGAGCTAAAGAAGCTTTCAGAGATTTGTGGCTGCTGCAAAGTTTGCAAAATACCTGTCCGCAGTTGTAGCAGTTGTGGCGTTTCCTCCGGAAGCCAAATGGGTTATGGCAACCAGTACATGTAGAATGGTCAGTCCCAGCAACCCATTTGTGTAGACAAATTGCAGTAGTGAAATTAGATCCACAAGCTACATACTTCACTTGCTTGTTTTTCATAAACTCAACAAAAGTAGGTTCGTTTCTGTGATCATTATCTCCATGGCCTAGTTGCCCATTTGTACCTTTACCCCATGTGAAAAGCTCTGCTTTACAAGTTAAAACTGCAACATGATGAGAACCACAGGCTATGTTTTCTACATAGTTGTTTGCAATCTTACCCTCCACACAAACTGGAATTCTTCCATTAGCATCAGGACATCCTAGTTGGCCATAAGCGGTACAGCCCGTTGTATACACCCGTCCTGTGGTAGTGAGAGCCACAGTGAAATCATTTCCACAAGCTATTTTACAAACACTTAAATTAATTAGGACTTCGACACACTCTGGGATCAGCCTGGCTTCCTTGTCACCATGTCCAAGCTGGCCTTTATCACCTTCACCCCAGGTAAATAGCTTCCCTGCTGCTGAGAAAGACTTATCACAAGAGCCTTCACATTCTAGCATATCAACAATAGCAGCAGTATGCCAAGCACCACAAGCAACCCTCAGTGTTCGCTGTCCTCGTAATGCCTCAACTTCCTTTGGAACTGTGTAACTCAAACGGTCTCCATGACCAAGGACACCAAAGGTCCCATCTCCAAATGTAAACAGCTGACCAGTTGATAAAACAGCAGCAGTATGCCAAGGTCCACAAGAAACATAGGACACATGCATACCATCTAAAGGGCCACATACTCTTTTAGGTACCCAATGACTTGCCGCACTTCCATGTCCAAGCATAACAGAATTGTGGATACCTCCACCCCATGTAAAAAGATCTCCAAAAGTGGTAATGGCACAAGTATGATATGCTCCACATGCAACTAATTCAATATTCATTCCACCAAGACCACCAATCAGCTTTGGATTTGAAACATCAACTTCTGCGCCATGACCGAGTCTACCACCTGACTCCTCCCCCCAACTAAAGATTTCACCTTGCCTAGTAACCAACACTCCATGCCTGATACCACAAGCTATGTAACGAACATCAAGGACCACTGTGGATTCCAGTGCCTTGGGCAGATTAGCGTCAAACTTGCCATTGTGCAAAACTCCAAGGGACCCACCACCCATGATCCCCTCACCAATGCCTTCTCCCCAGATGAAAACATCACCCAAGGAATCAAAATCGTCAAGAAAAGAACCCTGACTAGATGAACTTATCATACTTGATGAACTAATTCGCACATTATCCGATGATGAACTTCGGCGGGTAAAGTTGTCTACATTATTGGATGGTGATATACTAGCATTATAGGTGGATGCCTCAGCCTGGCCGTTGTTGGATGCTGCAGTATACAGTATCATGTCAGAAAATGCCTTCCCCAATCCAGTTTGTGGAGGAACCTCAAGAGGCATTTGACAGAGGGAATCCCCAGCATCCTAATACAATTCGTAAACAAACACGCAATCAGTCATAACAGCAAATTTGTTTTTTTTAATACACTACACTGGAAGTTTTGGAGGAATTGGGACATACAAATGAAGAAAATGTTTGATGAGTTCTGCGAGTAGTTGAACCGTCTGCAGATGTATTACTCCCCCTTGCTTCATTTCTTAACTTACGCCAGCCGTTACTAGAAGTTAGTGCCTTCAGACCAACAAGCCACACATCAGCTTCATCCTTGTCTTTGCAAATCTAGCAAGGGACCAGCCAAATGATTAGAAGAATACTATATACAGTTTCATTTTGCAATTTGCATTTAAATTAAAGTAATTGGCATGTTTAAACACTTTGCAAGTATAAATACTTTCAACTGCAAACCATATCAAATGATGGTAACAAATGGATTTTAAATTCTAGCTTTTATGGTAGATAACTCACCAGATCCAAAGATCTATCACTGTATATCAGAGAAAATGATTGATACTCCTTATCAGGCCGGGGGTATCGCTTAAAAATTGCCTGAAAAGTGGGGAAAATTAAATAAAACAATTATAGTGAAAGCTTGAAACTCGCAAGATTCAATTGATAAGTGACATATTCATTAACACTCGGGATAAAGAAATAAATGAGAAAACAATGGGAAATGTCAAAGGCCGCCAAAGAAAATCATATTCTAAGTATTTCTTATTATTACTTTTTTTAAAAGAAAAGTGGTTCATTCACGCTTTAGTAACTCCATTCCTCAATACTTAAAGATGCTGAATCCATGATATTCTGATCACAATCGGTGGAGGGAGTCAGCAAAAATTAGGAAAGTGAGGAAGGAAAAAACCAAATTATTCAGGCATTTTCCTACCAGACCGTAGCAGTACCCTGATGTCTCTCATGAGGTTCCTGCCTTGAGCAAAATAGAGGCCATATGCAAACAACTTTACCTCAATAACTGCAAAGAGGTGATTACTATTACACGCTTGATTTAAAAATAAAAATCCACCACAAAAGAGACACGGGAGACTGGTAAATTAAAAAACTTTGAGATAGTCCACTAGAGCCCAAAGCAAACAAATTCCAACGAGATGCCTTCTATGGCATTCAAATCGCATGCACCCAAAGGAACATCCAAATATGCAGATTTGAGAAGATCATGCTTAAAATTAAGCAATGGAGTTCTAGGCATATTTCATATGCAGGTAGACTCACTTTGGTTAATTCTGTTCTTGTTGGTCTGCATGCCTATTGGGCTCAAGTCTTTCTTCTTCCTAAAAGGGTTTTGAGAAGGGTGATGCAGATTTGTAGAGCTTTCCTTTGAGAAGGTTGTTATAGTTGTTCTAAGTTGGTCCCAGTGGCTTGGTAAAAAGTTTGTCTCCCTAAACATAGTGGTGGTTTGGGAATTAGAGATTGCTTAAATTGGAATGTTGCTGCTAAGGGTAAATTGGTTTGGAATTTTGTTTTGAAAGCTGATATGCTTTGGGTTAGATGGGTTCAATGTGTGTGTTTGAGGAATTCTGATTGATGGGGGTATGTTCCTCATTTAAGATCTAGTTGGGGTTGGAAGAATGTTTGTAAGGTTAAGGAGAGAATGAAAGAGGAATTTTTCAGAAGAGGTTGGAAAGATGGGGAAATGTACACTATTGCTGCTGGTTACCAGTCACTTGTGGCTCAGGGGGAAAAGAAATCTTGGACTAAATGGGTTTGGTGTTCTCTGAATTTCCCTTCTCATGCTTTTATTAGCTGGCTTGCAATGCTTGAGAGGCTAAAAACAAAAAGTAGACTTCAGCAGTTACAAATTGCTGAGAATGATATCTATGTTTTGTGTGGAGCTGAGAGTGAAACTGTGAATCATCTTTTCTTTAACTGTCAATGCAGTAGAACCCGTTACCAGTGGTTGTGTGATTGGACGGGAAAAGGGGTTAATCAAGATTGTGGCCTGCAGGTGGTCTGGCATAATTGGATGGCAGCTGGTACAGGGCAGGTTCAGAAATCTGTTCTGAGTTGTTCTCTTGCTGCTGCAGTGTACTTTCTCTGGAGAGCAAGAAATAAAATTCTGTGGGAAGAGGAACAATGGAGGCCTGAGAAGGTTTTCACTCAGATTAAGACTAATGTGACTATGAGAGCTCATAGGCTGCATCAGGGGCAGATTACTGCCAGTGATAGAGAATGGCTTCAGCAGAGATTGAGCATATTTTAATGTGCTTCCTGGTTTGTGCTCTGGTGTTTCAGGCAGTGGCTGTGTATTGATTTCCTACTTGTTCTTTATGTTGATAGTTGTTTTAGGAGGTTGTAGGTGATGTAAGTTGTTTAGTTTATTTCTGGTGCTGCTGTTAGTTTTGGTTTAGTTAACCTTACTTTCAGTGGTTTAGGTTGTATACTCTTTTGTGGTTTTCTAATAAAAGCTTACATTGCACCCCCAAAAAAAAAAATTATCGCATGCACCCATCTCAATACATAATTTGCCCAGAGATAAAGGATTAGACTTACAGTACGCTGCCCAGGAATAATCCTAGACACTTCACTCAGTTTAAGCTGCTTCTCCTCTTTTCCAGAGTACCATATCAATACAGATTCATCCTGTACACAGGAAAGGAGTCAATAGAATTAGAGCAACAAGATCTCTTCCTAATTTTTATTTGAAGTCTAAAATAAAGAGCATCTGCTTTCCTAAGATTCAAAGTCAACAGAGACCTACTTAAAATAACGATTCATGAAGAAAGAGAGAAAGAGGGAAAGGGGGGATACACATTAGCACTTTTTTCCTAGAACTGTAACTTGTATGCTGGAAGGCGATGCACTAACTTTTAAATTACATGCTAGAAAGGAAGTAGGGCATGAGGAAATGAGGAGTTTATCCCTCAATATATATTATGTAATTTAGTATACATAATTATAAGAAACTTCAGCAAAAGGAGAAACTAAAAAACAAAAATAGAAAAAAAAATAAAATAAAATAAAGGATACAGAAGAGTAAATTAGTTGTTCACTGAGAAAGATCATGTGTCATCAAACGCAGATGGTGAGTAAATGCTTACATTAGAAAGTCGAAATGGGCAGAACTTAGGCTTCCCTCTTCGCCCATACTTGAGCAATGTTGCCCCTTTCTTTAATGCGGTAATTGCCTGAAAATGAATTAGGAATCACAATATTGAGGATGGTTTCATAGTCACAACTTTTACAAGAAATCAGGTTCACAAAGTTTGTAACTGTTTCACTGGAACAAATTCACATTTAAGTGGAGTGCTAGACTGTTAGAGGAAACAATACGTGAGTACACAGCCCATAGCTCCTATATAGTTAATAATTGAAGGTCAAATGCAGCATAAGGAGATCTAGTTGATGATGAAAGACTAATTCTTGTTAGCTCTCCCACACACACAGACCCATCCTCAACAAGAAAGAAGATACAAAAATTGAATACCTTAAAACACTATCAGTATTCCCTTGCACAAACTACTTACGCCATATGATATAAGGTTACGACTTTAAGCAACTGATGCACTAGCTCAGTGGTCAGTACAGTGTTTACCTGCACCGCTGCACGTACCTCTATGCACTCTCAGCCCCTCCCTCCCCTAGCACTTCTTGCTGCCTTTCAATCAATAATTGCTCAATTCCCACTTAAACCCCTAACCTCTTTAACAAAGCAGATAAAGTAGCCAAATTGCAAACCAAACCTCCCAAACTCAAAGCCCCTAAAGTAGTTGTAGTTTCAAATTTTATTCTAATATGTATGCTTTCATATGCATTGTCCCAAACTAATGTTCGAGCTTTTATGTCCTCAAACCCACAAGGTGTTAAATTCCTAGATCCACCACTAATGCCAAAGCCATAGGATCACAGTTTACATGGTTGTGTTTCTCGTTCATAAGAAACAATACACAAACCTATATACATATGCATACAATAGAAGAAAGCGAACATGAACAACAAAGAGTAGTACCTGTTCAATACATAAACTACATACACATATGCATACATTAATTCATACATTATTGTAAGACAAGATTTCATCGTAAGCACGAACAATAACAAATCAAGCATTGCACAACAACGGGTATAGTAGTACCTGCTCAAGGTCCCTTTCCGCGGAACCATTCTTGTGTGAATCAGCCATTTAAGTTGTGAAACCCACCTTAACCGCAACCTCGAAATTTTACCCATTTGAACTTCTCCAAAAACCCCTTTTAGTAATCCTAAAATTTATATCCTCTAACTTTTTTACTGAACCCATAAAATAATAAGTATCCCAATTCTACATATCAATATCATCATTGCTTTTCTACCTCATCTAATTTTGTGCAACCTTTCAAACTCATCATCACAATTTCAATACTTATTATTATAATCAAATCAACTCTTCTCAAAACACTTTTTACCGCGCAAATTAACTAATCAATGAAACCCTAGAAAATCGAAATTACCTTCAATAATCAACTCTACACCCAAAATTCAAACTCCTCAAACAATATAATCAAACTTCAAATCCACCTAAATCAATATAAATTCACCAAAATTTCCTCAAAAAAAAAAAAACTATTAACAAATAATAACCGAAAAAATCGATGAATTTAACAACAAATGTCTTCAAGTATTATCAGCTAATTTGACTTTAATTAAAGCTCAAAAAAAAAAAAAATCAAAAACAAAAACAATTCAGCAAAAATCGCTGACCTTAAAAATAATATCGATCAAAATCAATCAATTAATTCAAAAAAATATTGAAAATAACGTATTTAATCTCTTTATTTTTATTATTCTTTTTTCTCTCTCTAAAAAAATCAAAAATGAATGTGTATGTAAGTTCAACAAATGTAATTACGTCATGGAGAATTAGGCAACAAACCAACGAACATTATTTTATTTAATTTTTTATTTTTATTTTGTTTAAGTGTTCGTTGCTTGAGTTTTTAATTTTTTTTAATTTTTTTTTTTTAAAAAAGTTATAAAGTGGCATCATTATTATTCGCTTTTTAATGCTGGGGTGCCACGTAAGTAACCTGGAGTTTCTGTTTGATGTTCTTTATTGGGAATTGCCCCTACTATGTGAACTTTTTTTTGTTTTGACTTGTAGGCCCAATAAGACTAGTTCTTTTTGGCCCGCAATTATGCTTTTTGTTTTTTGTTTGTGGGTCTACTGTTTTTCTTTTCATTAAAATATATATCCAGATTTAAGCTGGCCTAAAACTGTGTACATTTGTAACTAAAAAGCATTTTCAAATCAGTGACATGCAATTTCAAGTTAAATAGGCGTTTTTCAAGTCAAAATTTTTTTCATGTCATATTGCATAAGTTATTAAATTGATTTTAAATTCAAGTCAGAGGTGTTATATTGTTAAATTAGAATGAATAATTTTCAAGTCGAAAAAAAGTTAGTAGTCCTCTAGGCTAGAGGCCCTCTGCACAAATACTTCCTCGCTTTTCCTTTGTGTTTATGCCACTCTTGTCATACCTTATGAGTTACGAGCTCATGTCGTTATTAGTCGCAATGTTTAGTCAGTACTGATTATATCAAAATTATTTAATTTTTTATCGCCAAATAAGTTATGTTGATCTTGACTTTGAAATTAGACGGATTCATCTGAGTATGTTTTTAAATCACTTTAGTTCAGTTGTGTTGTGGCAAGCCTAAGGCTACTACATGCTACATAATTACACGATCGAGTGTTGCTGAATTAGTAGGAAACATGTGTATCTCTAAAAGAGTCTAGTGTTATTTATTTGTTTGAAACACTTAGAACCTTATGTGAATATGAGAAATACACGAATAACAATTATTCATCTTCCAATCAAGACTAAATAGACCCATATGATAAAACGGCTAAACGACTCAATTTTGGGGCAACAAATCATTACATGGCAATTGTCATTTTATGATTGGTTAGCTATCGAATCTAATGCAATAAAGTCTATACAAATAACCCAAAGTGAATTCGTGAGGGCATTCATAAAAATGATTTGACCTTTCATTAATCATCGTATCATAGAATAAATTAAAAGGCGTTTCGGACAACGTCGATGGGTCACGTAAGCTCTCCAACATTCACCTGCAACTAATTGATATGATATGTCCAAAAATTACGAATGAAAGCAACATGTGGCTATTAAGAATTGAACTTGTGACCTTTCAAATAAAATGTACATATACAACCATCAATTTATTTTGTTTTTGTTGATCGGTTGTTCATAATAAAATATAATAAAGTGTCATAATTATATAAGTACATGTAACTAAAAGTACATGTAACTAAAAGTACATGCACAATATGTACATCTCTAAGAGGTGATATGAGACTATTGTTAACACATTCCGTTATCTCAAGTGCTCGATAATTGTTATTTTCATCCAAAAAACGTGAATTTTATTTTATTTTTTTTAACGAATAGCTTATCATGGAAACATAATCTTCATCAATTTTACATGAGTCACTTAATTACAAAAAGATAATAATATAAATTATAAAAATCTATGAATAATAACATATTACCTCCGTTTTTTTTTTTACTCGCTACATTTACTTTTTTCGCATTTCCCAATAAACAACTTTTAAAATTATTATCTCGAGTTATATTTCAATAAATTATAGAAAGTTTACATCGAAACGAATCAAACAAGATCTCATATAACTAGCTATATTTTTTTTACGTATAAAATACCAAAATGAGTCATAATTACACTATAACTAACTGGTGTCGAAAACCCTAATGTAGTAAGTAAAAAGCTACAAAGGGAGTATTTGGTATTTTGAGATCGACGCAGGGCATTGCCCTGGCTAAATTACTAGTAATAATACAAAAGAGAGTTACCAAAATGTGTCTCTATCAATTTTCTAGAGAAAATTCCCTTAGGATGGTTTTTCCGACCCTCCATTGCTAGGGTTTTTCTAAATTTTGAAGGTTTTTCCTTTCCTCTCTTTCTGTTTCAAAATTTTTCTTCTTGGCCTGAATTGTGAATATTTAGAGTGACTTCCACCATTGTTTGTATCGGTGGTAAATCCCAAAAACTCTTTCAATTTTTAATAAATTAAAGAGATATCATCTTTAAAATGGTGTTTATTCTTATGTGTTCAATTTCTCTAAGATGGTGTTTATTCTTATGTGTTCAATTTTTTTTATTCTTAACTAAGCTGGCCCAGAACTGTGTACATTTGTAAGTAAAAAGCATTTTCAAATTAATGACATGCAATTTCAAGTTAAATAAGCGTTTTTCAAGTCAAATTTTTTTTCATGCCATATTGCATAAGTTATTAAATTGATTTTAAATTCAAGTCACGGGTGTATTATTTTTAAGTTAGAATGAATAATATTCAAGTCGGAAAAAAGTAAGTAGTCTTCTGGGCCAGAGGCCCTCTGCACAAATACTTCCTCGCTTTTCCTTTGTGTTTTTGCCATCCTTGTCATACCTTACGAGTTACGAGCTCAGGTCGTCATTGGTAGCAATGTTTAGTTTAGTTCTGATTATATCAAAATTATTTAATTTTTTATCGCCAAATAAGTTATGTTGATTTGGGGAGTTTGAAATTAGACTGATTCATCTGACTGTTTTTAAATCACTTTAGCTCAGTTGTGTTGTGCCAAGCCTAAGGCTACTACATGTTACATGATTACACGATCGAGTGTTGCTGAATTAATAGGAAACATGTGTATCTCTAAAATAACCTAGTGTTATTTATTTGTTTGAAACACTTGGAACCTTATGTGAATATGAGAAATACACAAATAACAATCATTCATCTTCCAATTAAGACTAAATAGACCCATATGATAAAACGGCTAAACAGTTCAATTTTGGGGCAACAAGTCATTACATGGCAAATGTCATTTTATTATTGGTTAGCTACCGAATCTAATGCAATAAAGTATACACAAATATATCAAAGTGAATTCGTGAGGGCATTCATAAAAATGACTTGCTCTTCATTAATCATCATACAATAAATTAAAGGGCGTTTCGGACAACGTCAATGGGTCATGTAAGCTCTCTAACATTCACCTACATTGTACCACATGGCAACTTCTAGCCGACATAGCGTCACGTAGACATGCTCTCTCCAACTTTGCGCCACGTATGACTAATTTATATGATATGTCCAAAAATTACGAATGAAAGCAACATGTAGTTATTAAGAATTGAACTCATGACCATTCAACTGAAATGTAAATACACAACCATCATTTTATTTTGTTTTTGTTGATCAGTTGTTCCCAATAAAATATAATAAAGTGTTATAATTACATGAGTACATGTAACTAAAAGTACATGCATAATATGTACATCTCTAAGAGGTGATAAGAGACTATTGTTAACACATTCTCTTATCTCAAGTGTTCGATAATTGTTATTTTCATCCAAAAAAAGTGAATTGTTATAAAATACTCATAATGGTGGATGTTCATTATACATTAATACCTATGTATGTAACTCTTCATATGGTTATAGTTATTCTTCATGTAACATCAATATGGCTTTATACATCCTTGTAACTCCTCTCATGTGATAACTTCTTATTCAATGTTGATCTTTCAATACTCATACGAAGTTACTATGTAGATGTTGTATATATATATGTTAGACATTGTGGAAGATATACAATTGAGATTACATATATTCTACATCTCCATTCATTCTTTCCCACATTTTCATAACACGTTATCAGCACGATAGT
This sequence comes from Suaeda aralocaspica, assembly GCA_016808085.1. NCBI lineage: Eukaryota > Viridiplantae > Streptophyta > Magnoliopsida > Caryophyllales > Amaranthaceae > Suaeda > Suaeda aralocaspica. The sequence goes on from PYUH01000196.1 coordinate 798,859, forward strand.
TCTATCCTAATTGAATTAGGTTTTAATAAACCAAACTTAAATTATTTGGCTGTTGTTTTCGGTTACTTTCGAAATCAAGTATATTTTGGATCACTATCAACTCATATTCACATAGTACAAAAGGTATGCAATCTAAACTAATAAGAAGTATTAATATTGTGAATACATGATAATTTTAATAATCCTTTTAAATTTTTTTATGCTCTACCCATAGATTGAATTTATTCTTACAAGTAGTTAAGTGTATAATTCATAGTTTTGTCTCCTCGTTCTATCAAAGAGAAAGAAGAATAAAATAGAGATTTACTATGTTCTTTTCTATTGTAAGTTGTCTATGATGAAACTATGTGTTATTCCTAGCTACTAGGCTATAACATGTAAAATTAGTCTAGTTAGTTATATTCATGAGTGATTTGAAAGTTTATCAATTATACTAATTTCTAGTAAAGTTCTATATGTTTTTTTTACTTTTGTTTATATGATCAAGTTCAATTTATTAATAAGTTAATCAACAGACAATTATAATCTAAGCAAAGTTATTTATTATAAAACACATCTAGAATTGTTTATTCATGTTAATATCGTGACAATTCACATGCATTTTATTTCTTGTGTTTTTGCTAGTTCATACTTTTGTCACATATGCCCATTAATACCACGTAAAAATAAATATATTGAGCTACGTTAAACACGTCTCCTTTGTCATAATTTTATTCCACAAATTGTGGTGCTATTATGAGTGAAGTTTATTAGCCATAAAGTGTGATGTAGTTATCAGTGGATTTTACAAGCCAAAAGAGAGAAGTACGGAGGTGAAATGCAACATGTTAGTTTTTAGCTTGGAATTTTATTTATAAGCATTGTCATTTTACAGGATATGTATTCTGTAAAACCAATATACAAGTAAGTTATTTCAATCAAGTATAGATAACAAACCGATTATTTCAATCAATAATATGATGATTATGTGTTTCAATAGAATGAAAGCTTGTTAAATTAATCTTTATGATAATTATTAACTTGTAATTCTTTGGTGAACATGAATTTCTTTTATGAGCGTGATTAGATATTTGTGTAAAGTTATAACTCATTGACCACATTAATGACTATTGTTGACCTCAAATAATGCTAGTATGTGTTTTATTTTACTCTAGAAGATGAATTTGAAAACAATCTTTTGTTTTTTGTAAATTAGATGTGATTAATTGGAGAATTGTGGGGTAATTTTTTTAATTACTATATATCTATTACATGAGTACATATTTTCCTATGAAATGACGGGGTAAGACAAGTAGCGTAGAGTTAGTAATTTGTAAGCTACTATCCAATTATTGCATAAACCATCTTTGAATGGATGTTTTTTATAACAATCTATAGGTCAATATTCGTTTATTTATTTATTTATTTATTTATTATAATTCATGTAAAAAACTTTCATAAGAATTGCAAACATGAATAAAATGATTTAAGAAAAAAAAAAGGAAGCATGAAATCATGAGAAACTTATTTGAAAAGTGTATTCATTAAGCCCTTTTTCTGGGATAAAATTTAAAGTATAAAGATTGATATATATATTGGGCATGAGGAACATGTATGAGTTTTATAAGAGTTTATGGTTTTTAGAGGTATAAGAGGATTCAAGGCTGCTAGATTAGTTTCATACCCCATATGCCAAGATTAAGCAATGATAATATTTATTTTTTTTATTATTTCAATAGTCATTGCTTATGGATAATTAAATATATTGATGATTAGTTTGTTACATATATTAGCTTATATATCAATTGTTTATGAAAGTGGCCACCTAATAATCAATTAATATTTCACATGATATCATCCTGAAGATGAATATGAATAAATGCTCCAATTAAAGCAGTTGCGAATGAACTTAGAGCACGCTTGAAGCGTGTTAGAGCAGACCAATAGGTCCAAGTCATAAGAATCTTCAGGAAAGGAAATGAGCAACAATTGATAATGGGAAATTAAAAAATGTAAAGCACTTGATAAATCTCCTAAGGATATTATGTCCAGTATTTCTGTAAAATTAATATGTACCATGCATGAATATATATAATGGGCTCCAGAAGAGTATAGAATGTCTAACAAGATTAGCATGTACCAAGATTATTATCAATGCTCCAAAAAAAGTGTGAAGTATTATTGGATTAGTTGATGGTCTTGCCAATTCTAGAAGAAAAGTAAACACATGTTAAGTGTTCTTATATCATGCACATCATATCTACGGTCATGCATAAAATTTGTCTAATAAAGTGATCACTAGTACAATGTTTGAAAACTTCTTAATTATTAAGAAAAGTTTTAGATGTGATATAATTAAATTGGGCCATCTAGGGTATATTGATCACTCATTATGAAAACATGAAGTTTCATTATTTAATATGAAATAATGTGCTGATGCTCTCTTATGTTAGATATAATGAAATGAATAAAATGGCAAGACATACTGACATAACATTGACAGTGAGCTATACTTTTATTGCAAATTTTGATAATACAATTTGTTATGAAGAAAATTTGAAGTGGTAATTTTTCAAATAACTTATGTATTCAATTATTAGGTGACCAGGAGCTCACCAAATATAACTTACATAACTAGTATCACACTTTGAAAGTCTTTGGGGATCCAGAAGATCTCCAACTAATGGAATTACATGAAAGTTAATTAATTTTGTTGAACAATCTCTTGGTTGGGGCTATTATTCGTCAGCACACAAGAATTAAGAAAAGAAGAGAGAAAACTGCACAATACATGTCTCCCCATTGATATTGTATTCCAAAAGAAAGCTGATTATATATGAAAGATTTATTGAAAGATACATGCATGTGCAATGTATATCATAAGTTAAAAATGTTATGGTTTTACTTAAAATTATTCTCTAGAAGAGATGAAAATTATGTTAAATATAACTTTTGTAAGAGATGAAACTGGTATATATATAAATATATAAAAGAATCTCCTATGAGATCAAATATTTTGGCACATGAAATTATATACTAAGTTGGTTAACAATTTAACGCCCCTATATTTTACCAACTTAGGGGGAGGAGAATTGGAATAAGTTGGAAAAAATTACTTCTTATCATAAACTGATGATCTTTATAATGGTAATTTGAAAGGTTATGTGCCAACTTTTATTTATCTATTATCTAGAAATGTTGCACATATATGATTTGATTTGTATACAATTATGATTCATGAAGCATAACGTTGAGGATACATTTTGGTCATATATACAATGTGTATGCGTTGAGATGAATCTTGCCAATTATAAATGAATCACTACACCTGAAGTGTAAGTTATATATTTGGATCCAAATTAATATATAAATAAATAGATAATAAAGATGTGATATATGGCAAGATAGTGTAGTTGACATTTTTTGAAAGTGTAATAATGATGATGATATTATAAGAGTATGAAATACCCTGGAAGTGGTATTGATATCTAAATCTAAATATAATAGATGGCCTATGCTATGAGAAAATTATGATGGTACCAATTAGAAATAATGTGTTAAGATATCATCGTAAAATAGCATGCAATAATTATATTTTGAAGAATATTATAATACCGGTATACAATGGAGCCGAAGAATATTATTTATATGCAAGAAGGGATGAACTTGTTAATAAGAGTTTGGAAATATATGTCCATTTTGATGTCGACATAATGATGATATGTCGATTGTTCATTATGGACCTGAAGTCCAATGAAATATGAAATATGATGATTGAAGGTTTATCATGGACTAGAAGTCCAATGAATAAATGGATTTTGTATCCACACTGTATAGTGTGTTGCATTATTTGGAGTCTTAGGTTCATGTGCATATGTGAGTCATAGGTAAATAGTTTACTCATTGCATGTGTACGTAGATAGTTGTTGGATGCATAACTCATTATATTTTTGCAATATCTTACCATTAATTTCATATATCTCATGTCATTAGTTTCATGCAATAATTGTGGAGTTTGTANACAAGAAAATATTTGAATCTAACGGGCTTATAGTTGTGACGAATATATATATATATATATATATATATATATATATATCGTCTATTTGATATCATTTTTGAGTTCCTGAAGAACATAACATTACATATTTTAATAATCAGCTAGTTAATTAGCCCCAACAATTTTATATGTTATATATTAACATTATTACCAAACTCCTAAAGAGTCTTTGTGACTAAATTGGCATCACAACCTGAAGTTTGAGCATGTGAGAGTCTAAAGAATAATGGAAGTATATATACATATATGAGCACTCGTATATATTAAGTGTTTAAAGAATANATTTAAAGAATATAAACAAAGTATAATTCGCTCAAAATAATGCTTATGGTTTAGATATACCATAAGTAACATATGTGTGTAATTACATGTGTTATATTGTAATTCAAATACGATTGCAAAATTATATTGATGATGATCTCATGTGTTGGCACCAAATTTTGCCTTAAATTGTTTGGTCGAAATTGATTACCAATTTCTACTATAGGCCTCCGGAAGAAGGCATGATTTGGATGGGTATGATTGATATAACTTTAAGTAACAGGTATCAAGGTGATGAAGATTAATATGTCCAACTATTATTTTTGATGCACTTATACCAAATTAAAGAGGAATTTGAAGATGAATTGTCGGCTCAAATGGATTTAAGCAAAAGTTTAAAGAGTCACTTATTGATGGAAACTCTACGTACTACTACAATGACGACGAAGTTACCTAACAATATTGAATTCATTGCACCAAAAGATCTCAAGTTCTATATTTATCAGGGGAAGAGAATATGCGCTGCACTCTTTTTCCCTTATACATGGTTTTGTCCCATATTGGGTTTTTCATGATAAGGTTTTTAACGAGGCAGCATATTATATGCGTATTATGAAGATGTTGTACTCTTTTTCCTTCACTAAGGTTTAATCCCATAGGGTTTTTCCTAGTAAGGTTTTAATGAGACACATTTTCAATAATGAACATCCAAGGGGGAGTGTTATAAAATACTCATAATGGTGGATGTTCATTATACATTAATACCTATGTATGTAACTCTTCATATGGTTATAGTTATTCTTCATGTAACATCAATATGACTTTATACATCCTTGTAACTCCTCTCATGTGATAACTTCTTATTCAATGTTGACCTTTCAATACTCATAGGAAGTTACTATGTAGATGATGTATATATATATGTTAGACATTGTGGAAGTTATACAATTGATATTACATATATTCTACATCTCCATTCATTCTTTCCCACATTTTCATAGCATGAATTTTTTTTAAAAAAAATTTAATGACAAGCTTATCATAGAAACATAATCTTTATCAATTTTACATGAGCCACTTAATTACAAAAAGATAATAAAATAAATTATAAAAATCTATGAATAATAACATATTACCTCCGTTTTTTTACTTGCTTCATTTACTTTTTCACATATCCCAATAAACAACTTTTAAACTATTATCTCGAGTTATATTTCAATAAATTATAAAAAGTATATATTTGGAAAGTTTACATCGAAACGAATCAAACAAGATCCCATATGACTAGCTATATTTTTCTTTACGTATAAAATACCAAAATGAGTCATAATTTTACTATAACTGGTGTTAAAAACACTAATATAGCAAGTAAAAAGCTACAAAGGGAGTATTTGGTATTTTGAGATCGACCCAGGGCATTACCCGGGCTAAATTACTAGTAATAATACAAAAGGGACTTACCAAATTGTTCTCTATCAAATTTCTAGCGAAAATTCCCCAAGGATGGTTTTTCCAACCCTCCATTGATAGGGTTTTTTCAAAATTTTGAAGGCTAGCTTTTCATCCTTTCTTCTCTTTCTGTTTCAAAATTATTCTTCTTGGCCTGTATTGTGAATATTTAGAGTGACTTCCACCATTGTTTGTATCTGTGGTAAATCCCAAAAACTCCTTTAATTTTTAATAAATTAAGGAGATATCATCTTTAAGACGGTGTTTATTCTTATGTGTTCAATTTCTCTAAGATGGTGTTTATTCTTATTATTTTTCTATCCGTCAGTTGAAGAATGAAGAGCTAAAGTTTCACAATTTTTCTAAGAATCTTGAGGACCATAGAAGCTATGTCGAATTAGAGAAAAATCACAACTTGTATTGCTTCAAATAAAGTTCATTAACTTTTATTTATTTATTTGTTTTTGGCGATGTAGTAATACAACTAGGAAAAGGGATCATACTGCAACCTTGTGGGTTTGTTTATCCAATGCATGAGTAATAGTAATTGTTTCCCTACAAACCTTAACACAACAAAAATAATCAAGCTTATGAATGAAACTAATACTATACTTAATGATAGTCTTGATAGAGGAAAATGGCTGTACCAGGTTTCTTCAAAACGATCACCACGTCCCTAAAGTCCGGGGTTCGAGCGCAAACATTATGGGTTGTGGAAGGAATGTCTTGGATGCAATTTAATTAGGAGAGCATTCACTTTAGTTTGGAGAGAATCTATTGCTATCGTTTGGACGTTGTGATTAATACCTACCAAGGTAGTCCATCCTATACTTGCCATAATGTTTCAAGTTTGTTTATCCACCTTCATGCCCCATCCGATTTGAGGATAAGTAGTCCTTCTTGATCCATGCTACCCACACACCAACTGTCGGTCGGTTGATGGATTGGAGGAATCGTTCTTTGGTCCTTTACTATTGATGCATTATTGTGCCATCACAATTCTCATGTATTAGTTTGAGTAATGATGGCATGAGGGGAAATTCCTGTCTTGTTGAATGTTCCTTGGTTTCTAGTCTTCTAGATAGAATATAGGGTAGCCACAGACTCCATGAGAGCTATAAATGCAAGATGATTGTTCATGAGGAAGTAGGTCACGAAACCTCTAATCCATTAGGCAAACTGCGTTTTGAGTTCACATCAGTTCGAGTACCTCTAATCCTTTCTTATCACGTATTTCTAGATCAAAATCCTAAAGGAGCAAAATCCACCAAATAAGCCTCGGTTTTGCTTCTTTCTTCCCAAGTAAGTAATTTAAAGCTGCATGGTCAGTATAAATGATAACTTACGATCCAATAGGATAAGAGCGAAATTTATCCAAAGCATACACTATAGCAAGTAATTCTTTTTTAGTCGTGGCATAGTTAATCTGAGCTGGATCTAAAGTCTTACTAGCATAGTAAATAGCATGCAAAATCTTATCTTTCCTTTGACCTAAAACGGCAGCCACAACATAGTCACTAGCATCACACATAATTTCAAAAGGTAATTCCCAATCAGGTGATTGGATAATGGGTGCTGAGGTTAGTGCTTGTTTGAACAAGTTAAAGGATTCAAGGCTTTCATCAGTGAATTTAAACTCAGCATCTTTTAATAGCAATTGATTTAAGGGTTTAGCAATTTTAGAAAAATCTTTAATGAATCGGCGTTAAAACCATGTATGATCTAGAAAACTTCTAACACCTTTTACACTTACTGGTGGAGGTAATTGTTCAATAACTTGAATTTTAGCCTTGTCAACTTCAATACCTCTTTCAAAGACTAGATGTCCTAGGACAACTCCTTCTTTCACCATAAAGTGACATATCTCCCAATTGAGGACCAAATTCACATGTTCACATCTTTTAAGCACTTTAGTTAAAGTAGTCAAACATGAATAAAAATCGGTACCATAGACACTAAAACCATCCATGAAGACTTACATACTAGACTCTATGAACTCAGAAAAAATGGCCATCATACATTGTTGAAAGGTAGCAGGAGCATTACATAGACCAAAGGGCATTCTACAGTAAGCAAAAGTACCATAAGGACATGTAAATGTTGTTTTTGATTGATCATCATGGTGGATGGGTATTTGAAAGAAACCAGAGTAACCATCTAGATAACAGAAATATTTGTTCGTTGCTAGCCTTTCTAACATTTGATTAATAATAGAGGGAAATGATCCTTTTTAGTGGCAACATTTAATTTTCGGTAGTCAATGCACATTCGCCAACCTGTAACAACTATAGTAGGAATAAGCTCATTTTTATCATTATGCACAACAGTTGTTCCTCCCTTCATAGGGACTACCTGCACTGGACTTACCCATTGAGAATCTGGCACAACATAAATGATATCTGCATCAAGAAGTTTAAGAACCTCTTTCTTCACCACTTCCTGCATGATAGGGTTAAGTCTCCTTTGTCCCTGTATACAAGGCTTTTGCCCTTCTTCAGATGAATTCTATGCATGAAAAAATCATGACTTATTCCAGTCAGATCATCAAGTGTATAACCAATAGTCTTTTTATGAGTTTTGAGCACAGCTAATAACCTTTCAAGTTGACTATCAGTAAGTTTAGAGCTAACTATGACTGGATACATCTCATCATCATCTAGAAAAGAATATTTCAATTTAGGGGGAAGGGGTTTCATTTCGGGTTGTGTTACCTCCTTGATAGTACATGATTGTTCAGGCAATGAATGGTACCTTTGGCTTTCTTTCTAGAGTCATCTTCTCACTGTTCAATTCATGGCCTATGGCATCAATTTCCGAATCTCCTTCACCTGCATCAACATCCAAACATAAAAGAGCCTCTAAAGGATCCTTTTTAAGGGATCGAGGGATGTCATCCAAAACAATCTTACTAATAATATCGATCCTGTTGAACAGGCTATCGCACACCTATCAAAAGTAAACCAAACGACACTAACTAATGTAGCTAGGGTAGTAAGGATCGAATCCTCAGGGAAGCAGTTAAACTCTATTAGTTCTAAAAAGCTTAAACTGTGTAAAGAGCCTTGGTCGAGAAGTATTGACTAGCTAACTGACTATTGACTAATTACTAACTAATTACTGGAAATGACGAAGAATTAAACCAATAAACTAAGCCTAGGGTCATTCGGGTCACCAAGAACAACTAATGGATTCACTAACAAAGATCGTTCAATCTCACAACTATCGTCAAATTAGGGCTCACTAATTCTCTCGAATCTAGACTCCCTCGAAACTCATCTAGCGGCTCTCGCTCATGCCTAGACTAATTTCGCCTATTATTCAGTGGTCTTATTGTGGTATTTTTACCTCTCGGCATCAAATTCAACAATTACCAGAATTACAACTAAATCTGCGCACAATTCAATTGTAAACAAAGAAACCAATAATAGGAAATTGACTACTAATTATGGGATTGAAACAACCTAATTTAATTAGTCCATTGATTTATCAAGGTTTCCCTAACCCTAGAAATTAGACTACTCACTCATAATTATGAAAATTAAAGCAAGAATAGTTGTAAAAACCCTAATTGAATTCATGAAGTAATGAACAATTAAACTAATTAACATAAACAAATAACTAAATTAATTAAACTAAAGAGACTAAAAAGCATAAATTAACTAAAATAAAGAACAAAAACAGAAGAATTACCAAATTGGAGAAACAATTGAAGACTTGAATTGAATTGAAATTCAATGTTATGAACAAAACCCTAATTTCCCTCAATTAATTTGAGAGAGAAAAGTACTTAATTCTAAAACCTAAGAGAGTAATTCTAAATTATGAAAAGCATAAGTTGTTTTGCCTAGAAAGCCGTGCCTAATGTACCCAAGTTGGGCTTACAAAGCCTAAGTACGAAGAAAATAAAAGAAAAACAAAAAGTCGGGGAAAATCGTCTGATGCGGGCGCATAGGAGGTTTATGCGCCCGCATCAGACCTCCAGAATGCCCTCTCAGCTGAAATCCTCTTTAAATGCGCCCGCATGTATACTTTATGCGCCCGCATAAGAACCTCAGAAGCTTTATTTTACTTTCTTTTCTTCTTATTTCTTCATAAGTTCTTTAAGACTTGTTTTATACTTCTTGACACGCATTTCCATGCATCTTCATTCTTATCCCGTCTAAGCTTTCCGGCTTCGTTCCGAGCCTCGGTTTTCGTGCCTGAAATTACAAAACATACCAAAACCGAGCATAACAACCGTGGATGATAAAAATCAACTAAAATGCTCTAAAATTGCCGGAAATTAATCAAACTTGACGAGACACTTCAAATTAGCTAAAGAACATCGAATGAGCTAAAATAAAGCCAGAATAACAACTTCTAGGCATAAAATTAACTCGAAACAAGGGGAAAAACACTATAAAAACCACACATATCAAATTCCCCCAAGCCAAGCCTTTGCTCGTCCCGAGCAAAGATAACGAAATGACTTTCACCCCATAAAACATATGCATCACAACTCAAGGATCCTTCCGAGTTTACTAAGATCAAAGCAAGTCAAATGCTACACATTCCTAAACAAAAGTCAAACAAAGCCAACCAAGCAAGTTTAATGAATCGATGACTAGAATAGCTCACGGGTTGTCACTCCACACAATTGAGCATCTAATAATGTAGCTCACCCTCACCACCCAACCATAAGAAAATGAAATGCATATGCAATAGTGTTTAAATGCAAGTTTTGAGGAGCCCAAATCCACATCTCACACCTCATGCAAGTGTTTAAGGGTATACACTCAATCCTAAAGTCGACTCGAAATGCAATTAATACTCTACGACCTTGCCAAAAGACTCTTCCACAATCAACCAAAGCATGCACATGAAGATCAAAGAGGACTTTATAAGCTTGTAACGTAAGGCTAGGGTGAAGGGTAGGATAAATTTGGGATAATGTGGCTGAAAATGCGGGGTATACGCATATAAAACATCAGAGACTCACCAATACATCATACAATAACATCAATGTCTCCCATCATCCAATTCCAACCGAATCAAACCAAACTTTTCAATTTTCATTCACTTCACACCTTTATTTTCATTCAAATCACAAATATAAATCGAATTCAAGCTTTTCATTCATCTATTTCAAATTTAACTTGTTTTTCCTCTTTTTTTCTTTCAAAATTTTTTTTTCTTTCTTTCTTTCTTTTTTTTTCTTTCTTTTTATTATTATTTTCTTTTCATTTTAGTTTCACGACTCTTAATAGTTAGCCATTAAGACCAAACTATCACACGTACATAACCGGACTCCAAATCACATTTAGGAATCAACACATTGTGTTTTAAAACACAATTCCAGTCATTGGTACGCAGAGCCTTAATGTGAAACTTATAGAACCTCCTGCACATCAAAAATTTTTTTTTTTCAATTTCACCTAATCCTCCAAATACACCATCACAACAATCAACAACCATAACAAACCACAATATGACTCCCCCAAGCCAAGCTTGGGCATACAATATGTTATTAAATACCAAGGCTAAAAAGGGTTGTAATGTGGTAAATTTTGTGAGGGATGTAGGCTTAAGAAAACACGGGATCAAGGGAAAGAGAAATGTTCAGCATGAAAATCCTAATAAATGTATCTGAAGGCTCTAAAAACAATTGAATGCCTCTTATCATGCGCAACATGCAACAAAACTTCAAAGTTACTAAGTCCAAAGGCAAACTCAAGATCATAAATGCACCCAGGAACTAAGCACACATAAAAGATACAGTTTAATGTAGCCTATAAATCAAAAGTGGCTCAATCCTCCCGCTAACACAGTTCAAGTCCAAGACCCATATTGCACGGTTAGACAGAGTTGACAATTGCAAGGAAGGCTAGCAAATTTAAGACTAAGTCATGCTCGGCAAATCACATAAGTAAGCTCATCCAAATACAAGAATCATGAAGTTTCAGAAAATTTAAGCAAATGGGTACATGAAAAGTCAAATCAACGAAAAACCAGGACGAGCAGCTAGCCAATCACAATAAGAATCCTCTTTTAATAGCTAACTACATTAAACTAGGAAAGCTGTACATTTTTTTGGTTACATGTAAACTCCCGGCCTTAAGGGACGGTACAAACCATGTAACGGTCCTACAAAAGCAGTAAAAACTACACTAGAAAGCAATAAAAACCTATACTAAGAAAGCAAATTAAACATACCTCCCCAAGCCGGACTCAGCAATGTCCTCAGTGATGAAGGGAGTAAAGTAAGAGGGAAAGAGATGGTGGAGGGGTTTAGGGAGTCATAGGGGTATAAAATGATATATATGGGTAAGAGGAAGAAGTTGTGCAAGAAAAGAAGAGGCATGGGCGGTAAATGCCATTACATGTACCATACACGGATTGAGATTTGACCACCTCACACTGTTTTGATCATATAAACAAAGTAAATTTGGATTAATCCGATTCCTGCTTCATTAGAAAGTAGACTCATAGAGCTTTCCAACGGTAGGTCATACGTCTCGTGGAACGTCTAGAGAAAAAGTTATGACCGTTTCAAAATGATGTTCTTGCGCAGATGCGGGCGGGAAAAAAAATCTGGACTTCTGGAGGTCTGATGCGGGCGCAAAACTTCCCATGCGGCCGCATCAACCTCCGTCACTAAATATTCTGCACTTTGGGGGTTAGATGCGGGCGCATAAAACCCCATGCGTTCGCATCTACCTGTTTTACCCCGAACACTTTATTTTCTTTTCTTTGACACTTAATAAATTTTCACTTTTTCTTTTTCACCCACCTTGACTTAGAATTAGACCTCGGAATCTACCGAAAACCGCTAGTTATTCAATTATACCTAAAACACACAAAAACACACCAACACAAACTACTAAAAATTACGAATAAACTAAAACACACAAAACACACAAAGAGTAAAAAGGGATAGAAAGCTCGGGTTGCCTCCCGAGAAGCGTTGTTTAGGCGTATAGCTTGACCATGTTACCTCAGAGCTCATGGAGGATCGAAGAGTGAACGTGAACCCCATTTAGTTAGGCAATCAAAGCAATAGGAGTTATTGGTTGCTCGAATGCCTCAAGTTCCTTGTTAAAAACCTCATCATTTTTCGTATTCAGTTACAAGCATGAGAAGATTGTTTTCGGGGTTTCCGAGTTTCTTGGACGGGATTTCTTTTCTTTGATCCTGACATAGCTTGTTATTAAACACTATCTTCATCACTGCAATAGAATCCAAACACCAGGGGCCTCCAGAAGATCCTTATTAAAGATCGAGGCAAGCATTAGACAATTCATTAACAGTATAAATTGCATGACATGATTGTTCTATCATAGGATTTTTCAATGCACTATCAAGGTTGAAGGTAACCTTGTCATCACCTACAGAAAGAGTCAAATTTCCATTCTTAACATCAATAACAGCTCCTGCAGTATTTAAGAATGGTCTACCTAGTATAATAGGGATGTGTGCATCCTCCTCCATATCCAACACTACAAAATCAACAGGAATAAAGAATTTCCCTACCCTCACCGGGACATCCTCTAAAATACCTTTAGGGTACTTTACTGTCCTATCTGCCATCTGCAAGGTAATGTTAGTGACCTTCAAAGCACCCATATCAAGCTTTTTGCAAATAGACAAGGGCATGACACTAACACTAGCCCCTAAATCACATAAAGCTTTATCAATAAATAGGGGGCCAATGTTACAAGGAATAGAAAAACTTCCCGGTTCCTTCAATTTCGGTGGTGACTTGTTTTGCAATATGGCACTGCACTCCTCCGTGAGTGCTACGGTCTCCACCACACTCAACTCACGTTTCCTGCTCAAAATGTCTTTCAAAAATTTAGTGTAAGTAGGAATTTGAGTTATCAAATCAGTAAATGGAACAGTAACATGCAAATTCTTAACAATAGCTAAAAATTTACTGAAATGGTTATCGTTCTTACTCCTGGTCACCCTGTTCGGAAAGGGCAACCTAACCTGTGACTTCGGGATAGTATCAATCGATGTGTCATCTACCTTCTCCTTAGGTGCTTCAGCCTCCTTATCTGGAACTGTATCTAAATCTTCAATCACCACATCACTGGTCTTCTCAGCTCCACCTGAAACATCAGAATTAACATTATCAGTAGGCATTTTCGGACCTTCATAAGCAGCTCCACTCCTCAAGGTAATGGCATTGACATGGTCCCTTGGGGGATTCTGTGATGCCTGTGATGTTGGGGGTGTGGGTTGTGATGGAAGGTGGCCTGGTTGCCTTTGAGCAGTTGATTGCGCAATCTGAGCTATCTGAGTTTCCAAATGCTTGTTATATGCCTGCATCGCCTCCATATTTTTCTGCATTTGCAACATATTCTTCAACTCCGAGATTTCTCCACTAGGTTGAGGTGACATTGGTGGTGCTAGTAGTGGTGGTCTGCTAAAACCTGGTGGGTGTGGTGGTACATATCTCTGCATCTGCTGGGGTGGATGCGATTTCTGGTGGACAGCTGTGATGAGGGTTCTGGACATTGCTGTTGTTCTTGTAAGAAAGTATGGGTGATCTTCAGCCGGATGTATGTATTAGAGTAGGATTGTTTTATAGGCTTGAAAGGCACATACTTGTTCTACTGAACTAGTACAAGACTGAGAATTATGACGAAAGAACACATGAATCACAGAAGGATCAGTGCATCCCGAAAGTGCAGCTACAGATGATGGGGGGGGGAGTGTAGTACCAATCTTATCGAGCTTCTGACTTATGGCATTTACTGTGCACTAACTCTCATACTATCATCAACTACATGTTTCCCACCCTCTTGGAATGCCCTCTAGGTTACCAAACTGTGAATATTGAGTGGCAATTTCATCATCAATTCATATGCAGCATTGACTTCCTGGTTCATAAACCGACCATTCAGGAGAAATCTAGCAAAGCCCTACTCTCATTACCCAACCCATTGTAGAATGATTGAACTAGGAACCACTTCTCAAGCCCATGATGAGGACACATTCTCAATAACTCCTTAAAAACCGTTCCCAAGCATCATATAATGACTCATCTGTCTCCATGATTGAAGTTAGTGATGGCTTCTCAATAAGGCAGTTCTCTGTGGTGGGTAGTATTTCCTCTGAAAAGCAAGAGCTAAATCCTCCCAACATTAATGGTGGCCATATTGAGATATTCAACCAGGTTCTAGCTTGTCTTTTAATGAAGCGGAAACATTCGCCTTCTAATGTAGTCCTTAGTGACATTCATTTGCTTGATAGTATCACAGTATTGAAGGAAATTCTATAAGTGTAAATTTGGATCTTCCTTCAATGTCTGAAAACTGATTTCGTTCAACCATGTTCACAAGAGCCGGTTTCAGTTCAAAGTTAGCAGCATCGTATCAGTACTGAATAACCTCCAGCATAGACTCCGTACTAGGCAAGGAATAGTCTCTCAATGAACGGGCCGCAGGTGGCGGTTGTGGTGGAGGCGGTGGTCCTCTACCCTGTCCTCTCTTCGGCAGCCATTTCAACTTCTAAATACCCTTCAAACAGCGATTGAAGGTGAACTCGAAAAACTGAGACAAGTCAGAAACAATTTCCTCCACAAGATGGGGAAGAAAAATTCGGCGTCTACTACGTCTCAACCTGTTCAGAAACACTCGCTCGGGCTCAGGGAAGATGTAAGTATCAGGCTCGTGGTCGTTTTGCATAAACCTATGAACCTGCACACAATATAAACTCCGAGCAAGATAAGAAATAGCCCCAAAGAACTGAATAGTTCTTTGAGACTAGAAAAATAAAAATAAAAAAGTAAAAACCCGACTAATAGAATTAAAATTGCCTCCCCGGCAACGGCGCCAAAATTTGAACAGGCTATCGCACACCTATCAAAAGTAACCAAACGACACTAACTAATGTAGCTAGTGGTAGTAAGGATCGAATCCTCAGGGAAGACAGTTAAACTCTATTAGTTTTAAAAAGCTTAAAACTGTGTAAAGAGCCTTGGTCGAGAAGTATTGACTAGCTAACGGCTATTGACTAATTACTAACTAATTACTGGAAATGACGAAGAATTCAACCAATAAACTAAGCCTAGGGTCATTCGGTCACCAAGAACAACTAATGGATTTACTAACAAAGATCGTTCAATCTCACAATTATCGTCAAATTAGGGCTCACTAATTCTCTCGAATCTAGACTCCTCGAAACTCATCTAGCGGCTCTCGCTCATGCCTAGACTAATTTCGCCTATTATTCAGTGGTCTTATTGTGGTATTTACCTCTCGGCATCAAATTCAACAATTACCAGAATTACAACTAAAACTGCGCACAATTCAATTGTAAACAAGGAAACCAATAATAGGAAATGACTAATAATTATGGAATTGAAAACAACCTCATTAATGTCCATTGATTGATCAAGGTTTCCTAACCCTAGAAATTAGACTCACTCATGATTATGAAAATTAAAGCAAGAACAATTGTAAAAACCTAATTGAATTCATGAAGTAATGAACAATTAAACTAATTACATAAACAAATAACTAAATTAATTAAACTAAAAGACTAAAACAATCATTAACTAAAATAAAGAACAAAACGAGAAATTACCAATTGGAGAAACAATTGAAGACTGAATGAATTGAAAATCAAAGTTATGAACAAAACCCTAATTTCCCTAAATTAATTTTGAGAGAGAAAGGTACTTAATTCTATATCCTAAGAGAGTAATTCTAAATTATGAAAAGCATAAGTTGTTTTGCCTAGAAAGTCGTGCCTAATGTACCCAAAGTTGGGCTTACAAAGCCTAACTACGAAGAAAATAAAATAGAAATAAAAATCCGGAAATTCGTCTGATGCGGGCGCATAGGAGATTTATGCGCCCGCATCAACCTCCCAGAATGCCTTCTAAGTCTGCAAAATTCATTAAATGCGCCCGCATGTCATATTTGTGCGCCCGCATCACTACCTCAGAAGCTATTTTCTTTTCTTTTCTTCTTATTTCTTCATGAGTTCTTTAATAGTTGTTTTCATACTTCTTCCATCTTCACTCTTATCCCGTCTAAGCTTTCCGGCTTCGTTTCGAGCCTCGGTTTCCGTGCCTGAAATTACAAAACATACCAAAACCGAGCATAACAACCGTGGATGATAGAAATCAACTAAAAAGCTCTAAAATTTCCGAAAATCAACCAAACTTAGCGAGACACTTCAAATTAGCTAAAGAACATCAAATGAGCTAAAATAAAGCCAGATTAACAACCACTAGGCATAAAATTGACTCGAAACAGGGGGAAAAACACTATAAAAACCACACATATCACCTGTAACATGACTGCTCTATCATGGGGTTTTTCATTGCATTATTAAGATTAAATGTTACTTTGTCATACCCTACAGAAAGGGTTAAACTTCCATTTTTAACATCAATGACGGCACCTGCAATATGTAAGAAAGGTCTACCAAGAATGATAGGGAGATGAGCATCCTCTTCAATATCTAGAACAACAAAATCAACTGGAATAAAGAATTTTCCTACTCTAACAGGCACATCTTCTAAAACACCCTTAGGGTAATTTACAGTTCTATCCGCCATTTGCAAAGTAACATTAGTAAATTTTAGCTCTCCCAGGTCAAGCTTCCTGCAAATTGATAAGGGCATAACACTAACACTAGCTCCTAAATCACATAGGTCCTTATCAATAAACAAAGGACCTATATTACATGGAATTGAAAAACTGCCTGCATCTTGCAACTTAGGAGGAGATTTATTTTGAAGGATCATACTGCACTCCTTGGTGAGTGCAACTGTCTCAGTTACATTTAATTCACGTTTCCTACTCAAAATATGTTTCAAAAATTTAGTGTAATTAGGAACTTGAGTAATTAAATCAGTAAAAGGAACAGTAACTTGCAAATTCTTAACTATTTCAATAAATTTTCGAAAGTGATTATCGTTCTTACTCCTAGTTACCCTGTGCGGAAAGGGTAACGACGCCTTTGAGGGAGGAATTGTATCGGTAACTGAATCTGCTGCTGGAGCTTGCTTCTTTGGTGCTTCTTTCTCCATTGAGACTTCATTCTCCTTTTCTACAGCTGCTTCCTCAAGGTCTTCAATAACAACCAAACTAGTCCTCTTCGTTCCATCTGCAACATTGGTAGTATCATCATTAGGCATTCTAGGACCTTCAAAGTAAGTACCCCTCCTTGTTGCAATGGAATTGCAATGATCACGAGGTGGATTGCTTAATGGAGCATTTGATGGAGCAGGTTGAGGAGGAAGCTGGCCTTGTTGCCTTTGAGCTGATGATTGAGCAATTTGTGCTACTAGAGTTTCCAATTGTCGATTCTGGGCCTACATAGCTTCCATGGCTTCCTGCATCTGCATCATCATATTCTTCAGTTCCGAAAAATTATTGCTAGTTGGCTGTGGAGGTGCTGGGAGTGGTGCTGGAGGTGGTGGTCTACTGAAACCAAGTGGTTGAGGTGGAGCAAATCGTTGAACCTGTTGTTGCTGTGGTGCGAAATGCGGCTGCTGCGGATTTTGAACATTGCTAGTATTCTTGTAGGAGAAGTATGGATGATCTTTCCAACCCGGATTATACGTGTTGGAGAATGGGTTATTCTTGTAAGATTGAAATGCTTATAAGATTGAAATGCACATACTTGCTCCATAGAACTATGGCATGCTTGCATACTATGCCCACAAGACCCGCATAAATCACAGAAAACATCAGTAGCTCCCGAAAGTGCAGCCATTGCAGCTACCGTCATTGGGTTGGAGGATGGTGTGTTGATCTTGTCTAGCTTCTTATGGATTGCATTGATTTGTGAAGCCAAACTCTCATATTTGTCATCTACCACATGTTTTCCTCCTCTCTTAGCATTTCCCCTAAGATTACTGAATTGAGAATTATGAATGGCAATCTCTTCAATTAAATCATATGCGCGCATTAACTTCTTGGTTCATAAATCGACTACTAGCTGCAGAATCAAGCAATGTTCTACTCTCATTACCCAAACCATTATAGAAAGATTGCACTAAAAACCACTTCTTAAGTCCATGATGAGGGCACATTCTCAACAACTTCTTAAATCTCTCCCATGCATCATTAAGAGTTTCATCAATTTTTTGTTTGAAATTTGTAATTTAACTCCTAAGTTGTGCAGTTCTCTCCCGAGGATAGTACTTTATTTGAAAAGCAAGAGCCAAGTCATCCCAACTGTTGATAGTATCCATGTTTAGTCCATTTAACCAAGAACGAGCCTTTTCCTTTTATGAGAATGGAAACATCGTACGTCGTATATAATCATGAGTTACACCAACTTGCTTAATTGTATTGCAGTACTAAATGAAGTTATTTAAATGCAAATTCGGATCTTCTATCAATATTCCTACAAACTGATTCCTTTCTACCATGTTCACCAAAGTTGGCTTCAATTCAAAATTTAGGGCCTCAATATCAGGAACTTGATAACCACCTCCGACAGTTGCAGAACTCGGCTGAGAATAGTCTTTTAGAAACCTTGCTGGTGGTGGCGGTGGTGCATTATTCCATGGTATGTTGTTCTCGTTGAACTGTGATTTTGCCATCACTTACTTATCGCAACTATCAGATATATTCAACTCAGCAAAAAGTTGTGTCAAATCAACCAGTGTTCGCTCGGAAAGAATGACTCTTCGTAATCTCCACTTCCTTCTACGACTCCGCTTATGCAATTATCTTTCCGGTTCAGGATCAATCCAAACCGGCATACAACCTAATACCTGCACACAATCGAAACTCGAAACATAAATGAGAACTACCTCAAAGAACGTGAAGGTTCCTTGAGGTGAGGAAATAAAATGAAAATAAAAACAAAAGAAACAATTTAAACCCGACGAATAGATTTAAAAATTGCCTCCTCGGCAATGGCGCCAAAATTTGAACAAGGCTATCGCGCACCTCTAAAAAATAAACCGACAACTCTAACTAATATAGCTAGGGTGGTAGGGATCAAATCCACAGGGAAGCTATTAAATTCTACTAGTTCTAAAATGTATAAGGGGCCTTGGTGGAAAGTTTGGTAAAAACTATTGAAACTAAGAAGACAACAGCTAAAACTAAAGAAATGACGGGAAAAATACGAACTAAACTCTTATAATGGAAACCTAGAGCAGTTGGTTCACTATGATCAATCAACAAACTCATAAAACACTCACTAATCAATTCATTGGCATTCATTGAACTAGGGTTCACTAATTCTCTCGAACTTAGTCTCCCTCAAAACTCCTTTATCGGCTCTCGCTCGCATAAATTCGTTTTTGCCTATTATTCCGTGGTCGAATTGTGATAATCTTACCTCTCGGCCTCGATTTCAACAATTACCTAACTCACAATTAAATCTAACCACAATCTAATTGCAATCAATAGAAATCAATAATAGGAATTCAACTAAAAGCCAAGAATTAATTAATGAACATAAAATAAATTTACAACATGATCATAGTTCCCCTAGCCCTAGAGAAAAATACTACTCACACATGGCTAAAGAAATTAAAAAAAGAACAAATCCATAATTATAAACCAATTAAAACTAGAATTAAAATGAATCTAATTACTAGAAATTAAACTAAGCAACTAAATTAACAAGATAAATAAACTAAGTAGTTAAAGACTAACAAACTAGGAAGAATCATAAAGTAAAAAGAATTGAAAAGCAAAAGGAAAGAAATTGCCAAAAGGAAGATTAAATTGCATTAATTGAAATCCGAGTTGTTGAGAACAAAGTAATCGCCTCTAAATTCTAGAGAGAAAAGTGTTTAGGATTCCTAAGCCTAAAAATATGCCAAAAACTAGTTAGGGTCGTGCCCCCTTTACATAGAGTATTTATAGGATTAGGTTTCAATTAAAATAAAACCCACGAAGCAAAACCACGCGGAAAAATCGAACTGACCAAGAAACCCGCTAGCTGCGCCCGCATCGTTCAAACCCAAATTCCTCCCTGCGCCCGTAGGTCTTCAGGATTGTGACTTGTGAAAAGTCTGATCTATGCTGCGCCCGCATAGGTCATATTCCTTCTAGCCTATGTGCCTGCATCTATTATGCTTGAGCCCATAAATGACGATCTTCATTATTTTCTCGCTCGATTCCTTTGAATCTCGTTCGTAGCTTCTCGTGACTTGGCACGCATCCCAAGAGAAGTACATTATGACTTGTTTTAGCTTCTAATGACTTCATAACTCCCTATCACGCTCCTGTAACATGTAAAACAAACCGAAAACCACGCGTAATAACCGAGGAAGCATAAAATAACCGTAAAAAGCTCTAAAAGTCTACTAAAGATGCTAAAACCGTTCCAAAACATAAATTAACATCGAAAGACAATATTTAATCAAAACAAAGCCACAAACTTAACTATTTAGCACAAGAATCAACCAAAAATGAGGGAAAAACACAACATAAAACACATATATCAACGAGACTTTATATCTTCAATAAAAATGAAAAAGTTATTGGCTACATAAGTGGCAATAGGAATCGGTTGTGGATAGTCTTTTATGAAGGAGTAATAAGAGTAGTTTAATGCTCTACTATAGTGTGCAATAAGAGACACAGAGATAGGGAGTAGAGGAGAGGGGTAGAAGAAGAAAAGGCTAGAGAAGGGGTGGGATAGAGCAGGAGAGGGGAGAAAGAACTCAAATCACGCAAGAGAAAATCAAATCAAAGCAAACTAAAGCCATACTATCACTGTGCACTGTTTCCTGACTATTAGCTTTTTAAAGCATGTTACATTCACTATTTTTATGTTTTTAATGTGTTTTGTATATTCATCTTATTTATAGAGTAGCTAAAAATACATATGATATTTTAAATTTTATTGAGTTTCTCTACTCCTCTTTTGTAGAAAGTACATGACTTGGTTGTCCGCCATTTCTTGGTATATGTTTCATAGCCTTCCGTGAGCACTAAAACTATTATCGGAAGTGATATTGCTGGTGAAAGGTTTTCTGCATCTGGGAAAGTTGTATGTGTAAGTTTTTTGTGGGTTTATATCTATGCATAATAACATACATATAAAAAAGGTTGTGTGTCTTAGTTTAGCAAAAGAAGACGTTAAAGCATTATAAATGAACATTGACGAATTATGATTGTTTCATATAACTGATGCGTCACACAAGACACAAATAAAATTCACTCGAAAATTTAATGCAAATTTATTGCCTTAAAGAGATCACTTTGATGTATTTATGTTTGACATAAGCTAGTTTACATTTAGTCGTGATTTGCATATATCGATCTTTTATTTAATCCTAAATGTAGTGGGACATGTGATTATTATACAATTTAAAGGAAGTGGAGAAGCAATTGCAAGGTATCAGAAAATGCTCATGAGATGCATGAGATTAATATAAATAACAATTTAGAATACACATGTAAAGAAAGCTTAAATCATGAATTCTAAGAAAGCTGCAAAAATCTATGCATGTTACTGAGCAATGAAAATAGTAAAATTTACACATGATTACTAGGAAAACAAATGAAAGCATGAGATATGAGCTACACAAAAATCAAAGAAACCTAAGCATGACACTAGGGAAAATAGAAAAGAACATTAACATAAATTTAGTCTAATATAACTTAAAGGCTTTTAAGAAAAACAAAGCTCATTTAATCATGATCAAAAGTTTAAGGACATAAAAATATAAACTAAGTAACAAAATACAAAGGGAAAGGACTAGAAACAAAGAATTTACAAAGAAAACAAGAAACCGATAATGCTACATTTTGTAACCAAAATTTGAACTCAAGTGGGTGAAAGAGCTCAGGATATTACCTCTCTCACATTTTTTTTAATGCCTTAGGATCAACCATGAGAAACCCCAAGCCTTGGAACCCTTGGGAGCATCATAAACAATGCTTGTAAAGTTATGCTTTTCTAATTCACTTCTTGAAACTGACCAGAAATTTCAAAACTCTATTTCAGGAAACCTACTCAATGAAATGTTATGACTTTTTGACACGTTTTTGTTATATGGGAATTTTTTTTACAAAAATAAGGATTAAATTCATAGTAGTTTGAGAGATAAAGCAATTTTGGTAGCTGGTGGTCGGAGTGTTTCCTTGTAGAGCAAATGTGCATATGCCTACATATGGTCCCACCTAAAGGTCAATGATTAGAAGTGTACCACATCGCAATAGGTCCAACTTCTAAGGTTGATTGCTTGAGAAGAATGCCTAAATTTGTGAAGAAAGTCAATCGTTTGGTCCCACTCCACAATCTATACGGGTGTTTCTTTTCCCGGTCACTAAGTCGGGGTTCAAAGGTGAAACTCCTTGGCTAGGGGTCTAGGGGGCAATACCCCCGAACTTTAAACTAAAACCATTGTCAGAGTAGCCGATGATAAGTTCCAATGGCCGAAATGCGCTTAAATTACTTTATTTGATTTTAAAATATTTCTTATCATTTTATTTTTTATTTTCTAATTTTTTCATTTCATTTCATCTTATTTTCATTTTCATTATTTTCATTTTATTTTGAAAACTTAGAACATAAATTAAGCGCATAAATATTGCCAAGTACGACGAACGTTATAGAAGGTTCTGTACGAAATCAAGCATTTTTAGGCTATGGAAAATGAATAAAACAGTTTATGGAAGTGAATATCGGAAATATAGAAGTTCTATATACGATCCTTTGAGCGTCCAGTGAGCGATGTGGCGCTCACGAATGGATTTTTGGAAGTTTTATATTATTGCCATAGTTAAGAAAAACGACCTTTCTGAGCGTATGTGCGCCCAATGAGCGCATATACGCTCAAGGGACCATATATAGAATTTCCATATTTCCGATATTCACCTCCATAAACCGCTTTATTCATTCCCATAAGCCTAAAGTTGCTCGATTTTGGGAAGTGAATATCGGAAATATGGAAGTTCTATATACGATCCCTTGAGCGTATATGCGCTCATTGGGTGCACATACGCTCAAAGAGGTCGTATTTCATAATTATGGCAATAATATAAAACTTCCAAAAATCCACCCTTGAGCGCCACAGCGCCCAATGAGCGTTATAACGCCCATCGAGCGCCCCAGCGCTCACTCATGGGCACTATGGCTCTCCCCCGACGCTCACTCGGGTGCTATGGCACTCGTATGCTCACGTTTCCAACCTTTTGCACTATAAGTACGTGCCTTTTACCGCCCATTTCCAACATCTAGAATTCCATGCTATTCACCTCGTAATTCATGCCAACTTCTGTCTCTCTCTCTCCACTTTTTCTTTTTACAAAACACTTTCTAAACCACCCTTAAACACATTCAAGTTTTAACTAATTTTCATAAACACAATTATAATTGTAATTATTTTAATTTAAGTTATTATTCAAGCATCAATCAAAAGACGTTGTTTTGACCGCCGCACGCAAGGTACTTCAAATGAGGCCGACTTCAATAACATCTACATTTTGAGATCTTTTATTAATTAAGTTAGTTTATTTGTTTTAATTAATTTATTAGAAATTTGACCCTGCTTAATCAATTTCATAAAAACATTTATTAATTATGGCTTGACTTTAGATTAAAATCAACTTTAGGTAGAAACATTAATTAGGTTATTTAAGTGATTTTATATGCTAATTGTCGATCACATAAAATCCATGTATAATTAAAAGACCGAAAAAGCATGTTCTCACTAAAGTAAAGATTAAATATTGGACAACCGGCTTAGGTATCTATTAATATTGACTAATCCTTAAGTGATCACTCTAAGCATGTTTAGAAATTATGTGTTCATTAATAGCCCGCCTAGCAAACTATTATATGTTTTTACGTTAAACGGAAATATGGTTGTTATAATTCAATATTATAATCATGAAATTACATATACGACCAAGTAGGGGCCTCTATATGCGAGGAAAACATTGTGAACTACTTTTTCCTTACCCTCATCCCCGCATCCAGAGATATGAGACCCTCTTATTCTTGGCGTCAATTTGCCTTCGTGCTAGACTTAATGGAGTTCTGTGAGCTCCCGAAAAGAACACGATCCCGACTTCTCTACTTGGATTTTGATCTTCTAGACTCACCCCCAAGGCAAGCATACTCACACTATGAAAACTAACAAATACATTCGATGTCCGTAAAAAGGGCTTATGGGCCCCCAAAGCCCCTGGTCCACAAAATGCAGGTTTGGCACGAGAATAAAGCGAAAGGTTGCTGCCTTTATTCTGAAAATGTTTACTATTTATAGAAATCCAGGCAATTCTTTGCCATGGTGCAGGGTACTTCTTGCGCTATAGCGCAGGTGGAATGTTAGGTTTTGGAAACCAACGCCATGGCGCAAGGGTTTGAGGCAAGAGTGGATTGGACTAGTCAACCTGTGCTATGGCGTAGGTGGCTTTTTGCACTATGGCACAACAAGGGGCAGTTAGTTATTCATAATTGTTGTCCTCTTCGCTATTGTGTAAGCAACCTTTTGCGCCATGGTGCAAATGGAAAGTGGGATGAATAGAATTTATTGAATTCTTGTGCTAAAATAATATATTCGCAAATTATGGAAAATTATTTAAAATACTCTTAATGAGGCCCCTGTTTCCGGGCACATCAAAAATGGTTCACAAATAGGTGAAGAATATGCTTTTGACAAATAAAAATTTTTGTAATAATTCATGGTAATTATTTTTCATGGCTGGACCTATTGCGACATGGTATCCTCTAATCACCGGCCATTGGGGTGGACACACAAATTGGATGGTTTTTCTAGCTATTTTTAATTTGACACTAACAAAGAAGATTGATGTCTATTAATCCCCAATAGAATCCTATATTGTCTTCGCCCTTGGTTTTTAGATTTACAATTATTTTTCCTCCGCTAAGATTTTTAGTTTAATTCTTCGACACATTTCCCCATTAATTATCCCCTCCCTGTCTTAATCTAGTTAGAGATCCAAAATTTCATCCTGATAACATCCCAATCAATTCTCAGGCTCTTACTGTATCCCAAACACCACCTTTTGCAATTGAGAAGGATCGCATTATGTTGTCTCTGTAGTTGAAAGAGGGAGAACCCGTGTACAAATCGCGACTACTAGATTGTACTATATCTTTAATTTCCGGCAAAAACACACCATCCCTCACATTTATATGTGTGACTTTTCCTTGCTTCTTCTGTGTGAATGTTAAGGACTATTGGGCTTTAATCAGATGGGGTAAATCATGACAGTTGTATTGAGGAACTGAGTAAGCCAGCCATAATTGTTATAGGATCTGTGATGTGAATACAAGGATGAAATTCACATCCAGGTTATTGGTGGTTTTGCCTAAGAGTTCTTTCCCACTACACTTGCTAGGGTTTTTCTCATTTCCGGCTTTTAATTGATTTTAAGTGTTTGTGATTTCCGTGTTTTTAGTTATACTTGGTCTACAATGATGGAGGATCACGTTCTTGAAACTTTCTTGATTAAAAGTTTCAATCTAGGACGTTTCTTGGAGCTTCTAAAGATAGAATTTCAGTTTCAGAGCAGTGCTGTATGCCTAACTTTGAAGATTTTTTATAGACAATTGGCTATGAGTTAGAAGGCGTGTGAATATGCGTTGGAAAGCTTAATAAATTTAATTTCAGGAAAAAAATATTTCAAAAATTCATCAAAATACAGAAGATAATGTTTTATTTATTTTTCAGCTCGGTTGTCAAACTGTAAATCAGTTTTTAGTTAGATTTCTTTTATCTGGAGTCTAAGTACAATTAGGATTTGTTTATGACATGTATTTTAGACAGATTTACTAATTATTTTGTTTTTAAATTAGTTATTCAAGTTTTTATAATAATATCTTAGTTTGTTAGAATAGTTGCAAGTGGCAACTTCAACTTGTGCAACTTGTGTGCAAGTGGATTGAGTTTGTTGTGCAACTTGTGCAAGTGGACAAGTGGAACGATTTTGAGAGTCTTTTTCACGTGTGTTAGGATTTCTTTTTGTCCTAGGAATTTGTTAAGATTTAGTTGTTGGGTTATATTATAAATATCCTTCAAATTAAGTTGTAACAACATAGATTGTTTGGAGAAACAAAAATCAACATTGAGTTATGCATTTTTCCTATCGTTTTCGTTCAAAAACAATTAAGCTTGATTTTGTGAATTGATGCTATTAGCTTTATATTCACGTGAGAGAAAAGTGTGTTTTAGGGTGCTTGGAGCTTTAATCAAACACATATTTTTTCGAAAATTCCCTAGTGTAAAACTCTTGGTGTTTCTTTATAGAGTTGAAACTAGACTACATTGATTGTGAGTGGTGATTCCTATCAATATTCACATCACTCTGTCTAGATTTTCCATAATTAACTCCGAGGGAGAGAAACTATTAGACCAAGTGCAATTAATTCCTATAGCAGTGATCAAAATTAAATTATACTTCAAGAGCCAATTGTTGAAGTTATCAACTCCTTTTAGGAGATTGTTTCTTCCCAATTTTCGAACAAGGTTACTCAATTAATTAAAATCTCCATGTAGGATGAGATTACTTGAATATAGCAGCAGGAGCATACAAATGTTTGTGAAGACCTTTTTGCCTTCCAGACGAGAGGTGCCATAGAGAAATAGGACATAGTACACATTTCCTATTAGACTCTTGATATAACTGAAACAAATTTACACACAGAAGCAAAAACTCTAAGGAACTAGTACATCACGACATTTAAAAAAAGCTTACACTCAGTTGCATACCACAACAAAACGGTTGCGCAAAAGAGAAATAGAAATTTTGTTGAAATGGCCAATAGTATGATGCAAGGAAAATATACCTAGTAAATGCTTTTGTGCCAACGCTATCTACACAGGTGTTTACATCTTCAACATATATCCCACAAAAGCAATAAGAAGCATGAAACCCTATGAATCTTGGTAAACGAAAGCCAAGAGTTGAGAACCTCAANCTTTCTTGATTAAAAGTTTCAATCTAGGACGTTTCTTGGAGCTTCTAAAGATAGAATTTCAGTTTCAGAGCAGTGCTGTATGCCTAACTTTGAAGATTTTTTATAGACAATTGGCTATGAGTTAGAAGGCGTGTGAATATGCGTTGGAAAGCTTAATAAATTTAATTTCAGGAAAAAAATATTTCAAAAATTCATCAAAATACAGAAGATAATGTTTTATTTATTTTTCAGCTCGGTTGTCAAACTGTAAATCAGTTTTTAGTTAGATTTCTTTTATCTGGAGTCTAAGTACAATTAGGATTTGTTTATGACATGTATTTTAGACAGATTTACTAATTATTTTGTTTTTAAATTAGTTATTCAAGTTTTTATAATAATATCTTAGTTTGTTAGAATAGTTGCAAGTGGCAACTTCAACTTGTGCAACTTGTGTGCAAGTGGATTGAGTTTGTTGTGCAACTTGTGCAAGTGGACAAGTGGAACGATTTTGAGAGTCTTTTTCACGTGTGTTAGGATTTCTTTTTGTCCTAGGAATTTGTTAAGATTTAGTTGTTGGGTTATATTATAAATATCCTTCAAATTAAGTTGTAACAACATAGATTGTTTGGAGAAACAAAAATCAACATTGAGTTATGCATTTTTCCTATCGTTTTCGTTCAAAAACAATTAAGCTTGATTTTGTGAATTGATGCTATTAGCTTTATATTCACGTGAGAGAAAAGTGTGTTTTAGGGTGCTTGGAGCTTTAATCAAACACATATTTTTTCGAAAATTCCCTAGTGTAAAACTCTTGGTGTTTCTTTATAGAGTTGAAACTAGACTACATTGATTGTGAGTGGTGATTCCTATCAATATTCACATCACTCTGTCTAGATTTTCCATAATTAACTCCGAGGGAGAGAAACTATTAGACCAAGTGCAATTAATTCCTATAGCAGTGATCAAAATTAAATTATACTTCAAGAGCCAATTGTTGAAGTTATCAACTCCTTTTAGGAGATTGTTTCTTCCCAATTTTCGAACAAGGTTACTCAATTAATTAAAATCTCCATGTAGGATGAGATTACTTGAATATAGCAGCAGGAGCATACAAATGTTTGTGAAGACCTTTTTGCCTTCCAGACGAGAGGTGCCATAGAGAAATAGGACATAGTACACATTTCCTATTAGACTCTTGATATAACTGAAACAAATTTACACACAGAAGCAAAAACTCTAAGGAACTAGTACATCACGACATTTAAAAAAAGCTTACACTCAGTTGCATACCACAACAAAACGGTTGCGCAAAAGAGAAATAGAAATTTTGTTGAAATGGCCAATAGTATGATGCAAGGAAAATATACCTAGTAAATGCTTTTGTGCCAACGCTATCTACACAGGTGTTTACATCTTCAACATATATCCCACAAAAGCAATAAGAAGCATGAAACCCTATGAATCTTGGTAAACGAAAGCCAAGAGTTGAGAACCTCAAAATTTTCGGGCATTGCATATGCCTACATCGTAAGGAGAATCGGAATACGTTATATGAAAAAGGAGAAAAATGTATCTTTATAGGATATTGCGATGAATCAAAATTATGTGATCTCTACCAACCTTAAGCTAAGAACTTAATCATCTCAAGAGAAGTCATGTTCAACGAAGGAGCAAAATGAATGATCCAGAAGTTCCAGTAGTAGTCATTCCACTGCTCCACCAACCTTAGATAAAGGTAAAGGCCTAATTAGTCACCAACACAATTATCCGCAAGTCCATCATAATCAAGCAATGTAAGATCACTATCAAGGAGTCCAAGATCGCCATCAACATCAAGTCTGAAACCAAAATCAAATCCAACACAAGACGTTCAACTATCACATCTAGCTCAGTGTCCTCAATGCTACTTAGAAGAATACCAACGCAGTCAGGAATTATGGCACTCTTTGCATATGAACCACAAAATCTCAAGAATTTCCTTAAGAAGAAAAATAAATCGAAGCCGTGAATGAGGAGATTAAGATTATAGAGATGAATAACGCGTGGAAGCTCACGGAGAAGTGACAAGACAAGGAAGTTATACATGTCTAATGGGTGTGCAAGACCAAGTTCAATGAAGATGGTTCCGTCCAAAATCACAAGCCATATCTCATACTAAAAGGCTAATAACAACAACCTTATATTGAATTGAATGAGACGTGTACTCTGGTTGTATGTTTAAATACAACTAGGTCAGTTCTTGCCCTTGTTTTACAACCTAAGTTATCAGTTTATCAAATAGAAGTAAAGCCTGCATTTTTTTAGTGGGTAGCTAGAAGAATAGGTATATGTTGAATAAGCACACGAATAAGTAATCAAAGGTAAAGCAGAATAAGTGTATCGCCTTCAAAAGGCCCTTTATTGGCTTAAGGGTCCTTGGGGAATGGAATTGCAAAATCGATGGATCTCTTCTATAAAATGACTTTACGAAAAGCCCGTCAGCCATTATTCTACATCAAGACCTAAGGGTCAAATTTTCTCATCTTGTGCCTATAATTACATGACCTAATTTACACATGCACCGAACTGAGGATGAGAGAAGAGTTCAAGAAGGTCATGATGTTAAAATATGAAATTGAAGACCTTGGAGCTATGAATTACTTCCTTGGCATGCAAGTCAAGCAACGTCATGGCAAAAAATTTCTCTCACTAGAAAAATATGTTGAGAACATGCTCAAAAAAATTCAACATGAATGATTGTAAGCCAATGGCTACTAATGAGAAGCTCTCGAAGTATGATGGCTAAGAAAAAGTGATTGCATCACTCTACCAAAGTCAAGTCAGATCTTATTCATCTCACAAATACAAGACCTGATATTGTTCATGCAGTCACCATCATTTCATGGTTTATAAGTGAGCCAAGAAAAGCTCACTTAGCAATAGCCAAAAGGATATCGCGTATGTATATCAAAGGAACAAAAAGTTATGGAATAATTTATGAGTCCGAGATTAACTGCGTACAAGCTCAGAAGCTACATAGACAACTGGAAGCATCGTTCATCAAGTAAGTACAAGTTAATATGTGTTCCAATTAGAATCCAAGTCCATCTCATGTTCATTATTAGAAGCAGAATATATATTTAAAATGAGTGCAACATGTGAAGCCGTCACTAAGAAGACTCCTTTTATACCTACCAGAAGACATAGAAGATCCAACTACCATCTATTGTGACAATAAGTCAGCCATAACAATGACATAGAATCTGGTTATCCATAGGCGCACGAAGCATAACAACATACAACACCTCGTTATTCAAGAATTTGTTGTGTAATAGAAGACCGAGCCACAATTTTGCAAAACGAGAGAACAATTCATGGATATATTCACCAAGGCTCTTCAAATAATTAAATTTCTCCATTTTGAAAGCAGCTCGATGTTCAAGATTTTTCATAGTAAGGGAAACTGATAAAATAATTTAATCTAGAAAAATCTAAGTAAATATCTTCAATGTGCCTCAAGTTGTTAATTAGCTAGCTAGAAAACTCTAAAATAAGCTATTGTCTCAATTTCCTAGAGAAATCTAATGCATGTATTGAAAATTAAGAATTACTCCCCCTTTGTTTCATTTTATTCTTTACATTTCGTTTATACACATTTGCCAATGCAAATTTTATAATGCTTATATCTTTAATTTTGTATTTGTAAAAATAATAAAACTTGATATTCTAGTGGAATAAATCAAGATGAATCAAACAAGACCCCATATGAATTGTTTTTACTTACATATAAAGCAAAAAAAATGGTCAAAGCATGATTTGTAAATAGTGCTTAAAGTCAAAACGTAAAGAACAAATTAAAATGGAGGGAGTAAAAATTTTAGAGCTAGCTAAAACATGGTTATATGTTGATGAAGTTATAACAATTGACATGTCACAACTATAAATACAAGGTTTGTCATTCATTTGTGTAAGGCTCTGTTCTTTTCGATTGAAATTTTTGGCAATTCAATGCAAAATAGTTCAGTTCGGTTCAGTTCAATCCAGTTTAGTTCAGCTCATCTCCATTATAATTACTACTTTATTTTAATCCACATCAATTTAGACTAGATCAGTTCATCAGTTCAATTTAGTTCAGTTCATCTCCTTTAGCCCAAAAAAAATAGGGCCATTTCAGCCCAAAAAACAGGATCATTTCAGCACCAGCCTAGTAATCAAATCATTCAATACCTCTCATATTTTCATCCTAACATCTTTAATATAATACAATCAAAATCGCTTTCTAATATCACTTAGGGTTTGTTTACATTTGTTAAAAATAACTAAACTAAACTAAACCGAGCTGAGCTGAGCTGAACTGAACCGAAATGATAATGGGAGCTAAACTGAACTGAACTGATTGAAGCAGAACTAAACTGTAAGGTTTTAGTATGGATTATTGTTTTTTAACTTTGGATTATTAATGGAGTAATGGTCCTTAACTATTAATGATGTTTAGCTAGATTTTTATGGATTTTGATTTTCAACTACGGATTAACTATGGTTATTGATTTTTAACAATGATTTTTATGGATTGCTATGAATATTGATTTAACTATGGATTGATGATTTTTAACTATGACATATTAATGATTTTTAAAAATGGAGTAATGACATATTATAATTTTGATATAAAATATTTCGTTATTTGTAGTTTCTTTTTTTTGAAACAGAAATCAACACTACATAATAATACGTAGTAGTTTCATATTTTTGTGAATAGTAATCTACTTATGGGTATTTTCATATTTGTATGATGATAATCTATTTATATTTTTGTTTCATTTTTTGAATGGTAGTTTCATAATAATTTTTCTATGAAAATTATAACCATACATATATATATTATTACACTTATCTTAATATTATAATCATTAATTAATATTACATACTTGGTTCTATATATGAGGACATTAATTGGTAAGTTAGATATTTTTATAGTAAGAACCAATATTTAAATTGTAATTGCCGTAAATTATCGGGTTGATTAGTAGTTAAGGAAGCAGCAAATGATAAGTAAATAAAAACGCAATTTACTAACATGGTGAATATTCCGCATGCTACAAATAATTTCCTTTACTTGCTATATTGTACTTGGTTTGAACCCTACTTTGCTAATAATTTAGCTATTTTTTTTATTCAAAGTGGATACTAATTAAATATATCACGTTGTTATTAGAGAAAACTAAACAAATTATATAATTATTAAACTAAAGTGTTCGAAAACTATTGTAACAATATAATATGAACAAAAATATGATAATTAATAATTCAAAAAGGTAATATGAACACACTAAAAGTATTACGAACAAAATAAAGCCAAGTACATAATAATAATATTAATATGAACTAAAATGTTACGAAGTATGAACAATATAATATTATGAGCAAAATAGTATATATAAACAAATAATATTTATGAACAAAATAGTATATTATCAACAAATAATATTCGGAAGAAATAAATTAGCAAAATAAAAGAAGAATTGAGTTGAAATGAACTGAACTAATTGGAACAGAAGTGAACTGATGAGCTGAACTAAACTGAACTAAAATTGAAGTAAAAAGACCCTTAGCCCATACATTTTCGCTAAGCCTTTCCAACAACTTTCAACCATTATTTTTTTGGGTGCGAAATTCTACCCATTCATTGTTTGATCTTTGATTGAATTGTTAGCTTTCCTGGTTTCAAAGTGTGTGTCACAAATCATTAGAAAGCAAAATATATTCAAGTGATGATTTTAGTTCCATCACTGTTGTTATTGGTATGAAAGAATTTGCTCATAGTGTCATTTTTGTCTAATAAAGGATTGTTCAATATTTTCCTTTTCTATAAATTGTAACAACTATAGTAGAGAAATTATACCAGTCGATTTTTTGTGAATATTGACACTCAGCGACGAGTGCCTAAATATAATTAGGCACCCTTCAAATATGAGTTTTCCAATATATTTTATGAAATATAAGTATGACACTAGAAGTACTAGAAGTGAGTCGAAATTAAAGATAATACTAATATATATACTAATATGCAATAGAAATGAATTAAAAGTCAAAATATGATTTAGCTGTTTAAAACAATTAGGTATCCTTAAACAACGAGTAATTATATACAATAATATTGGATAATGAAATTTGCACATCCCCAATCTATATTTAGAAGTTCTACACAAATATTGAGCATGCTTTATTGTTTTCTTTACGTCATGGTTAAGCGTCGTTGTTTACACAATAGAATTTTTCTATACCAACCCTTCAATTGGTTCACTTTTGAAGGGAAGATATATATATATGGTACAATCGATTGTACAAAATTTTTTGACAAAAATGTAAATCAAGAACAATGTAGCAAATTTACACAACTTATTGCTAGAAATCATGATTACTAAATCACCTTGTAGGCTGAAAAAACTAGACTCTTTACTTAAAACGACAACAAGTTCTGCCTAGGAGTCCATATCCCCTTGTTTGTTGCAATAAAATTGTAAATCAAGAACAATACAGCAGCTTTTACTTAATTTATTAATAGAAATCATGATTACTAAATTATCCCCCTCAAAAACTAGACTCTTTAATTAAAATGACTACAAATTTTGGATAGGATTCTGTATCCCCTTGGTTATTGGAATTTAAGAACTGAAGAAAGTAAATAATTTCAACATCAATTGATAATTGTGTTGAATAAATTTAATTTGTATGTATTTTTGGGTGCTTTATGTATGAATTGCCACAATAAACTTTTCATTCAACATTTCTTGGTGTATAAATCCAATGATAAAAACTACGAGTACCAATTATGTCTTAGCTTGTTAATTAAGATCGGAAGCGTATATATGCATGATAGGTTGAAAATTAACACCCCTCATTTGTTAATATGTAATTCCCTTGAGACTCTTTCACACACACACACACACAAAGAAAAAAAATACGTGTGAAAGATGGTCAATACACCATAAAGGCCACGAATTGAATGGGCCAAGCCTATGTTAGATTATATGTGTTTCATTACTCCATTTTTTTTTTTTTTTGCTTCAAAAGAATAATCATTTTCCCTCTCTTTTATTGTCCCACATTGACAAAACAAAGAACCCTCCACTTGTTTTATACATCCGTATTTTTCTTAAGGTTTTGTTAGAGTCCTATAGAGGAGGGACTTGGTGATCACATACACGCGCACTGGGTTGAGCTGGGCTTGGGCGAGGACGAGTGGCGCAACTTGTGTGCGCGTGTGTGTGTGGAGAGGGATTTTATTACAATGCTTAATTTTTTGGACAAAATCTGTATTAACTTAGTCAGCGGTCACAATGTCTTATTCATATGCCAACCGTTGCAATGAATTATTCTTGCCATGATCACACCTCTAATTAACACAGAATTTATGGCCTTTCCATTTTCTTCTGGTTCAGTCTCGTTCTCCAAGCCAAGATTTCACAATATAAATAAAACTATCCTCATATCCAAAAAGACACAGAAACACCTACAACAGATCCTCAAAAACATTAAACATAGTTTCTGGGCATCACTTTGATCGAGTTCTCAATCTATTCTTTCACTGCACACCATTAGAGTAGACGTCGTGTAAACCTGGGGGTCGATTGCCAAAAGGCCGTGTGTACGAGTGCAGGGAAAATTTGACTTTAGGACAGTGATACTCCATCATGCCGCCACGTCCTTGTTCTTAATTTCCATGTAAGTTTTTCATAATCGTTAGCTTAATCTTACATTATTAAATCGAATTTTAATTCTTTATTATGGCTAGTAACGAATCATAAAATACTATTCCTAATGTTGTTCCATTGAATTCTGCTATTCTTGCAAATCCTATTGTTCCTAATATGTCCAAAATGGGTCCTTTTGATGGTAAAAACTATAAAATGTGGTCAGACAAAATGGATTTCTTTCTTGGTCAAATCAATGTTGATTATGTTGTTAGTTCTGATTCTTCCCCAACTGATTCTAATAGAGATTATGTTAAGGATAACAAAACTTGTCGTGGAATGCTCTTACATTACATAACTCTGTCACTCTATTTAATCTATAGCAAGTCTAAAAACGTTAAAGAAGTTTGGAATACCCTGAAAACTAAGTACGGGATAGATGAATTTGGAACTAAGAAATATGGTTGTAGTCGTTGTTTGAATTTTTGTATGACCGATGATAAACCTATTCTTGATCAAGTTCACGAATATGAGATCTTATGTGCTGATATTATCGTTGAGGGTATGAAGATCTATGATTATTTCAAGCTAATTGTTTACTCGAAAAATTGCCACCTTCTTGGGACACTTCCGTTCATTCCATGAAGCACAAATAGAAGGACATTACTTACTAAGAACCGGTTTCTCACATTAAAATTGAGGAACAAAACAGAATTCTGGTGAAATGTAAACCTCATGAGCACTCTTCATATACTGCTAATCTGGTTAAATCTAAATCTACATGTAAAACTAAAAGATTCAGGGATAAAGAAATAATCAGTTCTATGGCACTAGACGTAACAAGTTTACCAAAGACAAGGATTATAATCGGAAACGAACTTTTCAAGGAAAGTGCTTTACATGTGGTGAAATTAGGCACTCTTCTAGACTCTGTCCCAAAGCCTGATGCTAAAAAATAGCGAAAGTAATTCTAAGGTACAAGTTAATTTAACTGAATATATTATTGTAGCTGTTGTTTCTAAAGTAAATCTAGTTAGTAATGTGACTGAATGGATTGTTAATATAGGGGCAACTCACCATATTTGTTCCAATAAGGAACTTTTTCAGAATTATGAACAAATTGCTGATGGTGAATGTGTTTTCATGGACAACTTAAACTCTATGAGTGTCCATGGAAAATGAAAAGTGCCTTTGAAACTTACTTTTGGAAAAATTGTTGCTTTACAAAATGTCTTGCATGTTCCTGACTTTCGCAGGAACCTTAATTATGGTGCCTTAAAGCATGGATTAAGTTAATAGGAGGTAATTTATTCTTGATGTTAATGTTGTGAGTGATAATAAACCTTCTGCTTCCGCTTATATTGATGAGTTTGTTTCTTTATAGCATTCCAGGTTAGGTCATGTTAATGTAGCCTCAATTAAAAGGCTAAAACAACTTGATCTAATTTCTGATTTTAGCTCTACAAACTTTGATAAATGTGGTGTTTGTGTAGAAGCTAAACATCCTAAGAAACCCTACAACAAAAATGTCAGTTGTTCTTCTGCCTTATTAGAATTAGTTCAAACAGATTGAGGTGACTTTAAAAGTTCTATGAGCAGGGGTGGAAAACATTATGGCATAGCTTTTGTTGATGAATTCTCTCGTTTTACTAAGGTCTATTTGTTAAGTTCAAAAGATGACGCTGAGGCCAAGTTTTTGATTTACAAAGATGAGGTAGATAATCAATTAGACCTTAAAATAAAATTAAAATACTTAGGTCTGACCAGGGTGGTAAGTATGATAGAACTCCACATAGAAAATATTGTGAAGAAAATCGTATTATCCATGAATTCACTACTCCTTATACTTCAAAAAAAAATGTAATAGCTGAGAGAAAAAATAGAACTTTAAAAGACATGATAAATGCTATGCTTATAAGTTCTGGGGAAAGGCTTTTCTTTCAGCTTGTTATGTTCTAAACTGTGTACCTCATAAAAAACTTGACAAAACTCCTTATGAATTGTGGAAAGGCTTCAAGCCTAACCTCATTTACCTAAAGGTGTGGGGTGCTTAGGAAAGATACATTCTCCTGAGTTTCAAAGGAACAAAGTTAGTCCTAAGACTGTGGATGGTATTTTTATTGGTTATGCTATTAAGTTCTAACAGTGCTGCTTACATGTTTATTCTTAAAGATGGCTCTGGATTTGGTGCTAAAAAGGAATCCACAGATGTTGAATTTTTTGAGCATATATTTCCTATGAAAATGCATGATCATCCATATTTTCCTGTTGCATTATCCGCACAACATGACATTACATCATCTAGTGAGGCCATAGAACCTAGAAAGAGTAAGAGAGCAAGGATTGAGAAAAATTATGGTCCTGACTTTGTTACTTCTTTTCTAGTTCATCAAGAAACTATAGATGAGCAAGTAGTTAATATTTTTGCACTAGAAGATGATCCTAGGAATTATGGGGAGGTTATGAGATCCATTGACGCTAGTTTTTTGTTAGAGGCTATAAGCAGTGAAATAGAGTACATTATGAGTAATAACACATGGATATTGACCGACCTTCCTAAGGGTTGCAAGCCTTTGAGTAGTAAATGGGTATTCAAAAGAAGCTGAAACCTGATGGTTCAATAGAGAAATAGAATGCTAGACTAGTGGTTTGTGGTAACCACCAAAAGAAAGGTTTATACTTGTTTGATACATATATATTCTCCTATAACTAAGGTTGCCACCAATAGAGTCCTTGTAGCACTTGCATCCATTCATAATCTGTTGTGCATCAAATAGATGTTAAAACAGTCTTTTTGAATGGTGATTTGCATGAAGAGATATACATGAGACAACCTGAAGGTTGTGTGCTACCAGGACAGTAAGCATGGTATGCAAGCTCATTAGATCATTGCACGGTTTAAAATAAGTACCTATATAGTTGTATGAAAATTTGATCAAACCATTACTTCTAATGGTTTTCGGGTAAATGATTCAAATGCTTGTGTTTATTCAAAATTTGATGAGCTTGATTGTGTTATCATATGTCTATATGTGGATAATATGCTCAGTTTTGGAACTAATATAGACATAGTTGATTCAACCAAAACCTTTTTAAGTCTTGCTTTGACATAAAGGACTTATGAGATGTTGATGTGATTCTTTGCATAAAAATTACTAGGACCTCATATGGGTTGTTTTTAAATCAATCTCAGTAAATTGAGAAAATGTTAAAGAAATTTAATCAATTTGAGCGTACTCTTGTGAAACCCCATATGATCCTAGTATAAATTTAAAAAGGAATAAAGGTAATAGTGTTTCTCAAGAACAGTAATTCAAAATCATTAGAAGAGTTATATTTTTGATAAATTATACAAGGCCAGATATATCATATGTTATTAGTAGATTGAGTTGATAAACTCACAATCCTAATCATGAACATTATTGGGGTTGTAACAACCTGGATTTTCCCTACTTCCTACTTCTCATTTTTCCGGAAAACATATTAAATTAATAAATATTATATTTACTAAAACTACTAAATATGGAAAAACCGAAGTATTACAGCCACCGTGATAACGGCTAAAGCATTTATCAAAGTACTACAGCAGAAGTCTTAAAACCAAAATAATTTAAAACTAAACTTCAAACAACTTTAAATTAAAATCAACTTTAAACTTATTACACTTCAAAACCATATTAATTGCCCTTAAATAAACAAAACCAAAACTAATATTTAAAAGTCTTTCGAAATCCAAACAACCAAAACAAAGGTTAGTCTTCATAAGCAATTAAAATAAAGCAAAACTACAACCACAGCAAGTGATCTCACTCCATCCCATTGAAATGACTTATGCCCACTTGTACCTGCAGCTTTCCTTTTACTAGACAACTACTCACCACAGGTGGGTCATCGTAGGGCCAAGTCCAAGACAAAGCCATGCACACAAACAAACAGTCAGCAAAGCTGAGTACATAGCTACTAAAGACTTATGCAAAACAAAAAGAAATAAAACATGCACTCAACTTACCTTTGACAACCTTTTTCCTGTACATGGACTCAATTAAATTAATTACTATACTACTAATTATGGATCCTGCATCGAACAGGTTTCCTCCTATAAATCATTGCCCTATTGGGCACCAGTTGGGGAGCAACTCCCAAAAGGTATTACTATGTCACATAAAGTGACGGATATCCAGCGCATTAAAAATATAAAAGAGTACAACATCTTGTACTCCAATTAGGAGTCATAGATCACTGTTCCATACGACTCCCCCCATTGTTCATACTCAAGGTATATACGTTCCATGAGTTTTGATGCAAGTCCTCTTACACTTTACGTGATTTAACAGGTTTACAATATTATGACTCTCATGCAACACCACATAAAAACATGCATCAATTCACATAAGCCAATTAAATTATCTTCAACTTAAGGTGATTCAAAATTGAATTTAGGTGGGTCCTTTAAATAAACTAAACCTCCTGCGCCACACATTAACTGTGAGTGGCTAAAAACTTGCTTTCTTCTTGACCACACATTAAATTGTGAGTGGTATTATATATAAAACAATTGCTCATAACTTCCTTTAATTATGTGAATAAAAATTCACGACTATCTTTCTTGTTGATTAAGTAACTAACCAACTTAAAAATAACTTTCTTCCATGATCAAGAACCTATTGGCCAAATTAAACTGATCGTAACATTCCAACTCAAGCTTATAAAAAATAAACTTTCTATTTAACATGGAATGTCATCAAACTTTAAAAACATGCTACTAACAAACTTGCCATGCATATACATTCATGATTCAAAACAAGCATACAAGATTGCATGTAATCAAGAATTACTCAAGCATGCATTCTAACTCTTA
Organism: Suaeda aralocaspica; assembly: GCA_016808085.1. NCBI lineage: Eukaryota > Viridiplantae > Streptophyta > Magnoliopsida > Caryophyllales > Amaranthaceae > Suaeda > Suaeda aralocaspica. The sequence continues at coordinate 838,988 of PYUH01000196.1, forward strand.
TGTTTGTCTTTAGTACTTATGTAACTTGTATAATAACTGTGCTACGCCACAACTTCTAGAAGTGGACTAATTCAAAGTCGGAACACAAGGAAAAACCGAACTAAATTAAAACCTTGTTGACTAAATTCTACAACAACTATATCTAACTTCTAAATTTGGAAAGTTTGTCCAAAACTTCCTTATAGGGTCTCTACTCAATTCCTTACTTCACTTTTCTTTTCTATTGCAATTCTACTTAGTTTTCGGGACTTAATTATGCTTTATAAAACCTTAATAAAATTTTTATGCCACTTTAGACAAGTGGACAGCAATCTAAATTTATCAAAACTCCTTGAAATCTTCCGAAAACAACACAAATCAATCACACAATGCATTACTTAACTTATATGATCAATTTATGCTAATTACATACTTTAAAATCCTAATTAATTAATTTATAAAATCTGGACAGCATGTTAAACATGCTTATAATCACTTTTAAACTTCTTAAAACATACTAAAATTTATATAGATCAATATAGAATTGTTGTGTGATCATACTAGTACAATTTGGACACTTAAAACTCAATTTAACTTGTTTTTATTAAAATTTCAGATTTATTTATAAACTTTAAAGTCATGAAAAACTTATAAAAATATCATGATTTCATGCCATAACACTTCTACAATCTACTAACATATTTATGAAATCAATCTAGGCTTTAGAACAATTTTTCATATGCTAAAACATGTTCATAATATTTATTCAACTCAAATTCATGATTATAAAATTTGGACAGCTTTATAAAATAAGTTTAAAACCCTTAAAAATCAATCAAAACTTAATAACATCATCATAAATTCACCCAATAATAATCTATGATCATAATATTAAAGTTTAATTAGAACATAAAAATTCATAAAATCATAATTTCATAAATTTTTCAAACCCTAATTTATAATTTCATGAACAACAAAATTAATTCATGCCTTAAAACAATTCATACTTATATCAAAACATGATTAAACATAATTATAAACATGAATTTGCAAGATTGAATTAAAAATAAAGAAGGAGAAAAAAAATATTTTTTTTATAAAAAGTTTCGAAAAATACCAAAAAGAAGGGAGGAGGTGCAGTGGTGGCGCGCGGTGGCCGGCTGGGTGGCGTCCAGCGTCCGGCGGTGGCAGCGAAGGGGTTTCGGCTGGGCACGGATCCCGAGGCAGCTTTAAGATTTTTTTTTGTTTTTTCAAAATTTCCGAACTGTTTTTTTTTCTTTCGGAATTTGCAACTCTTTTTTTTCTTTTCTCTTTTTCTCTCTAGATTTTTGGAATCCTAATGACTAGTATGATCATGAAAAGTTGGAATTTTAGGTTTTGTAGGGTATTTATTGGCCCCAAAGTAGGATTTTGGTGAGGCCCATAAATACTCCTAAAATTAGGAAACCTTTGAAATCTATTTTTAGAAGCTTTTAAAATATTTGTAATCATAAAAATATTATTTAAGAACACAAATAACTACTTTTAACCAAACTTTGTTATTTATTTTATTTTTATTAATTTCTTTTTATTTAATACTTCTATTGAACATAATTTTCAAGAAAAATATTAAAATTATACGAATAAAATACGAAGATTATACGCATAAAATACAAAAATACTTTGTTTAAATACGTGAAAATGTGGGGTATTACAGGGGTGCTTCGATTGGATTGTTGAAATATTTGAAAGGGACAATCAATTTGGGACTACATTACCAAAGCACACCTTGTCCTCCCATATTCATTATTTCATTTATTTAGGTCGACACATGGTCAAATCAAAGGGTGACACGTGTTCAGGTGGGCCCCACCTTATTGGTCCAATCATCAGCCAAGCCAATGCCAACTCTATATTTTAGTTCAAAGAGGTGGACACGTGGTCCATTCATTTGGAGCCCTTAGGCTTGCCACATCACCTTGTGTTCTAGAAGGGTTTTGTGATGCCAATTGGGTGACTAACGATGATGAAATCCAATCTACTAGTGGTTATGTGTTTACTTCGGCTAGTGGTGCTATATCTTTGAAATCATCTAAACAAATTTGTATTGCTAAATCTTCAATGGAATCTAAGTTTAAGCTGAGTAGCTAAGAAGGCTACTTGTAGACATTCCATTATGAGGGAATCCTACTCCATCAATTTCCATGCATTGAGACTCACAAGCTACCATAAGTGCTGCACAAAATCAATCCTACAATGAAAGAGGAGGCACATAAGAATAAGGCATGTAATAGTGAGAGACTTTATGAGGTATGTAAAATCTAAGAGGAATATTGCAGATTCTCTCACCAAAGGCCTTTGTAGAAAGATGGTGTTGGAGTCAACACAAGAAATGGGTTTGAAGCTTATTGATGAGTGATTTGTTATGGATATCCAACTTAGTAACTTTTAAGTTTAAAATTGTAACACCCCATATTTTCACGTATTTTAAGGAGTTATTTTCATATTTTATACGTATGTTTTTAATATTTTTATTGAGAAATTAAGTTCAATAAAAAAAATATTAAAGAAAAGGAATTTAAATAAATTTTAAACAAAGTAATTATTTTATGTTTATAAATAATATTTCATGTTATTTTAAGTTTTATTAAATATTTTGAAAAGTTTTTAAAAATGGAATTTTTAGAGTTTCCTAAATTGTTTTAAAACAAGGGCATATAAGTAATTTCAAACATTAAGGGTATTATGTAATTGCACCAAATCCTACTTTGGGGCCTTAAAATACACCTTAAAACCCCAAAATTTTAGATTTAAATTGCAATCTATAGTTTTAGGATTTCAAAAAAAATAAAAAAGGCTCGAAATATCCGAAAAAGAAAAAAAACTTTCGAACCCCTCTTCCTCTCGCTGGAGCCCCCTCGTCACCGATTGCTTGCTGTCGGAGCCTCGTCGCGCCGCCCCTGCAGCCACCGCCGACCCTCCTCGCCGTCCACCCCTCCTCCTTTTTTGCTTTGGTAATTTTCGTACCTCATAAAAAAATTTATTCTCTTTTTCTTTTTGATTCAATCTTGCAAATTCATGTTTATAATTATGATTAATCATGATGCTATAGTTTTAATCATATTTTTATAAAGTTATGATTTAGTTTAAAGCATGAATTTATTTATTTGATCATGAAATTTTAAATTAGGGTTTATGAAATTATGAAATTCTTGATTTTATGGTTTTTAATGATTTAAACTTCCATATTATGATCATGAATTGTTGTTGGGTAAATTTATGATGATTTTTTGAAGTTTAGATTGACTTTTAAATGTTTAAAGTTGAATTATATTGTTGTCCAAATTTTGCAATCATGAAAATCAAGGGAATAAATATTATGAACATGTTTTGTCTTATGGAAAATTATTCTAAAGCATAAATTTGATTCATGATGATGTTAGTGGATTGTAAAAGATTTTTATGAGGAATTTATGATGTTTTTATGAGTTTTAGACAAATAAATAAAGCTATGAATTTTTATTAACACATGATTATGTCCAATAAAAATAGTAACATGTGACATAGTAAGTTATACTTGTTTTGAATGCATCTAAGTATTGTGTATTGATCTTAGAACATGACTATAGTGTTTTATGATCAAAATATGATATTTAAAAAGGTTTTAGAGTGTTTTAGAGGAATTTTACAAAGCTGCCATTTTTAGAAAAATACCGAAATCAAGTATTTTGCAATGGAAAAATAAAAATAAAATAAGGAATTGAATCGAGACCATATAGTGAGTGTTTTGGACAAGTTTCCAATGTATAAAGTTAGTTTAGAGTCTTTCTAGAACTTAGTCAACAAGGTTTAATTTAGTTTCGGTTTTTCTATTTAGGAGACTTCGATTTAGTTAACTTTTAGAAGTTTTGGCGGATCACCACTACAACACAAGGTACGTAAGTACTAAAGGCAGATATAGAAATTTGAATTCATGCTTGGTTGATCTCATATGGTATGTTGTTGTTGTTGCTTGATTTGATTACGAATTGACATGTATGACAAGTTTATGAAAGAATTAGAAACATGAATTTATATTGTTTTGACATTCCACATTTATAGTAATATAAATTCTTCAAGATCGATTTGGAATGTTATAATTAGTTTAAAGTTGGCCAATAGCTTAATAAGGAAGAAAGGAAGTTATTTAAGTTGATTAGTTACTTAATCAACAAGAAAGGTAGTTCGTGAATTTTTATTCATATAATTAATAGAAGTAAAGGAAGAAATATTTATATACATGTTGCCACTCACAGTTTAATGTGTGGTCAAGGAAAAAGGTAAATAGTTATCCACTCTTAGTTAATGTGTGGTAAAGGAAGTTTAGTTTAATTAAAGGACACACAAGATTGTTTTTAGAATCACTTTAAATCAAAGATAACTAATATGGCTTGTGTGATTTTATGCATGCTCTTATGTGATGTTGTATGTGAGTCCTAATATTGTTAAATCGGGTAACCACGTAAAGTGAACAATAGGGGGAGTCGTATGGAACAATGATCTATGACTTCTAATTGGAGTACAAGACGTTGTACTATTTTATATTTTTAATGCACTGGAATTTCGTCACTTTATGTGACATAGGTAATACCTTCTTGGATTTGCTCCCAAGTTGGTGCCAAATGGGGAGATTTTAATGGAAAGGAAACCCGTTCGATGTGAAATCCAAAGCTTAAATATAATAATTAATTTTTTTAAGCTGAGCCTATGCACAGGTGAAGAGTTGTCAACGGTAAGATGTATGTATGCTTTACATTATTTTGTTTTAATCATGCTGCATAGCCTTTAGTAGTTATGTACTCAGCTTTGCTGACTATTTGTTTCGTGTTCATGGCTTTGTCTTGGACTTGGCCCTACGATGACCCACTTGTTGGCGAGTAGTTGTCTAGAATAACTGAAAGCTACAAGTACAAGCGGGCATAAGTCATTTATGCTGGGCTGGAGTGAGAGTGCTTGCATTGTAGTCTTCGTAGTTTCTTAATCTATTTTCTTATGGATTTCATTAGTATTTTTGGATGTTGTTTTATTTCCGAATTTTAAGGTTTTTGGTTTTGAAGTGCCATTATTATGGTTTCGAAGTGTAATAAAGTTAAGTTGGTTTTCTTTTGGTTGTTGGTTTGATTTTAGTTTTCAGAATATTTTTTATTTCAAGTTTTAAATTGCTTTTGGTTTTAAAGACTTCCATTGTAGTACTTTGATAAATGTCTTAGCCGTTATCACGGTGGCGGTAATACTTTGTTTTTCCTAGTTATGTGGGAGTTTTAATAATTACTATTCTTTATTATTTATGTTACGTTTTTCTAGAAAATCTAGAGAGGGAAGTTAGGAAATTCCAGGGTGTTATAAAATGGTTACCAGAGCTTAGTTTTCGAAATAAAATAAATTTTATTTTGGGGGTACCCTACGTTTTATTTTGGAAAGTTACTGGGAATGGAAATTTTTCTAAAAATAATAATTTCCAAAAATAGAAAGTTTTGAAAAATAAATGCCTTAAAGTCATGTACATGTGCAGGTATGCAAGGAATTCAGGTATGTATTATATGTTATTGCTTTAATATCATGTGGTTAGATAGGGTATGAAGTTTGTGCATGTAGGATAGTCTTTATTTATGTTCTTTCATGCATTTAAGTACATGTTTTGAGATGTTGCTTATGTGAATAGTTATGTGTAAAAGAAATTGTATGTTAGCCACCAGACCTTATTGTTTTAGAGCTGTTAGCTTAGTTTTGTTATGGGAAGGATGGCCCATTAGTTTTTAGTGTCATGCGGGATGGTGGATAACATGCCTAGTAAAGAAACTCGGATGGGAACGTTGGAAAAGAAGGACTATGAGAGTCCTTCCCAATATGTTTGGAAGATTCGATTCTATTGTTAATACATGAGTACAATATTGAAGCCACCACAGTGGGACCAACCCGATCACGTGTCTGCTTTAATTGTTAGTTGTTTGCCAAACCGTCCACCCTACTTGGAGATTACAGCAAAGTTCAGTGACTTCTATATTGTTGGAGGACTTCCAAACTATACAAAGTATAAAGATTCAGTTGGTCAATGGAGTTGCGGTTGGAGATATTTGGAAGGTTATATTGCAAGAAAGGAGCAGGAGTTTTAGGAGTCTAATGCAAGTGAGGAGACCCCACCCACACCAGTCCCAAATGATCAGGAAGATGATGAAATGAGTGGAAAAGAAGCTACTTCTAGTTCTCGAAGCTATGGATCAAAGGATAGTTCGTGCTATGAAATTTAGAATCCAAATCCAGTATTTCCAGTGTATATGGATCTAGTGTCTGATTCTGAGGATGAAGAAGACATTGATGAAGATAATAAGGAGGACATGGAAGATGATGTTAAAGATGATCCCGAGTTTATGCCTAAGAAGTATGTGATGTCGAAGGACAAAAAGGATAATGTCAATGTTTAAAAGTTTTGTTATAGATATGAGTTAGTTAATGTTGTTTAGTATTGTTTAGAATGTTGGAAATTTTAGATTGTTGTTTTCTATACGAATAAGTGGCAGTGAGCCATAAGAAAATTTAAGAAGAAATTAGCCAATAAGAATTCTTATGAGAACGAAATGATCAATGAGTCAGTTCTTTTAGGAAATGAAGTCTCAAGTAAAGTAGAACCAAGGGAATTATTTTTGTTTATTATGTGCTTTATTATTGTTTTAATGGTTGTGTAAACAATAAAAACTAAGTGAATCATTCATTCTAAAAGAATGAGAACTTCTTTTGTGAGACGAATTGAGAAATGTTTTTATGTTCTGAGTTTATGTTGTTCTAACATAGAGTTAGACATAGTTTAATATAAATGTCTTTTCCCTCTACAAGAGAAATAGGATGGCTGAACGTAACAACAATTAGCTGAATGATGTAGTGAGACAATTAGCTACTGTAGCTGAACATTTCGCTGCTAGAGGAAATGGTAATGGTAATGACCCTGCTGGGGAACTTATCAAGAAGATTGCTCAAAGTAATCCACCCACTTACCAAGGAGAACCCAATCCAACTGTTTTAGAGGGATGGTGTTGAGAGAATTTAACAAGCTATTTGGGGAAGTTGAGTGTCTAGAGGAGTTTAAGGTGAACCATGCAGTTTACTATTTGAGAGGAGAAGCTGATCTTTGGTGGCCACAAAATGAAGCTGTAATTAGCTAGGGCTTTGCCAGGGTTCAATTGGGATGTGTTTCAAGAACAGATCCGCAATAAGTTTTATCCCGTGTTCCTTCAAAAACAGAAAGCTAATGAGTTTATGGAGCTTAAGATGGGGAGTATGTTAGTTACTAAGTACTACTCTAAGTTTATAGAGTTGTCTAGTTTTGCTAAGGAGGTTGTCGCAATCGAAAATTTGAAGATTAGTCGTTTTGAGAGAGGGTTACTCATAGACATCCAGTTGCAATTAGCCGGGTAAGTCTTTGAGTCTTTGGATGAGCTATATGGTAGGGTTACACATCTGTATGCCCTAGACTAGAAGAAGATTCTGAAAGAAGGTGAGACGAGGGAGAAAAGAAAAGATGGTGGAGGAAACTTCAACCAACAAGGGAGTCATGCATGGTGGATTTAAGAAGCCTCGTTTCAACAATAACTTCCAGGGTAATAAGGGGAACTTTTGGAAGCCTGCTAATGAAAATGGGAATAGGGCTCAGATGGCTAATCAAGGAGGTTGTGTGTACTTCTGCAAGAAGTGTCCTAAAGGAAAGGACTATGCTGGGAAACCAGTAACTTGTCATTTGTGTAACAAGCTCGGGCACCGTGAGTATGAGTGCTTCTCCAAGAACAAGGGAAAGGAAGGACAAAGTTCTCAATTCAAAGGGAACTCAACTGGGGGTCAGCAAAAAGGTTTCCAAGGAAACATGGGAGGAAAGGCAATGCATCAAGCCGGGAATAGAAATAGAAATGGAGGAGGTCAGGCTAAGACCTCGAATACTGGAAAGCTAAATGTGATGGCTCGAAGTGAAGCTGATGCTAGTAAGGATGTGATTACTAGTACTTCCTTTATTCACTCTCTTCTTGTTAAAGTTTTTTTTTATTCTGGTGCAACATATTCTTTTGTATCCACTAAGATTTTGGAAAAGTTAATGCCTATTTCGGGAAAAGTATATACAAAGAAGTACAATGTTCAAGGACATTTTTGGATGTTCTAATTGAAATTGAGGGAGTGGAGTTTAAGGCTAACCTAATTGAGTTTGATTTAGATAACTTGGAAGTGATTCTGGGGATGGATTGGTTGAGTGAGCATAAGGCTGAGATTTTTGTGTGAGACACAGAAGATCTCGTTAGTTAATAAGGGTAAGAAAGTGAGCTATTGGAGGGCAGGAAGGCTAAAACATAACAAAATAGTGTCAGTAATGAGGTTTTCTAGGTTTGTGAAGAGAGGATTTCCAATTTACCTTTGTAGTGTGAGGGATGTAGATTGTGTTGAGACTGCGAAGCCCGAGGACATTGAGGTAATGAGGAATTTTCCGGATGTGTTTCCGAAAGAGATTCCAGGGATGCCTCCGAAGTGAGAAATCGACTTTACCATAGACATAGTGCAAGGAACAACACCTATTTCCAAAGCACCATACAGGATGGCACCTACAGAAATGAGTGAGTTGCAGGAAATGTTGGAAAAGGGTTACATTAGGCCTAGTGCTTCACCTTGGGGAGAACCAGTGTTGTTTGTAAAGAAGAAAGATGGAAGTTTGAGGTTGTGTATTGACTATAAGGAGTTAAATAAGGTGACGATCAAGAACAAGCATCCTTTATAGAGGATTGATGACTTATTTGATCAATTGAAATGAGCTACTGTATTTTCAAAGATTGATTTGAGGTCAGGATACCATCATTTGAGAATTGCTAATGTGGACATACCAAAAACGGCTTTTCGTACGAGGTATGGGCATTATGAGTTCACTGTTATGCCTTTTGGGTTAACTAATGCTCCAGCAATTTTCATGGACTTAATGAATAGGATCTTTCAACAATTCTTGGATAAGTTTGTGGTAGTTTTTATTGATGATATTTTGGTGTACTCCAAGATTAAAGAGGAACATGTAGAACATTTGAGGACAATTTTGATGACACTAAGAGAGAATAAATTGTATGCTAAGTTCTTGAAATACGAGTTCTGGTTGGAGAAAGTTGCATTCTTGGGACATTTTGTGTCAAAGGAGGGACTTGATGTAGATCCAACCAAGATCAAAGCAGTAAAAGTGTGGCCTACACCTAAGAATGTGACGGATATACGGAGTTTCTTGGGGTTAGCAGGTTATTATAGGAGGTTTGTGAAGGAATTTTCAAGAATTGCTAAACCAATGACGTCATTAATGAAGAAGGATTGTAAGTTTGTGTGGAGTGATAAGTGTGAAGAGGCCTTTCAGACCTTAAAGGAGCGTTTGACTACAGCTCCGGTGCTGACTTTGCCATATGGGAGTGACACTTATGATGTGTACAGTGATATGGTTTAGGATGTGTTTTAATGCAAAATAGAAAGGTGATTACGTATTCTTCGAGACAATTGAAGCCATACGAAGCATACTATCCTACTCATGATCTTGAGCTAGCGGCGATCGTGTTTACTTTAAAGATATGGAGGCATTACTTGTATGGAGTAAAGTGTAGGATCTACACGGACCACAAGAGTTTAAAGTACTTTTTCACACAAAAAGATTTAAACATGAGACAAAGGAGATGGCTTGAGTTAATTAAGGATTACGATCTAGATATCCAATATCATGAAGGGAAGGCTAATGTAGTAGCGGATGCTTTAAGCCGTAAAACGAAGCATGGAGTGAATTATGTAGTGGTCGCTAACGAGCTATGTAGAGACATGGAGAGAATGAACTTAGAGATAGTGAAGGAGGGAGAGTTGGAAGGAATATTTTGTAATCTTAGTATCCAACCAACAGTATTTGAGGAGATTAAGAACAACCAGAAGGGAGATGTGAAATTGGATAGAATAAAGGAGAAATTGAAAGTAGGAAAGGCTATGGACTTCAAACTCCATGAAGATGGAAGCTTGAGGTATAAAGGAAGGCGGTGTGTACCACAGAATTGTGAAAATTTGAAATGGAGGATCATGGAGGAAGGTCATAATACACCGTATTCGGTGCATCCTGGAGGCAATAAGCTGTATAAGGATTTGAAGAAGGTGTATTGGTGGCCTAGGATTAAAAGGGAAGTGGCTGAATTTGTGAGCAAGTGTCTTACCTGACAAAAGGTGAAATTTGCGCATAAAAGACCACAAGGAGAAGTTCAACCACTTGAAATACCAGAATGGAGGTGGGATTGTATATCAATGGAATTTGTAACTTGCTTGCCAAAGTCGAGAAATCAAAATGATATCATATAGGTTGTGGAAGGTAGGCTTACTAAATCAGCGGTGTTTATACCAATGAAGGAGCCTTGGAGGATGGAACAACTTGCAAAGGCTTACATAAAGCATGTTGTCAGGCTACATGGAGTTCCAAAGGATATCGTGTCATATAGGGATTCTAGGTTTCTTTCAAAGGTCTGGAAAAGCGTCCAGGAGAACTTTGGTACAACGTTGAAAATGAGTACAGCTTTCCATCCAGCAACCGATGGACAAATGGAGAGAACCATACAAACTTTGGACGACATGCTAAGAGCTTGTATAATGGATTTTGAAGGGAATTGGGAAGATTGTTCAGATCTTATTGAGTTCTCATACAACAATAGCTACCATGCAAGTATTGACATGGCACCTTTTGAAGCTCTATATGGAAGGAAGTGCAGAAGTTCCTTATGTTAGAGTGACATAAGTGAGATAGTGATTCTAGGACCTCAATTGATTGAAGAAACCACCGATAAGGAAAAGGGTAATACAAGCAAAAATTCAGGCAGCCCAAGATAGGCAAAAGTCTTATGCGTACCAAAAACGTTAAGAAATTGTGTTTAAAGTTGGTGATAAGGTGCTACTTAGGTATCACCGATGAAAGGAGTAATGAGATTCAGAAAGAAGGGGAAATAGAGCCTGAAATATATCGGACCCTATGAGATCTTGCAAAGGATTGGGAAGGTTGCCTATAAGTTAGCATTACCAATGGAGTTGAGCAAAGTTCACAATGTATTTCATGTGTCTCAACTAAGAAAATATGTTCCGGATGAGTCACATGTGTTACAGCCTAAAACAATAGAGTTAGACCAGAGTTTAAGCTATGAAGAGAAACCAATCAAGATATTTGATAATAAGGTTAGGGATACTCATAGGAAAAGTGTCAGAATAGGAAAGGTGTTGTGGTCTGACCAAGAAACCGAAGAAGCTACTTGGGAAGCTGAAGATATGATGAGAGAAAAGTATCCAGAGTTATTTCAAGTTAGTAGGTAGAGTTACTGGGACGTAACTCGATTCTTAAGGGGGGTAGAGTGCAATCTAATTTCGCACGTTTTTACTCTCAATTTTGCAAGTTCTTACGAGTTTTTACGACTTTTAGTAAATTTTTATGGAAGTCTTATGTCTGTTCACTAAAAAGTTATCAAGCAAAGATGAGTTATATGTCTAAAGTCTACAACAACATAGTGTAAGAACGAAAAATTCTTAAAGTAAACGTAGTCTCTATTCAAATTCCATACAATAATTTACATAAAGTTTCGGGACGAAACTTCTTTTAAGGGGGGTGTAATGCCCCATATTTCCACGTATTTTAAGGAGTTATTTTCGTATTTATACATGTATTTTTATTGAGAAATTAAGTTCAATAAAAAAATATTAAAAAAAGGGAATTTAAATAAAATTTAATCAAAGTAATTATTTTATGTTTATAAATAATATTTCATGTTATTTTATGTTTTATTAAATATTTTGAAAGTTTCTAAAAATGGAATTTTTAGAGTTTCCTAAATTGTTTTAAAACAAGGGCATAAAAGTAATTTTAAACATCAAGGGTATTTATGTAATTCCACCAAATCCTACTTTGGGGCCTATAAATACCCCTTAAAACCCCAAAATTTCAGACTTAAATTGCAATCTATAGTTTTAAGATTTCAAAAAAAAAAAGAAAAAAAAGGCTCGAAATTTCCCAAAAAGAAAAAAAAAACTTTCGAACCCCTCTTCCTCTCGCCGGAGCCCCCTTGTCGCCGGTTGCTTGCTTCTGGAGCCTCGCCACGTCGCCCCTACAGCCACCGCCGGCCACCCCTCCTCCCTTTTTGCTTTGTTAATTTTCAAACCTTATAAAATAAATTTCTTCTCTTTTTTTTTGATCCAATCTTGCAATTTCATGTTTATAATTATGATTAATCATGATACTATAATTTTAATCATGTTTTTATAAAGTTATGATTTAGTTTAAAGCATGAATTTATTTGTTTGATCATGAAATTTTAAATTAAGGTTTATGAAATTATGAAATTCTTGATTTTATGGTTTTTAATGATTTAAACTTCAATATTATGATCATGAATTGTTGTTGGGTGAATTTATGATGATTTTATGAAGTTTAGATTGATTTTTAATAGTTTTAAAGTTGAATTATATTGATGTCCAAATTTGCAATCATGAAAATCAATGGAATAAATATTATGAACATGTTTTGTCTTATGGAAAATTATTCTAAAGAATAGACTTGATTCATGATGATGTTAGTGGATTATAAAAGAGTTTTATGAGGAATCTATGATGTTTTTATCAGTTTTTAATGAGTTTTAGATAAATAAATAAAGCTGTAAATTTTTATTAACACATGATTATGCCCAATAAAAATAGTAACATGTGACATAGTAAGTTATAATTGTTTTTAATGCATCTAAGTATTGTATATTGATATTAGGATATGACTATAGTGTTTTATGATCAAAATATGATTTAGAAAGGTTTTAGAGTGTTTTTGAGGAATTTTACAAAGCTGCTATTTTTGGAAAAATACCGAAAATCAAGTATTTTGCAATTGAAAAATTAAAATAAAGTATGGAATTGAATAGAGACCATATAGGGAATGTTTTGGACAATTTTCTAAAGTACAAAGTTAGTTTAGAGTTGTTGTAGACCTTAGTCAACAAAGTTTTGATTTAGTTTCGGTTTCTCTATGTAGGAGACTTCGATTTAGTTGACTTTTAGAAATTGTGGCGGATCACCACTACAACACAAGGTACGTAAGTATTAAAGGCAGATATAGAAATTTGAATTCATGCTTGGTTGATCTCATATGGTATGTTGTTGGTGTTGCTTTATTTGATTGTGAATTGACATGTATGACAAATTTATGAAAGAATTATAAACATGAATTTATATTGTTTTGACATTCCACATTTATAGTGATATAAATTCTTAATGATTGAAATGAAATGTTATAATTAGTTTAAAGTTGGCCAATAGCTTAATAAGGAAGAAAGGAAGTTATTTAAGTTGATAATTAATCAACATGAAAGGTAGTTGGTGAATTTTTATTCACATAATTAATAGAAGTTAAGGAGCAAATATTTATATACATGTTGCCACTCACAGTTTAATGTGTGGTCAAGGAAAAAGGTAAATAGTTAGCCACTCACAGTTAATGTGTGGTAAAGGAAGTTTAGTTTAATTAAAGGACACACAAAATTGTTTTTAGAATCACTTTAAATCAAAGATAACTAATATGGCTTGTGTGATTTTATCCATACTTTTACGTGATGTTGTATGTGAGTCCTAATACTGTTAAATCGGCTAATCATGTAAAGTGAAAGAGGATTCTCACTAAAACTCTTGGAACGTATATTCCTTGAGTATGAACAATGGGAGGGAGTCGTATGGAACAGTGATCTATAACTCTTAATTGGAGTACAAGACATTGTACTCTTTTATATTGTTAATGCGCTGGAATTCCGTCACTTTCTGTGACATAGGTAATACCTTCTTGGAGTTGCTCCCAAGTTGGTGCCTAATAGGGAGATTTTAAAGGAAAGGAAACCCGTTTGATACGAAATATAAAGTTTAAATATAATATTTAATTTGTTTAAGTTGAGCCTATGCACAAGTGAAGAGTTGTCAACAGTAAGATGTATGTATGCTTTACTTTTATTTTGTTTTAATCATGTTGCATAGCCTTTAGTAGTTATGTACTCAGCTTTGCTGACTGTATGTTTCATGCGCATGGCTTTGTCTTGGACTTGGCCCTACGATGACCCACTTGTTGGCGAGTAGTTGTCTAGAATAAGAGAAAGCTACAAGTATAAGTGGGCATAAGTCATTCATGTTGGGCTGGAGTGAGAGTGCTTACATTGTACTCTTCGTAGTTTCTTAATCTATTTGCTTATGGATTTAATAAACTATTGTTGGATGTTATTTTATTTCCAAAGTTTAAGGTTTTTGGTTCTGAAGGGCCATCAATATGGTTCCGAAGTGTAATAAAGTTTTAAGTTGGTTTTCTTTTGGTTGTTGGTTTGATTTTAGTTTTGAGATTATTTTTGACTTCAAGCTTTAAATTGGTTTTGATTTTGAACACTTCCATTGTAGTACTTTGATAAATGCCTTAGCCGTTATCACGGTGGCAGTAGTACTTTGGTTTTTCCTAGTTATGTGGGAGTTTTAATAATTATTATTCTTTATTATTTATGTTATGTTTTCCGAAAAATCTAGAGAGGGAAGTTAGGAAATTCCTAGGTGTTATAAAAATGGTTAAACGAAGTAATAAATTAACTTGAGCTATATTTACTACTACCCCTATGAGATCCTACGGGCTTGGAACTAACTATATAATATTGTGTTGGCGAGAACTCTATCAATATTGAGATATGGTTAAGTGTGCAAATTTGATCATACAACCTCCATGATAGGTTCTAGATATATTTCGCCTAAAATGGTTGTAGAACACATTTGTAAACACTAGACATTGATACTTGAAAAACCGACATCTCCTATGCCCAAACTATATCCTACACTCATTTCATTTATTGTATTTTCTTTTGAATCATGTGAGGGAGTGTTGGAGTAAATGTGTTTCATTACTCCATTTTTTGTGCTTTAAAAGAACACTCATTTTCCCTCTCTTTTATTGTCCTACATTGACAAAACAAAGAGCCGTTCACTTGGTTTATATATCCCTATTTTTCTTAAGGTTTTGTTAGAGTGCTATAGAGGATGGACTTAGTGACATGCTAGTACAAAAAATACATTTTGCCGCACCTTATTTGCTGCGGTTTTTTGGGGTTTTATAAAAACCGCAGCAAATAAATTGATGTTTTTGATAAGGAGTATTATTTGCTGTGGTTATTGTGTAACCGCAGCAAATAACATTTTTTTGCTGCTATGTATGAGTATTTTCTGCGGTTTATAACCGCAGCAAATAAGTGTTGTAGATTTTTTTTCTTTCTTTTTCTTTTTTTTCCCGTTGGGACTATTATTATTTTACATCTATCCCTACATTTTCTTTTTCTTTTCTTTTCCTTCTTTTTTTCCATCTTTCTTCATTCTCTCAAACCTAACTCCCTCTCAACTCACACTCAAACCTCTAATCCCTAATACTTTCTACGGCGTCGACGACCTCAAGATATCCACGCCGGCCTCTTCTTCTTCGTCGTCTTCTTCTTCTTCGTCGCCCTTATCTTCTTCTGCCGCCGTCTCCTAGCTTCCTCGTCGGTCTTCCTCCTCAATCGTTGTTGTTTAGGTAATTTTTTATTCTGATTTTTATATTTATTTATTCATGTATTTGTTCATGATTTTTTATTCAGATTTTTTAATTTCGATTATATATTTATTTGTTCATGTTTTGTATTTATTCTGATTTTGTATTTATTTGTGCATTTTCTATTTGAATGGTTGTAGATTTTTAAGAATGAGATAGTTTTGTTGTTAGAATTCGAACTTTCAGTATTGAAATTCCAGATTCTGTATTATTGATGCAATTAAGCGATAATTCCAAAGTTGCAATCAATTTAATTAGGGTTTATGTAGGAAATCAGTTCTTTAATTTCCTTTCAAAATTATACCAAATGTTTGTAATTTGAATTCTGAATTGAATATTTGTCATCAGAATTTGTGCTATTAAAAAAAATTCAATTTGGTTGAATGTTTATTTGAACTAATTCTAATTAGTAATTAAGAATTCGTGACACTTAAACAATTGATTCAATTAGGTTGAATGTTCATTGAAAATAATTTTAATTCTTCGTAGATTACTTGATTTTGAGGTTGATGACTGTGTATGCTACATTGCTACAGTGTTTTCCCCTTGAATTTGCAGTCATAATTAGTGTTTGTTTAGATAACAATACTCGAAAGTTGATAGTTAGATTTCTTTCATTCGTAGGCGTAATAGGTTGCTACAGTGTTTTCCTTCGTTCTTTTTTCCCTCTTTCTTCACTATAGTCACCTACTCATCTCCACCACCATCAACAAATCTCGAAAATTTTCAGCATCACCATCAACAAATCGTGAAGTTCCAACTGTAGCAGCAAGAAGGTTCGGTTCCTCCATCAACAAATCCAGAGGCGATTATTGGGACCTAGGGTTTCGATTTTTAAAGGTAAAACTCTTTGTATTCTGTTTTTCAGTTTGGACCTAGGGTTATTGGGAGGCGGTTATATTTGTTTTTTCAGTTTGTATTTTGTGCAGTTATGTCAATTTATGTGAATTCAGCAGTTGAATCTGTGAATCTGTGCAGTTATGTGGTTATTGAGCAGTTGAATCTGTGAATCTGTGAATCTGTCAATTTATGTGTTTTTCAGTTGAATCATGTCAATTTTTCACAGAGCAAACGAACAGTCCTAAATCATGTTTAAATCATGGTTTATATTTTTCAGTTTGAAAATGATTTTTTTGGCAACTATTGGGTTTGGTGGTTATTGGGTTTGTTAATTGATTGGATCTTTGAATCTGTGAGTGTGTGAGAGTGTGACTGTATGATTTTTTTTGTGTTTCAGTTTGTACTGAAAGACGAACATATAATTGAGTGTTTAATTTCAGTTTGTGTGTTTCAGATTGTGTGTTTAATCTGGGAACACTTGGGGTTTAAACTTCAAAGAATGAAGAACATTTAAAGACGAATTAAAAATATATAATTCATTACTTCAAATTTTCATTTGCCTTCTAGTTGAGCATTAGTTTTTTGCTTGTTCTAATTCCCAGAATTCCAAGTGCATAACTTTTCGATTTGAGCATATTTAATCGTTAAAATGTTTGTTTGTCTTTCAATGAAAGGGCTGAAAAGTGGAGTTGTATGGTGTGTTTGGTTCAACCCTTTCTAGTAGTATGGAATGGGTGTCGCTATTAATGAAGAAAAAGATGAAAAAGTTGGAATCATTTACCAAGGGTATAGGATTCCATACCTCCCTTGTTAACATATGAGCGATGAGCCAAACCACGCTTATAAAAGAAACGGATTTTCACTCCATACTCTATGATATGGTTTCATATTCTCATTCCATCCCATTCCAAGTTTTTGAACCAACATGCTCTTAGTCGCTACTCACAACTCGCAGGCTTTGGAAACACACAACCTCCCAAACTAACATGTGTACATGGATTTTGAAAAATTCCTTATGATCTCTCACTACACACCTAATTTGCTTCTTCAATTATAGTAACAATTGTTGAACTGATAAACTAATTAAATGTTATTAAAGCAAGAAGCACATTTTTGAAAGAATTATACACAACCATAATTAAATTTACTATGTTATGACTGAATACCTTCAATTGTGTGTTTTAGTTGCAACAGATGTCAAAGGATCGTCATGGATGTACAATTGCTGTGATAAGGCAAAATTTGTAGAAGGTTGTTGAGTTTTGTGAGCGTGCAGAAGCATATTCACAAACTCAAAAAAACGGGGGTTTTACTGTCCATGTTTCAATTGGCCAATGATCGTAAGTTTGAAAGTATGCTGAGGTCAGGCTGCACCTACTTCTTCATGGTTTTCGACCTGATTATTAGTGTGGAGTTATCAAGGTGAGACAGGAGTCCATGACGCTCTTCTTCGCGTGGTAATCATCAACATGATATAGTCATCAACATAACAAGGATTTACTCATGCACCATGATGATGTCTTTAGGAATGATTACGAACGCGATGAAGCGGATCATAAAGTCGAAGAGATGGTGGAAGGCCTTGAGAATGGACGAGGCTTTGAATCCTTTCAGAGGCCTCTCGAAAGCTTTTGTACCCCGGTTGTACTAAATTGACCATTTTTGTTGCTGTGATGGAATTGTTTAGTGTCAAGTCAGAAAACAATTGGACTGATAGAAGTTTCACAATGTTACTAGAAAAGCTGAGTGGCATGTTTCCGGATGGAAATGAGCTTCCTAAGTCAACTTACTATGCTAAGAAGCTGATGTGTCCATTCGGCTTAGAGTATGAGAGAATACATGCTTGTCCAAATGATTGCATATTGTACCGAAAAGATTATGAGTTGATGGATAAGTGTCCAAAGTGCAATTTGCCACGTTATGAGCGACAAGGGGCACGAGGTAAAGCTGGTCTGCCGTCCAAGGTGTTGTGGTATCTCCCAATAATACCAAGATTCAAGCGGTTGTTTTCAATTAGTAAGGATGCTAAGAATCTAAGGTGGCATGCGGAGGGTAGAAGGGTGAAGGGTTTGCTACAACATCCAGCTGATGGTCCAAAATGGAAGACTATCAACAGGAAGTATAAGACATTTGGAAATGACAATCGCAATCTCAGGCTTGGGTTGTGCACCGATGGAANATGAACCCTTTCGGTACTCTTAGTTCGAAGCATTGTTCATTGTCGGTAATTTTAACGATCTATAATCTTCCACCTTGGTTGTGCATGAAAAGAAAGTACCTTATGCTATCACTTCTTATTTCTGGTCCAAAGCAACCCGGTAATGACATTGATGTGTATTTGGAGCCCTTAGTTGATGACTTAAGAAAATTATGGGATGAGGGTGTTTTGGTATATGATTCCCATGCAAAGGAGACTTTCACGTTGCGTGNTGACTTTCACATTGCGTGCAATGCTTTTGTGCACTGTCAACGACTTTCCAGCTTATGGTAACTTATCAGGGTACAAGAACAAAGGGATGAAGGCTTGCCCTATTTGCATGGACGATGGTGATTCTACATGGGTGGGTAAGTATGTTGACTGGTGTCATCGAAGATTCCTTCCACCTAACCACCCTTTTCTGAAGAAAAAGAAGGCATTCGATGGGATGGTTGAGGATCGTGTTGCTCGTCGTCCATTAACTGGTTATGAGGTGTATTCACAAGTTAAGGGTGTTCAAACCATTTTCGGGAAACTGAATGTCAACTATTTCGGGTTGTGGAAAAAGGAGTCTATATTTTGCCGGGGAAACGTAGTATCCTCGGCATCGGAGATGTTGACGATGAGGAAGAGTATGACGCTTTTGAGGATTTGCGATGCCATACTTGCCACCCTTTTCAACATTCCGAACAAGACTAAAGACACTAAAGGAAATCGGGAGTTCTTGAAACAACTTGGAGTTCGACCCGAGCTCTGGCCTCAGCTGAAAGAGAGTAAAAAAAGNAACATTTAATTATGATATTCACATTTAAATATGATATACACATTTAATTGTAAGACATTTAATTATGATATATACATTTCATTATGATTTTCAGGGATTTTGCGTCAATAATTTTTGAGTGATTTTGAGTGATTTTTAAGTGATTTTGAGTGACATTTAATGACTGATTTTGAGCGAGTGGCAATTGACTGTGTATGATTTTGAACGAGTGATTTTTCAAGGATTTTGAGTGATTTTCACTAAGAAACTGCACAAAATAACACAACAGAGCCTGCACACAAAAACTGATCATGAGCCGTTGTGACTGCTTTTTGTTTTGAGATCATCCTATGACTATGTAACTGATTTTGTTATGATTTTATTTTTACTTTGTTTAATGAATGTTGGTATATTGTTATTTATCGGCTAAAGATTTCTTTCATGTCCATTATTTGTATTTACATTGATTTGTATTTGTAGGTTGCATTGAAGTCCATGTCCAGTGATGACGATGTACATAGCTTCGATGATTCAAGTTCTGAGTCGGACCCAAGTTTTGACCATCGCTTAGAGGAAGATCAAGGAGAGCCGGAGGATATAGAGTACGACAAATTCCTTCAGAAGGTAGAGCAGTTCGAGAGAATGGCTGACGAAGCACCACCAATTGATGAAGCCGAAACTGCAGCCCCTAAAACTGCCCCCAGTCAGCCACAGCAGACATCATCTCAACAGCCTCAGTCCGCACCTGATCAGGCTGCTGTTGAGCAACCTGATTCCACACCTGATCCGGCTGCTGGTCAGCAGGCATCTTCTGCTGACAGGGGTGTGAAGAAGTCTTTGTGCAACAGGAGAGGAAGAGGTCCGTCTAGGGGTGTGAAGTCGACAACAGCAATGTATCTCGAGTACAATAATGTTGGCCAACCATGCGGTGAGTGGCAAAAAATGTATGGGAGACATATCGGCATTTGTATGAGAAAGCTATCTATTTTGCTGAAGTGGGAAGACGTGGAGGATGGCTTGAAAGCAGCTATGTGGCAAGATACTGTGGTATGTCCTTGTTATGTGTAGAACATGTTTATATTTATGGTTTAGCTGGCATATTGGCTTAACTTTAATGTAGTATAAGCTGAAACATATTTGTTTTATGTAGAATATGTTCCATATCGAAGTTGATGAGGCTAAGAGGCAACTTTTTCTCTCGGCCGTAGCGGAAATATGTAGAGATTTTAAGTCTAAACTTGTGAGTGGGTGGATCACCAAAAAAAGGAAGCGATTAAAGAAGGAAGCTAATAAGATGCCATACGATATTTACCCTCACATATCGAGCAAAGAATGGGAGGCCTTTGTTGCAAAGAAGACAACTCCGGAGCAAGTAGTAAGTATATCACTAACCATCGTATCTGTTGTTACATTAATCCTATGTTTTACTAACCATCATTTGCCTTTTGGTTTGGACAGGAAAAACGCGCTATTGCTTCACAAAGTGCCTTGCAGAAGAAGGCCTATCACCGCATGGGGCAGAAACCTTATGAGCGGTCAAAAGATGATTGGAAAGAATAAGGTTTTTATGAAAAGGTGATTTCGTGTGTTGGTGAAAAGGAAGCCACCTCTTCTTCATCTGTTACGGTAATTGGCTCAAATCGCGTAGTAGATTGGTATTGTTCTTTACATGCTCGAGATGCAAGTGGGAGGCGAGTGATTGTAGACCCTGAGTTGAAGAAAGTGGCAGATGCTGTGGTAAGAAAATGTTTTACTAATGTTTATAATAAAGTTCTATTTATATTGCTGTTTTGAGAACAATTTACTGGAATTCATTGTGCTGCTTAATAAGTGCTTGGTGTCTTTAACTTTTAGTTTACTACGTACTTTGGTTGTGACAAGTTTATGTTTTTTGGTGGTGAACCATAACTGTAAAAATTGGAATGTAATTACAATAAAAAAAATGTGCACCTAGATGTTCTAGCTTTTGTGTTTCATCAGATATGTTTTCCCACAAAGTTTCATTTATTAGCAGTTCTGAACTTCCGATGCTCTCTTCCTAGATTCTAATTTCTTAGAACCTTGTCAACTGAAATCTCAAAATGTATGATAGTTAAAAATGAGAAAAGAGGATATACATTTCATGGTTTGTGCAAAGAGATACTATTAGCAAGTTGTAGTGTCAAAAGAACATTATTTGGCAGTAGGAAAAACTTTTGGAGTAGCAGTTTCAGAATCTAAATTAAAAGATCCACAACAATCTAAATCAAAGTGAGTAA
Organism: Suaeda aralocaspica; assembly: GCA_016808085.1. NCBI lineage: Eukaryota > Viridiplantae > Streptophyta > Magnoliopsida > Caryophyllales > Amaranthaceae > Suaeda > Suaeda aralocaspica. The sequence goes on from PYUH01000196.1 coordinate 860,638, forward strand.
ATAAAGAGAATACACATATTGTTACCTATTTGATGCCAACTAATTTTGAGAAATCCTACCAATTCCTATTTACTTTGTCTAATATCAGGATTCAATTAAAATAGAACATAATATCAAGATTTAATTAAAATAGAACATCAATAGTACTTGATTGGACATAGTATCAAGATTCAATTTTGTATCTATAACACAGCTTGGAACGAACAACGAGGGTGAATGTGAAGGTCATAATCCTTCCTTTGCAGCAGGACTTCCCTCGGACCACGCAGGACGTGTGAAAGGTTTGGGAGGTGTACGTTTAGGTAAGCAAAAGGCATTTGGATCCAACAAGTCAGGAAGTAGTTCTTCAAAAACGAAGATGAGTCCAGAAATGGAAAAAATGGTGGAGGAGTTGGTCAAGGAAAAGTTCAAAGCTCTATGTGAGAAGGTGGGAATTCATGATGTAGATTCACCTAATGAAGATGAAGTTCATGACAAGTCAAGCCGGCGAAAACAGACTTCCCGAGCTTCAAGTGAGCCTCCCATTCCAGATGTGGAGGTAATGTTTACTAACCATTCAAAATACTTTTAACTTCATTTTTTAATACTTTACACTTCATTTTTTAATACTTTTAACTTCATTTTTTGATCATATGGCCTTCAACTTTAATTATTTTGCAGGAGGAAACACCATGCACAATGCTTCTCCGGGATCCACGAGGTGGAAATGGTGGTTTACTGGTGGTTGCATTTGGCCATCTTCAACCAACTGTCCAGGCCCAACTCTCGCATCTCCAAGCTGTTGATGTAGCCAATTGTAACGTGTCGCTTGATTCTATTATAGACGGATGGGAAGATGTAATACTTCCCCTTCCGCGGCCAGAGTGGGGATTGAATACTTTGGGAGAAGCACGAGGGAGTTTTGTAACGTGGCCTCAGAAATGTGTGCGGTTTCCATAAGAGGTGATTTAAACCCTAAAATAAAATTGATTAATAGTAATTGTCCAATTATCGGTTTAAACTTTTTATTGTCCTTCTCATATATATGTTAATGTGAATAAAGGGGAGAGCTGAAAGAGAACAAGAACAACAACACGGGAACAGAGATTCCGCAAAAGAACAAAAGGATGGCCCGAACAACAAGATTTCCTCGAAAGGTTCAAACAAGGAAGATGAAGATGAGGTGTACAAAAATGTGTCACCCGCGTGTCAGTGGCTACATGAATGCACCAAAGATGAGCCGGAAGAGAATCCTTTAAAGGTGTGGTTGAGCAAGGATCAATTCCACTACTTTGAGGATGCTGAGACATGTGTAACGAAAGCTGATGTTTATGATTTCCTCGTTGGGGAGATGTTGTCTTTGTCAGTGTTGCAAGCGTTCATGAGGTTACTGCTATCTCCGTTACTTTTTTAATTTTAAATTCCATGCTTTTCACTTACAAACCTAAATGAAGTCGATTTTTACATAACTCATGCATGTTCTATTTCCATAAGCTGCCTCTTTAATTGTATTGATTTTGTTTGAATGATTGTTTATGAGATGCAGCAACTTGTACACTAATGTTTCCCCTTTTTTTCCACCTTAATTAGTTGTGTATACTTAGATTTGGCCGGAACCAATACCATGAACAAGGTGGGGTGGTTGTGTCCTCAAGAGATATATCAGGATCGATGTCTAAAGAACAAGGGTGATGTGAAAGCGTACCTTGAAACCTCCATCAAAGAAGCAATTCGAGCGAAAAGGAAGTTCATTATCGCTCCGTCACTTGAGGAGTAAGTCTGTTTCACTTTGCCATTGTTTCTCCCCNTCTTATTGTTCCTTATCATGTTTCACTTTCCCATTGTTAATTTCACTTTCCCATTTTTAGTTTCGATTTCCAATTGTTGTGCTCTCTCTTGTTTGGCGCAGTTCACATTGGGTGCTTTTGTTGATATCACCTTTGACATACAAGGTGTATCAATTTGATTCTTGCCGTCCTCAGTCGCCACGTAGATTATTGATTATGACGTGGGTGAATAGGTAAATTATAACGTCAACCAAAAATCTTTTATACTAGAAATGTAATCAATAACGGCTAGTTACCTTCGCTTATTTATTTTCGTCCGTATAGTGTCATGAAGAGGATACGCACAAGCACAATGATTCCGAAGTTGATATCAGTTGAGGTAGGNATTGAGGTACGGACATCCAAATCCTATACATTTGTGGTCGTTGCTTACTTTGTCATGCAAATTTTTTATTGATTTTTTTTTCAATGTCCTATGTACTTCAAAGTGCGCGCAACAGCAAAACGGTACTGATTGTGGGTACTACGTAATGCGTTACATGCATGACATCATCTCAAGGTGTAATGAGTCAGATGATATTGAGGAGGTAAGTACTGCACTAATTTCCGGAAGGCAAAATGCTGCTTTGGGTATGTTTTATTACTTTTGAATGCTGGTATGGGNTTTTGAATGCTGGTATGGGTTTGTGTTGTTGGTTTTGTCGGTTGATTTGGCCTATTTTAGCCAAAGCTCAGGTAACTTTGATGATAACGGTTGATTTCTGCCTTTTAAGTCCAAACTATATTTTAAAGTTCATTGTTAACATTCACTTGGCTTAGTTATTTATTGAACTTTTAACTATTTTCCTTAATCAAGAACAATAATAATAATGTTGGCGGTTATATGCATGGTTATTACATTAAGATAACATAATGTGTATTGGTAATTTGTAATAACAATCGATTTATTTATATTAATTGAACTGAATTTGGTTTCGATAAATTGGGTACTAGCTGCTGAATATGATTTGCAGGGTGCGTGGATGATATTAGGAATTAGGAGCATAAAATAATTTCACAAAATTAACCAAAAAAAAAATTTCTTATTTGCTGCCGTTATTCAATAAACCGCAGCAAATAACACACCAGAAATTGGAGGGAAACAGGACATTTGCTGCTGTTATTTGTTGCGGTTATTCAGGTAACCGCAGCAAATAACCCAATTTTTTGCTGCGGTTAAACCGCATCAAATAAAATTTCATCATTTACTGCTGCTATAAGTGCTGCGGTTCAAAACCGCAGCAAATACCCGGGAAAAAACCGCAGCAAAATGCATTTTTTGTACTAGTGACAACAACGCGCGCACCGGGCCGGGCTCAGGCGAGGGTGAGTGGCGCGGCGCGTGGTAGGTGTGGTGAGGGATTTTATTATCATGCTTAATTTTATGGAAAAAATATATATTAACTTAATCAACGGTTACAATATCTTATTCAATATGGCAACCGTTGCCATGAATTATTCTTGCCATGATTCACCTCTAGTGAACACAGTTTTTATGGTCTTTCCATTTTCTTCTTGTTTAGTCTTGTTCTCCAAGCCACAATTTCAAAATGTAAATACAACTATTCTCATCTCCAAAAGGACACAGAAACACCTACAACTGATCCTCAAAACACTAAATAATATAGCTTCTGGGCATTGCTATGATTGAGTTCTCAATTTACTCTTTTGCTGTACACCATTAAAGTAGACGTCTTATATCCTTAGGGTCAATTAACAAGAGGATGTGTGTACAAATGCGAGGCAAATTAGGACAGTGATACTCCATCAAACCATGACCTTGTTCTTAATCTCCTGATGAGTATTTCATAATCGTCATTAGCTTAATCTTACAGCCTAGTTAATTTAGTTAGAAGAGTGCCTCATACCACAACAACAAAACTAGAGACTCATGATTAATATGTTTACTTGTTCCACAAGAAGCTAATCCTGGACTCTCGAATCCGAGGATGCAAGCTATGGAAAGCAGTCAGGAATATCGTTACAATTCACAATCACACATGTCTATCTAGTATTTACACCCAATGCTTGAGAGTACATGCAACAAAAGTCAGTAGAACAAAATTTATGCAACTTAGCATCAAATCTAAGCACATAGCTAATTCATCCTTCAATGAACTTATTGGTAGTAATATCTGTTAGAAATACTAGGATCCTCTTCAAAAAGCATGTGGTGTTTCCTCCTTGCTTTCACTTCTCTATCAGCCTGCAATTTCAAACAATAATCAATTATCTGAGTACATTTATACAAGCAAACATGTGCAATTTTGAAGCACAAAATTCATAGCCAAAGGATAAATAATCTTAAATTCTTTTTATTTACACCTAAGAAAAATAAGTTGTGATTAGTTCCAATAACAAGATTAAAAATTAACTTTGATAAGTTTTTATAGTCTAACAAAAACAGATAAACTAAGATTCTATAAATACCAGCTTAATTTTTTTTATTAGTTTAAACAAAAGAATATTTTATGTCTCACAAAAAATACTTATTCATTGCAAAAAAAAAAAAAAAAAAAAAAAAAAAAAAATGTGTGTCAAAGAACGCAAGCTAAAATTTCATGAACCTAAGAAAGTTTAAAATTAATATACATAACGTAAATAGATTAATTACAATGTTTTATTTACTCTTACATGTAAATAAATTTTGGTATCAAAGGTATGAGACTTTTTCTCCTCTTTAAGCATATTAGATTATACCCGTGCACTTATGCCCAAGCAGAAAAAATTGCATCCACTCTCTCCCCTCCCTTCTACTCTTTTCTTCTCTCTCTTTCTCTAAAACCCTAGTTTTTCAAATCTAGGGGCTACCATCAGCCTTTTCAGCCGATGGTAAGCCCCTCTTTTTCCTCCTTGAACTAGCTTTTTTGTTTATATCAATAATAAATCTCCATTCTCTGCCTAAGAGGGAGTTTTACTACCCATATATTAGGTTTTATCTACCTATATTTTGGGTTTTATCTCTCTCCTTGTGAGAGTTAGGGGTTAGGGTTTTATTTTAATTTATTAATGAAGATTTGTATGGGGTTGTAGCAGATGTTGATTCTACCACTACAATCAATCGGGTCGAATTTTGCTTAGGTTCAAAATTACAACAGATCGAAAGACCCCTCGTTAGAGGCTGCATAGAACAGCGATGTGAAAAAGGGTATTCATCATTGTCGGATCTTATATACAACGATCGTAGTTTTGTTCAATTTGAATATTATTCGATTAAGATTGATTTGTATTCATTAGTTTTGATCTCTATTGTACGTAGATATCGTATGAATCTTTATTAATGAATTAATATTTATTTCAAAAAAAAGGTATGAGACTTTTTCTTGATTGAAAATGTTCTAAATAAATTTCCTATGTTCTTAGTGTTGTGTGCATCTAAAGTACTAACGCACATAGTATGTAAGCAAAGAGCCTTCACACATGGAATAAGGTGAGTGATAGTTCAAAGGGGATAATTGACCAATTATATAAACGCCCTAGCTAACTAAAATTAATTCAAGCCAAAACCAATTTTCAAGGGAAAAGACAATAAGAATTGAGTTTCCTGTGATAGAGATTAAAACAACTGTGAGTCTTAACCATTTTGGTTGATTTAGTTCTTTATTTTCATTTTTTTGTTTATCTAATGCAAGAAAAGGGAAAAATGGAACAAAGGATGGATAGGCATTTAGTCATTTACAAGGGTCTAGAGGAAGTTTATTTCATCCCTACCAGTGATCAAAGGCTTTCGCCTAAGGAAATATAATTTCTAGTCTAGTATAAATGTACTCTACACAGCAAAATAGCAAATAGTTGTTTTTGTGCTAGTAGTCTTGGTAATGTTGCAAAAGAAGTTGGAAGGGAAGCTCATGAACTGACTTTCAATGTTAAAATGTAATGGCTTTCTACCCATAGATCGACGAAACAATTTTTCATCCAAGAATAACTATGAAATATCTTATACAATACACTTATAGGAACATGAGAAAACTATTTTCCATCCATATAAAAGAAACTCGAATAATGCAATTAGGGGAAGTAACCAACATTGAAATAAGAGGTTAGGTACCTTTTTAACAACCCTGTGAAATGCCTCGGTTCCATTTTCTTCAATATACTTCTCAATGGCATATAGAATATCGTCTTGTTTACTGAATAAGTTTTTCTTAGGTATGTACCACATTGTAGAAGTGTTCAGTTGAGGTACATGGGGGTTCATATAGTATGGTCTAATGAAATTCCTATAAACATGAGTTGCTCCATTGAATTGAGGCAGAACCAACCAACAAGTCAAAAAAAGCTTGGCATAACTCCATATTGGGAACCTATAACATATAATCAAACATATCATTAACATCATGACAATGCTTTGGGCTATTGCATATACAACAATTATGATTTATCCATTATTCGTTGATTTTAATTTCATATATGGATTATATATTGTAGTATTGTACATTATTGTCGTCCATAAAAACAAGCATGTTGTCATTACAATAATTTGAAGTATCACTTAAGACTAAAAACTTTTTTATCAAAATTACAACTACAAGAGAGTTTCTTATGATATGAATGAATTCCATAAAACCAATGTTTCAAGAAATATATACCAATTTCTTTCCATGTAAGAGGAGGAAGTTGCTTACCATTCGAGGAGTTTAGCGAATGAGAGTTCAAAGATGGTGATTAAAGAATATAACACCCAATAAGTAAGCCATTGTTGATCATCCGTTCTCGAACCACTCTCTATGGCTTTGATTGAAGCAAATCTAAAAATTCACACAACTGCATGTCAATTGGTACACTCAGCAAAGAGAAGTAGATATAACATTGATCAATCTAGACTACATTCTCTTAACAAATAAATATCAAAATTCCAATTCAATTAAATAAATGAGTCATACTCAACAAGCAAAACGCTAATCCGTACAAAGCAGCTTTAATCTACTAAGCAATTTAAAGGGATAAAAATATTAATTGAATAAAACATGAAAATAAGCGTGTACCTCTTTCAACCAAAGAACATATTGTACGTAGTATAAACTTTTTGGCATACAAGCTCGATAACTACCCAATCTACTCTAGGTGTTACAATCCTCTCCACTTCTTTCCTCCATTTCCTTGGACACCTTATAACTTAATCGAACATGAAAATTAATCTACCTTAACAAAATCTCCCTTTATAGTGCTCTATTAATACGAGTAGATTGTACAAATGTTGCACAATAGTACTTGCAGAAAGTTGTATGAAAAACACAACAAAATAAGGGTTCGTACATATATTCACTAAAAACAATTGGACTCAATTGATTAGAGCTAAACCAAACTAAACTAAATATAGCTGAAATGAATTGTTTATGAAAGAAGAAAATTAGAAATTGAAGTGAACTGATTAAAACTGAGCTCAACTGAACTAAAGTGAACTGATTGGAGTTGAACTAAAATTTAAATGAATAAACAGACCTTAAGGATAACATTTCTAGGCTTCAGGCAAGAGGATTAAAGCTAAATTGGCAAGTTGCAAGGAGCAATCTCTCAACCGTCTAGCATCCAAAATCCACATCCGAAAAAAGACAGTAAACTTATACGTAGTATTTGACTTCCTAAATTTGCTGAAACATCAGTACATCACAATATGACAAATAATTTACTCCATAAACCTCTCCAGAGTTAAACAAGATACTAAGTACATTAGTACATATACATATACTAGATAAGTGGGATCCAACTCATATCATTAACTTTTCCTCACGCCTTACTCAATAATTGACGAAACCCAGATTATCTCAAGAGTAAAAATGCACTTCCTCAACTTTTCTTCCTCATGAAAGTGAAAAAAACCATGAATACCATTGCTCTTAAATTGCCAATTTATAAATGTTTAGATAACAACATAGAAGGGTTAGAAAGAGGATATGGTCAAAGAACATGAAGGGGAAGGGGAAAAAACAGAGGGGAAAAGTCGAGTTCCATTTACATCTTCTCGTCAACTTATTTTTGCTTATCTAAACTTATTAACCGAACCTATTTTGCTAAACTGAATTTATTTTTACTTAACTCAACTTATTTTTGTCGAGGTGAACTTATTTTTATTGAAATCATTAACAAATTGTTGAAAATTGAAACTTATTTTTTGCTGAGAATAAGGGTAAATAAGTATTATTGTTGAGTTATTAATTTAAAAAAAAAAATCATTTTCCTGAAGTCATAACGTACCATAGTATTTCCACATTTCAAACCAATTACTTTTTTTCCTATAAAATTAAATTTTTAAAGTTTAATAGTCCTAATTTTGCACAAAAAAATTACACAAATGTTGGAGGAAAAAAACAGAAAAATAATGCTGGTAAAGAAACTAACAAACTTACAGAGGATAAACAAGAGCAACTATTGGCCTGCAAAAAAAAAAATACAACAAAATTTAATAAATAAAATAGATGTAAATTCTAAAATCAAGAAAATAAACAAACAATGTGTAGCAATATTTCAGTAATGAAACCAATAAACGTGAATTTACCCAAAAATAACATCAAAGTTCTTAGCTAAAATAGAGATGAAATTATCGTCATTGTGAGAACTCATTATTGAATCTTCTCTCAAATCTTCTTTGTGGGAAAGGGAAAGAGAAGTTCAACACCCTTTTTCCTAGAGATTCTCTCTCTTTATCAAGTATGCTAGATTGCTGGGTGTATTTTGTCAAACTTACTCTTTTGAAAAGCAGTGCACTCTAGAAAAGTGAAATTTGAAATACGAAAACTTACTCAAGATTCTTGTTAGAAAAAATTCATAAATATAATCTTAAATATGTGCGTTTATCTAATAAGAAACCGGACTTTGATTAATCCAAAACCATGCTCATTTTCCGAGTTTTGACCCTCTTAAATTTTAACATGTAAAATTAAGTAAATCTTGTTAATTATCCAGTTTTGATAATTATTTGTATGAATTTTTCCTTTCTATTATGCATGTTTCTTTTTACTTCGTACCGTGTAATTCAATGATCGCGTTTAACAGGATGGAAAATATTTTACCTAAAAATTATTTTTTTATTATCAATTGTTTGAGTTGGAATAAAATATTAGAATGTAAAATTAAGGTGGAAAAACTCTATTGAAAACAATTTCTTCTAGCATTGAAAAAAAATTTCTTTCAAAATTAGGAAGAAAATATTTTCCATCACAATTTTAGAAAAGGAAAATATTAGAAATTCAATTTACATGCAATTAAACAACTGAAAACCATTATGAAATTGAGTTTATTTTTTTCTTTCATATGAAACGTGTTTTATTTTCAATTGAATTTTTTTACACCCTACCAAATAGAATCATTGTATTTAAGGCTATGTTCTTTTTGGCTTACATGAACTAAATTGAATATACAAAAATTTATAAAACTAAATGCACTAATGCGTATATAATATGAATTCAAAAGTCCGTTAACATATGTTACATTAGTAAAAACTTTAATAGACTTCAAAATATATCCAAAAGAATAATGAGTTTTTAATAATAATAATTTAAAGTTTAGTGGAGAAAATATTATTAATACTTATTTTATTTGCTGAGATAATTATTTTATTATATTTCCATACTTGTATAAATTTATATTTATTGCCCATACCTTTTATTGTATTTGTACTTATTGATACATATCAAAACTCATCTCAATTTAATGACACTTATTTGAACTTATCTTATTCAATTAGTACTGAATATAAGTTGAAGAGAATAGGGGCAATAGGGCCCAAGCTTCTTATTACCAACTTGATAGGGTGACTTAAAGGAATTTTGAAGAAAATTTAGCGTTACATGCGAATGGTAGTCATGGATAGATTTTATTAGAGGTGAGCACAACCGGGTAACTGGTCATTTTACCTGAATCTGGTACTGGCCGGGTACCCAGGTCTGGACCCCGGTTCCGTTTCCGGTTGTAACTGGTATTGGATTACCGGTCCGGTATCGGGTACCATGTTGTATTTTGTTGCCTATATATTTTTTGGGGTAAGGTATTTTAAACATAGTTTAATAGTTTAATATTATATTTCTTTTGAAAAAAATTAAGGGCTTGTTTCTTCAGCTTAAAACCAGTTCAATTCATTTCAGTTCGGCTCACTTTAGTTCGGTTCAATTGAACTCTTCTTTTTATTTTGCTAATCATTAATCTATAATAAAAACTTTCAGTTCAGTTCAGCTCCAATTAGTTGAGTTCAGTTCTGTTGTGTTCAGTTCAACTGTTTTCAGTTGAAGTAAACAGACCCTAAAAGATCTAGCATCAAATATAATATTATTAATTTGGGTTATATCACTTATATGTATAATGTCAAAAAATATTAAAATTAGGCAAATAAAATAAGCAAAATACCGCTTGCAACCGGGTCCAATACTGGGTACCCACCGAGAATTAGGTCCAGTTCTGGGTACTCGACACCAATACTGGTACAACGAGTACCCGTCGGATACTGTGTCCAAAATTATTGGGTACTAACCGGGTAATTATTTTTGAGACCCGGTACCGGACCCAGTTCAACCGGGACCGGGTTTTACTCGCCGAGTCCAATGCCGGGTACCCAGTTCTGATACTCACCACTAGATTTTATGCAAACAACATTTGACTTCCTCTTTAAGGCTCTGTTCTCTTCACGGGATTACAATCCCAATCCATTCCATTCCATTCCCGGGTCATCCATTTCAATCCATTCTAATCCCGGCAATCCATTCTAATCCATTCTAATCCCGGCAATCCATTCTAATCTCAACAATCCATTCTAATCCCGACAATATATTCTTGAAAATTTGAATCTTAATTAAAATTAAATTCTTAATTAAACTCTTGAAAATTTAAATCTTGACGACACAATAATGTTCATAACAAATTTGCTTTTTTTTTTTTTACTACATTTTTGCTACATAATAATTTACTGTAGATACAATATCCTTACAAGTAGATAAAGAAGTGCGTCAATTATCCTCGTATATTTCTTCCTCCTCTATATCGTCATCATCTTGGAACCTCATATTTCCAGCACACACATCTTGCCATATTTCATCTGCAATATTTGCACGAATGTCTCGCATTAACATTGTTCGTGTCGGATTAGTGAAATCTAAATCAGCTACACGTTCAATATTTTGGGGACCATGACAAATTGGAATCCCTAATCCATTCTAATCCCGACAATCCATTGTAATCCATTCTAATCCCGACAATCCATTCTAATCCCGGCAATCCATTCTAATCCATTCTAATCCCGGCAATCCATTCTAATCCCATCCATTCCATTCCATTCCAATCCAATCCATTCCATTCCAGCCAAATCCCGTGAAGAGAACAGAGCCTAATTCATTAATAATCCCTCCATCAATAAATCTTCAATCATTAATCAATCATCAATAACTTTCTAATAGAGAGTGAGGGTTAGATTAAGTTGTTAAAATTTCTTCCCGGTTTGAAGAGGTCTTGGGATCGATTCTCACTCGCTTTTGTACCTTGTGGCTCCCTAGCACTAAAAAATTTTTTAAAAAAAAATTCAAATATCTGTAATAAAGCAAGTTATTGTTGAAGTGAGCATGGCATCATAATTGTTTATGGTAAGCCGTGATTTTTTTTTTTTTGTTGTTGCAAAATGTAAATTTAGATAAGGTTCGTTATTTTACATTGAATAAGCATACGAAACAATACTATATTCGATTTATTTAATTATAAAAAATAAATATTTTATATCTCACAAAAGATACCCATTTGTTACAATTACTCTAGTAAAATAAAATAAATACTTTGCTTTGAAAATTGTAATGTTTAGTATTTACAATACTCTTTTTCCTTCTCAATATATTTCCGTCATATTTTACCCCTTTTTCAATTAATTCACATAATTGTACGGAGTAGTAATTTTTTCTCTCTTCATTATTTTTAATCTTGATTTCCTCCTCCATTGTTCCAATAATTCAATTCAAATTTTAACCATAGAAAATAGGGGAATGCATGTTATTTGTAGGCTTAAGGGTTGTGAATAAGGTGCTTAAAATAGAAATTATTTTTCAGTTCAAGCATTAATTACACAGATATTTGTGTGATATCTGTTGAGTTTCATGAATTATTACGATTTATAGAAATATATCTAATGCTTATACTAATCTAACTATATTTAGCTCGAACGACTATGTATATCCTTACCCTAAAAAATAAAAGGAAATGTGTAATGCCTCAAAATAAAAATAATTTTGTAATTTAAGTATTAATTACATCGGTTTTTGTGTGATTTTTGTTTAGTTTTAAATAATACTACCAAATATGAAATATATTTAATATTTATTCTTAGTTATAAAAGTTATATATATAGCATTATACTAATCTAATTATACTCTATCGTATAGAGTGAACGAGCTTATAGCTCTGTTCTCTTCACGGGATTATAATCCCGATCCATTCCATTCCATTCCATTCCATTCCATTCCATTCCAATCCATTCCATTCCCGGGTCATCCATTCCAATCCATTCTAATCCCGGCAATCCATTCTAATCCATTCTAATTCTGGCAATCCATTCTAATCCCGGCAATCCATTCTAATCCCGACAATATATTCTTGAAAATTTAAATCTTAATTAAAATTAAATTCTTAATTAAGCTCTTGCAAATTTAAATCTTGACGACACAATAATGTTCATAACAAATTTGCTTTTTTTTTTTACTACATTTTTGTTACATAATAATTTACTGTAGATACAATATCTATCCCAACAAGTAGATAAAGAAGTGCTTCAATTATCCTTGTATATTTCTTCCTCCTCTATATCATTATCATCTTAGAACCTCATATTTCCAGCACACACATCTTGCCATATTTCATCTGCAATATTTGCACGAATGTCTCGCATTAACATTGTTCGTGTCGGATTAGTGAAATCTAAATCAGCTACACGTTCAATATTTTGGGGACCATGAGAAATTGGAATCCCTAACTTGTCTAATCGAATGAAATTATGTAAAGTGCATGTTGCCACAATTATAGCCAATTGATACGTTTCTTCCATTTGTGGCATCATTCTTAAAAATTTCCACCTTTTTTTCAATACTCCAAAAATTCTTTCAACTGCATTGCGTAATGACGAATGTCGGTAATTAAAATTCTCTAATTTTCCATCTGGAGGACCACCATTTTGAAATTCAGGAGTGTGAAGTCTCACGCCTCTTTCAAGATATGAACTCAAGTATCTCGTAGTATTTGGATATCCAGAGTCCACAAAATAGTACTTGCCTGTTCATGCAATGAACAATGTCATTTCATTATCTTTTCACAACTATTTGACGACAAATTGATTGGAACTAAACTGACCTGAATTGATTAGAGCCGAATCGAATCAAACTGAAATTAAGCTGAAATCAACAGGCAATTTTTTTTATTTGGAAATAATAATAATAATAATAATAATAATAATAATAATAATTTCAATGTTAAAAAATAATTACCATTGTTACAAAATATTAATAACTAATGATAATAATAATCCTAGCAATCCATTCTAATCCCGGCAGTCCATTCTAATTCATTTTAATCCCGGCAATCCATTCTAATCCCATCCATTCCATTCCAATCCAATCCATTCCATTCCATTCCATTCCGTTCCATTCCATTCCAGCCAAATCCCGTGAAGAGAACAAAGCCTATATATACTTGGAGAAAGTAATCTACTACTCCCTCAATTCCTAATTGTTTGATATGTTTTAACTTGTACATATGCCAATACACTTGTTTAACCTTAAATATCTTTTGTTGTGTATATGTAAAAATTATAGTAATTGAATATTAATAATATAGTCATTAAAATGAATCAAACAAGATCTCATATAACTATATTAAGTTATATGAATAATGGAAGATTTTAAACATTTAAAAACGGATAGAGTATCTGATTATGTCAAAAGGTAAAAAAAAGAGTAAATTAATGGTTGGGAAAGGATGATGATAGGCTGATAGTTTATGTGGGAAAACATGAGAGGAGTGGGACCAACAGCAAAGAAACTTTAGAGGAGTGGAATTGGAGTGATATCCGTATAAAAGTAAGTTTTGTTTTGTTTTTTCGCGAAATTATGTCTTGTCCTATCTTTTGTTGTCCGTGCATAATATGCTTTATCATCACTAATATTGCTCATCATCTCACTGCTCAAGGTTATAACTTATAGAGTACGGAGTATAAAAGATACAAATAAGGCTACATCAATTAGGGTCTTTTTATATTAACTGAAAACAGTTAAATTGAATTAATTTTTTTTTTTATTTTATGAATGATTAATGAATAGTAAAATAAGAGAAGAGGTGAACTAAACTGAACTGCAACGATTTTAAGCTGGAGTAAACACGGCCTTAATAATGAATACATTATACATCGCTAACCCAAAAAAGAGGGGGAAAATTGGAAGGAAATTTTTTTTGGAGGTTTTGTTGTAATAAGAAACCTTGTTCTTTTAGACTGAAATGAAGTTGAGCTGAACTGAACGAAATTAAAGTGCTAAAAAATTAAGTCCAAAAAAACAGGGTTTTATTACATTCTTATTATATATATAACAACAAAGATTTATTGCTTTATTTTTCTTCTAGACTTTTTGTTATTCTTTTTCATCTCTTTTATTTACTTGGTTGGAACAGTTTTCGAACACTTTAGTTTAACAATTATATAATTTGTTTAGTATTCTCTAATAACAACCTGATATATATAATTAGTATCCACTTTGAATAAAAAATAATACCTAAACTGTTAGCAAAGTAGGGTTCAAACCAAGGACAATATAGCAAGTAAAGGGATTTATATGTAGCATGCGGATTATTCACCATGTTAGTAAATTGCGTTTTTATTTATTTATCATTTGCTGCTTCCTTAACTAATCAACCCGATAATTTACGGCAGTTACAATTTAAATATTTGTTTTTACTATAAAAATATCTAACTTACCAATTAATGTCCTCATATATAGAACCAAGTATGTAATATTAATTAAAGGTTATATATATATATATATATATATATATATATATATATATATATATATATATCCAAAATAATAA
>PYUH01000196.1:876522-911148 GCA_016808085.1 Suaeda aralocaspica
ATATATATATATATATATATATATATATATATATATCCCCAATAATAATATAATGATAATGATACTGATAATTTTAAAATTATTTTCCTTACCGCAAAATAAGGCCCAAAATTAACAAAAACCTCATACGCAAATATTTAGTGTGGTGGCAAATAGATCTATGTGCAACATTTATAACCAATTGGGTGAGATAATCACCATGCCAATAAATGTTATTTTTATTTAATTATACATTGCTGCCTCCGTTGTTAATCATAAATGTTGTTATTAATAAAATATCAAACCTACCAATGAATCCACTCATCATATACAACACAATTATGTAAATATTGATCAATGATTATATCAAAATAAGTGTAATAATTAATAACTATATTAACAATAATAACATGAATGTGCTGAACTTTCCCTTACGACAGAATAAGTCCAAAAATCAAAAAAATAAAAATAAATACTTAACAAAAAATTACGTCCTCTTACCAGAATACTTTACATCCTCTTACAATGCAAACAAATACTTAACAAAAAATACACCAGTCAACCACCAATCGATTCCATACTGTCTCCAACACCAGCCTCACCACTCACACCACAACCAAGTTGTTGAGGTCGTTGCAAACCTATCAAAAATAATAACCTAACAAAACCTCATAAGAATATAGTAGGGTAAGTCAGCGTCGATCCCACAGAGAAGGTTCAATGAACAAGTAGTCGCTATGAATAATAATTAGTAGAGTCGGGAATGAACAAGGAAGGGTTGATCTAAATCTATAAACTAATGACAAAAAAAAAACTAAAAACTATGAATATAAAAAAAGGCACTAGAATTAAGTATCACCACTAGCATAATTAATGTAAAACCAAATTCCTAACCCAAATTAATAGATCAATTATTCAAGAGGAAAGGTACGCCCTAAAAATACCATAAACCTCTCATGAGTACCTATGGCTTCCCTAATTTGCACTCATACCTATTTTCATGGATCCATACAAATCAAAGACATTAAACGCAGCACCCTAATTTCCAAACTATCTATTCTAACTATTCCTATGGAGAATTTCATGTCCCTAATTGAAATAATCAAATCCGTCAAAACCCAACTCCCGTTGTGATAGGGACAATGAAATCATAACAATACTAATTATCTCCTAATTTAGTATTGGCATAAACATATTCAATTCCGCAAGAACAATTAGTAATTAAATTGGGGATTTAAGGGAAAGAATCATATATTAATCATGACTAGGGTTTTACTTAACCCTAGATTAATAAATTACTCACTCATGATACTTAAACAAATCAAAGAAATAATTAAAGAAAACATAATAATAAATAAAGAGAAGAAGAATTGTTATTGCGATCGATGGAAGATTAAATTAAAACTTGAATGTTGAAGAGAAAATAGAAGAGGAAAAAAAATAACGTAAAAAATAAATCTCTAAGAATTCATCCTCTAATATTTTGTCCTCATATTTATATATATACTTTTTTACCATAATTAGATTAAGAAAATAAATTAAGAAATTACAAAACATATCAAATTAGGATTTTTTTTTTTGCACAGCTGGCACGACCAGCTCCCAATGGGTACCCAGCTGGCAAGATAGCAACTCAAGGGAAAAAAAAAACGCTCAAAATCATCGGGCGCCGGTCAACGTTCTGAAACGCTAGGTCGACTTCAAAGGGCTATAACTCGAGTTTTATAAGGATCGAAATAAGGCGTGTGACCTACTGTTGCAAAGCTCTATGAATTTAGTTTCCAATGTAACTTGAATCGCATCAATCCAATGAGTATATCTCGATTTATGACCAAAATAGTGAGCATTGGTCAAGTTGAACTTTCACAAACTTCAATGTTTCTTCACTTTTAGCTCAAATTCACCTCAATAAGCTACACCATGACCCTTATGGATGCAAAATATACATCATATGATGATAATTCTCGTACTAAACTTCCATAACCTTCCACTTTTCTCTTACAATTATCCGCTTCATTTAACCTTGTTCTGAAAGCTTCCAAAAAGCTAAAAAAAACTACTTGAAAATTAAGAAAATCACAAACAAAGCGTAATAGAGCACAAAATCGATAGTCTATACTATTAATGCCTAAAATGCAAATATATAAACCTAATATACTCTAAATAAACACCTAAACATGCATAAAAACCCGATATAAAAGTGAGTTGTCACAAGTATACTTTCTCATTAATCCTATGAACCTAAGGAACAAATTATGCACATCTAATAATGTACTCCTATAGCTAGCATGCATGTTACTATGATATTGATTAGGGTGCCATATAATAAAAGGTACCTTTTAAACTGATAATATTACTAACTACATATTACGGTTACCAAACAATGCTCATTTGATGCCAAAAATATTATGCAAATATTAATCCATGATTATAAAAAAAAAAATAACAATAATTATTATTAAAAATAAGGCTTTTTTGTATTTTGATACCTTATATTTATCACTTTTTGAATTTTACTACCTTATATTTTTATTTTTTAATTTTAGTACCTTATATTTTCCAAAAACATAAAAATTGGTACCTGTTAACATTTGCGTCACTAATTCTATCGGTGGGACCCAATAATAGCTAAATTTTTTTAATTTTTTCTCTTTTAAGTCATCTCTCTCATTGACATCTACTTCTCTCTATATATATTACTCCATTGAAACCAATAAAATCTTAAATTTTTAGCTAGGTTGCAATTGATTAAGAGTTTTTGCATGCAATTAAATTGGGTTTTTTCAATTCATTTGTTTATTTTAGGGTTTTAGTGGTTGAAATTCATCCCATAATGTTCAAAAATTCAACCTTAAATCTTATCTGAATTTCCTAAAAAAAAAAAAATAATTATTTGGCATATGTTTTAGTGATGGCTACTATAGGGTGTGCTTTTGTTGGGACCGGAGAGTGCACAAATAACATAGGTTATGACTATTTTAGAAGGTTTGAAAAATCATATGAAATAATCAGTGGCAAGCAGTCCATATTCTCTCAGATTGTACCAAAGAAGTTGATATATACTATTAGAGAAGACATTGGAGATAAAGATGCTAATTATAATTTAATTAATGCTTGGTAGATTTGGAGGAGAAACCTCCTTGACTTTTTGTAAACTTCTTTATTTTTTTTTAATGAATTTGTTGCTTACGCAAGAGTTTTGGGTAAATTTTTAGGGTTTAATATGGGTTTTTAGGGATGATTACATTGATGATTGATGAGAGAAAGTGTAATAAAATGAGGGTAATCAGTTGGAATAAGGAGAAAATTGAATTATTTAGTTAAAGTGGGCCCCATTAAACGAAATTAGTGACGGAAATGTTAACCGGTCCCAATTTTTGTGTTTTTGTAAGATATAAGTTACTAAAATTAAAAAGAAAAAAACATAAGGTACCAAAATTCAAAAACCGATAAATATAAGGTATTAAAATCCAAAAAAGCCTAAAAATAATAATAAAACAACAATAATAATAATTAATAATATAATAATAATAATGCCAAAAATTGTGTTTTTATCTATTTATTCTTTGCCCACTAAAACCACATCTAATAATGAATCGCTATTAGAGTAAACCATAATATACTCAAAATCCAATTGAATGGTATGTCTCAATAACTTGAAAGCTTATATCTATGTTTCTATGCAGCTAAAACCTATCATTGACATGTTTAAAAAAAATATTGGGTATAAGTTAGACAGCCTTAATAAAAGCCTAGGTCGCATGCAAAGTCGCAAACCCATCAACAACTTCAAGATGAAGGAGAAAATTTTCAAAGGATGGAGGGTTAAAAATAACTGTTGGAGGGTTAAAAAGAAATTATTTTGAATTGCAAACAATTATTTCCACTCACAGTTAAGAAATACCCCGAGAAAGATAAAAAAAATATTCAATCATAACACTCCATTGGGTTTGAACCCATGACCAAAGGGCACGCAAAGGGGTTCATGTACGTGTTGTGTTTGGAACCAAGTTTGCGGGATAATCATCATGTTTGTTTGGAACACATTCATCATAATATGTTACTATTTCCCTAATAATAGTGTCTATTGATAACTCATATTAATAGGGGGTTTTTAGGCATGTTTAGGTGCGAATTTAGAGCATATTAGTTCTAAATGGTCGACATTGATTGTATGAATTATATATATTGTGCTCTATTACGCTTCGTTTGTGGTTTTGTGAAATTTTCCTTTTGTAGCTATTTGGAAGCTTTTGGAGCAAGGTTGAATAAAGAGGGTAATCATAGACGGAGAGTTGAAGATTATGGATGTTTTACTCAAAGGTTATCATCATATGACGTCTATTTTGCATCCGTAAGGTCACAGAGTAGCTTATTGGGATGAAGTTGAGTTAAAAGTGAAGAAATTTTGAAGTTTGAGAAAGTTTAGCTTGAACACCGGTCACTATTATGATCATATCTCAAAATATATTCATCGGATCGATGCGATTCAAATTGCATTTGAAACTAGATTTATAGAGCTTCACAACGGTAGGTCACATGCCCCATTCCAATATCTAGAACTCCAGTTACAACCCTTCGAATTTGAGCCAGAGTTTCAGGACCTGAATCAGCACGCGCAGGTTTTGTACATTTTGTCCCTTGAGTTGCTGTCTAGGCCGCTGGCCACCCATTGGTGGTTGGTCGTGCCCAGCTGTGCATAGGGGTGCATTTTTTATATCTTTTGCAATTTCCTACTCTAATTATGGTAAAAATTATATATATATATGAGAGAAAAAATATTAGGGAGATAATTAGAGACTAGGAGATCGATTTCTTGGGGAGTTCTTTCGTAGGTTATATTTCTTTTTCTGTTCAACATTCAACAAGAACTTTTATTCGTCCATTAATTCAAGTAATTATTATTAATCTCTTTCTTGTTATTATTATTAATTATGTCCTCTCTTATTGTTTCTTTGGTTTTCTTCCTTAATTATGTTTGAGTAGTATTTTAGCGTAGGGTTGAGTTGAACCCTAATATGAATTAATCTCAATTTACCAATTTAATTAGTTTGTTGCTCATCTTTGTTAGGGTTGGTTTTTATTCTTAATATTTGACTAGAAACAATATTTATTGAATGTGATTAGGTTCACAACGAAAGTTGGTTCTTGATCAATTATAGAACCCTAATCAAAGGTAGGTTTTGTTGAAATGAAAATAGTGAATATTACTTACTAGGATTTTTAGGATGCTATTTGCAATTTCTTTAATATGTACAACTCCATGAAAATATGTACGATTGCATTATTAGGGAAACCATTAATTGATCGAAAGAAATTCTTGGTACTATTTTGGGGTGCATCTATCCTGTTGAGTTTATTCTAATTAGTTGGGGGAGCGATTCAGAATTACATTGGTTCATATTAGTGTTGATAGTTAATTGTAGAGAATTTTTATTCATAGCTAGTTTTCAGTTTATTGTTTATAGATTTAAATCTTTCAATCTCCTATTTTTACTAACTCTACTAATAGTTATTCATAACGGACTATTATTTAATTACACCTTCTCTGTGGCATCGAGCCTGATTTATCCTACTACATTATTAGGAAGTTTTGTTAGGATATTATTTTTGATAGATTTGCGACGACCTTTTCATCTGTTTTCCTAATAACGACATATGTTTGATTGCCTAATTAATTATGTGGTAAGAGGAAGCAATTGTCTGTAACGCATCATAATATTAGTTGTTGTAATAATGATAAGAACAATAATAATAATTATCACAAGTTGTTATAAAATATCGTTATAGTGTGGATGTCCATTATACTCCTTTGGTACAACTTAGAACATGCTGGATACTAGGGTTTATTTTACATAAAACCCTTAATGCTTTTATATATATATATATATATATATCCTTTGATATTGAATAATATGATAGATTTTATTCTCTCCCACAAATATTCTCTACTAAAACCTATTTTTTATAACACGTTATCAGCACGAAATTCTACCAGTTTGAGCTAAATACGGAAAACTCATAAAAGATAAAGGTCAGTATTATGTGTGGTAATTCTGTGGTATAATATTGTGATCTGAATATGTTCATGCGCTTCACAAATTTATATGGCATATTCTTCATCTTGTTTTATTTGGAGTCATATGTGCCTTGGTCAATTACTTTTGCATTATATCAATATTTTAACGTAATTATTTTAATGCACAAACTCTGTGAATCTTTGACTTTGATCGGTGATTTCGCATGGCCTTTATTAATTATTACTATTTGGTAATCCTATAATGCGTCGAAGAATTAAAATCGATTAGGTTGGTAATAAACTACGTCTATTTGTTACTTTGTATTGTTTTAAATTGCTAAGTTATTACTTTTTTAATAGCTAATAATAATTGCTTCGGATTAACGAAACACAAATTCCATGTTTTGTAGTTTATCGCATGATCTTGTTTAACTAAAATTTGTTGTTCACAATTGCTCGATCCTTATTTTAATACAAACAAATTTCTTGAGAATTGTGGAACAAATAATAACCGTACTAGCGAGAAGATGCCATGTATGTTTTTCTATCTGAAATTTTCTAAGGTAATTGAAGCACATGAGGTTAAAGGATTCCTTAATTAATATTCTTCATGCATTGAGACTATGCTTGAGATTGTTTATGTGAAGTGACACTTTAATCATATTATTGATTTGATGTTACTGATTAATTACTTAAACAAACTTAATTTATAGATTAAGTCTTTCTAATGATTCGAACTTGTGACACTTTAATCACATTATTTTTCTTATTGATTTGAGGTTGATATAATACTTAGATTCACCAATTCTTGGTTTTTCCTCTGATTTTACATAGGGATAGCTGTTATAAGATTGTTATTTAGTATATTTCTTTTGTTCAATATTGTTTAATTATGGTATTGATGTCAACATTTAAATGAAAATATTAAGCTCTGATTAGATCACTGTTTATTGTCGATTATATCAAAATAATACATAATGTGATCATGAGATTGTGAGTTGTTATGATGAAGAAAGATTATGAGTTATAAATAAAAAATGATAAAAAAGGCCTCTGAATCTGAGATAATAATAAGATATAATAGATCATATCTTTTTACTTAGAATATAGCTATCTCTGAAGCTTTATATATATATACTCATATGCACTATTCAATAGATGATGAGAAATATTGAGGCCAGAGGTTTAACACTACTATATAGTATACTCCATAATTCTTGTGTATATTCCATAATCATTGTATGTGCATATATGTTTCTGTAATTACTAAGAGTTACTAGGATGTATATAGCTTCTATTATATTTTCCAACAATCACTTATTCTATATTTTTTTTATTAGTAATAAATCAAAAACAATATCAAACAAAAACAAATCCACTAAATTTGTTGTCATTAATTTCTTGACTCAATTTTCATCGATTCTTAGCATATATGTATTTATTATATTATATAATAGTTTCTAATTTGCAATATTTTTTTTTAGTGAACAATGTCAAACTTAGCAAAACTTGAATTTGCGGCTCTTGATATTACTGGAAAGAATTATTTGTCTTGGGTATTGGATGCTGAAATTCATCTAGATGCAAAAGGTTTTGGAAAAACTATCAAAGCAGGAAATCAAGAAAACAGTCAAGACAAAGCTAAAGATATGATATTCCTTCGCCATCACCTTCATGGGTGCCATATGTGTTTGTGGATAGGTTTGTTGAGATTGAAGGGTTTCCTACTATGAAGGAGGCGTAGACAATTGCGGATGATGTGTTTTCATTGTTTGTGAGTGAGGAGGTTGATAAGGTTGAAATGTTGTATACTAAGTTTGTGTCATTGATTAAGTCTGATCCTGTGATTCATACATTGCTTCCGATTTCTTCGAAGGGGAAGGTTGTTGATGCTTATGGGAATAGTGTTGACGCTTTGGAGGATGAGTTCTTTAGGTTGACTGCTAAGGAAGGGAAGTTGGTTGTTGAGAGGCTGAAAGTTGGGAAGAAAAAAGAGCCTTTCGTGCGCCCGCTTTTGGAGTTTGAACAAGACCCAGCTCAGATTATTGATGCAATGATGCCTCTGTATCTCAACAGTCAGATTCTGAGAGCGTTGCAGGAGTCGTTGGCAAGTGAGCTTACTGCACAGATGAATGCTATGAATAATGCGAATGATAATGCTATTGAGTTGAGCACAACACTCTCCCATGGAATATAATAGGAAAAGGCAGTCTAAGATGACTGAAGAGTTGTTGGAGATTGTTGCTGGAGATGAATCTCTTAGAGTATTGTAAACTGGACAGGTTTATGTGCTTGGAGCTGTCATAAGCGAGCCCTCAATTTTGAAGTGCCGGTGTGAAGCTCGGCAATTGCACTTTAGTATCACTCTCGCACACTTCTATTTCTTTTTTGAACTAATATAGTAAAAACTGTTAATATAATGGTTGTGCCTGTCCAATTATCACACACGACCATGTCTAAAACTTCTACCTAGTTCTGAGTGACATAGGCTTCAACTTTCTTACTTTTGCTGATTGTTGAGTTTACATTAGTTATATGACCTTTGGGTATTTATGGTGCCTACCATTAGTGATGGATCTACTCACAATTCTCATACTGTTCAAAAGTGTTGTACCAAGTTTCTGGAATTGATGCTAGTGGGTTGGAAAACATATTTTTTGTTCATTTTATTAATTCACATAGTTGCACCATTTTGTTCCACACTATTCCAATGTGGCTGGAGACTATCTGCTTCCCAGTCCATTTTATGTATTCATGAAAGACATGAGTAATGAGGCAAATTTATGTTAAGTCTTACTATAGATTGTATGTTTAAACTTAGAGCTTAAAAGTAGGTTAAATGTTCATACCTGCTGACTATTGTAGCATGGAAGTTTTGGTATATTAATTCACATAGTTGAACCATTTCTTCATTCTTGTTTATTTGTTAGTCTCTTGTTCTTCACTAGGTTCCTCTCCCTCAAAAGTAATTTTTCTTTATGTTTGTGCTAAATTCATTATGGTTTGTATGAGTAAATGGGTGTTACCTACAATTTTATGCACAATGATCCTATCAGAGTAAATAAAGGTCATATTGTACTCAACTTTACACCCTTGCCTGTTTTTAAAAGAAAAATCAAGAGACCCAAAGATTAATTTCTAGAATGAGTGAATGACTTATACATTGTTCTATCAACCTTGATGCATTGGACAAACCTTAAAATGCCATATGGTGCGATTAATCAAAATCACTCAAGTATACAGACCTTGGTGCTTCGATCATACATACCTTGTACCAGTCGAGTACTGTCAGTCTTATTTTGTTTAATTGATTTTGATTGACCGCACGATATGGTATAGCTTCAGCTTGTATAAGTGAGCTAGTTCTTTTTCCAGTCTGTTATGCTGATATGATTGCTAACTTCATTGTGCAAACCTGATGTCAGGATCCCCACTACTTATAAATTTTCAGGCTGTCTGCATCATTGAACTATAAGCCTAAACTTTGTGTTTATGATTCAGACTTCAGATGAACCACATTGTTAGAAAATCATAATCTCACAAACTGTACTGGACTTATTTCACGGCCCTGAATATCCTTCAAGTCAAGGTTCACACCAACATGATCACCCGTGCATGTGCAACATCGACTAGGGCCTGCTAGCCTTAGAGTACCATGAGAATGTGATGTATCATATTCCAAGACTCTGGCAAATATAACATACTTTTTATCTTCATCAAAAGCTGATATTCTGCCATTGAGGTATAGAGGAGAATCATCACCGCTACAGGAACAGATAGAGATTGAATGTATCTCCATACACTGAGCACGGTTACGAACAGACACATCCCTGAATAATCGAAAACCAAGTTAGCTTTACAGTAAACTCCAAATCATAAGCTTTACTGACAAACAAAATCAAACACTGAAATCACATCTCTAAGCATACATTCTCTTTGGTGTGAAGGAATGCCAATAGAAGATGTTGAACGGCATTAATCTTCATCAAAAGCATATAACTATATACACCAACAATAAAAACAAAATAAACCAAAAACGTGTACAATATAATACATACCAATTTTGATTGCTCAAACTCTTGAGGTGTGGTTGAATATATATTTCGCCATTCTCAACATGTTTGCTTCTAGGCCTTTTGTTGGACACTTCTTTAAGCAATCATCATAAAAATATTCAGATATTGAATATTCCGGCAAAAACTTGCTTGGATGATTCCACTTTACAATCACTCGAATGCAATAATTGTTTCTGGAAGTTCCACTTACATAGGGCATAGAGAACCAGTCATTAGGCCTAAACTTAGGAGAGGAAATGATCTGATCACCATCAACTGTGACACCTACTTCAATCTTAAGTAAAGCAAAGCAAGAAACTGCAAATGTAGTTAGTTTGTTTAATGCCCCAAAAACTGCAAATAATTAATGTTCTTTATTTGCTTTGTTGTAGCAGTAATTGTGCCTTTCAAAAAACTTTACCCATTCAAGTTTGTCACATTTTTCCTCATAGGGATCTTGTTTTCGAAAGGTAAAAAAGCTACTTTTGTACAATATCTTTTAGGGTCCGTTTAGTTGGGTGTAAACATTTTCAAATGAAAATAGTAACCTTTTATATAGAAAAAATTATTTCCATAAAGAATTTCCACTGTTTTTTTTTTTTTTTTTTTTTGGTGCTAGGGAGCCACAAGGGCGGGGATGAGAATCGATCCCAGCATCTCTTGAAACCGGGAGGGAAGCTTTTACCACTTGAGCTACCCCTCACTCTCATTTTGGTTGCATGTAAAATAGTTTTACATTTTAAGCATTTTCCTTTATTTGGTTGAATGGAAATTTAATAATTTCAATGATGAGGAAAAATGTTTTCCTTTAATTTTAGGAAAAAATATTTTACACATACACCAAACGGACTCTTAAGTAAAAATGTAGATAGTTTGTTCAATCTTAAGTAAAAATGTTTTGTTTAATGTAGATAGTTTGGTTGTGAGTTGTGGTTGTTTGGATGGTGAGATGTGTTTGAGTTGGTGAGAGTGATGGTAGTTTTGACTTTTGAGAGAGAGCCAAAAGGAGATCGAGTGTTAGAGAGAGGAAAGAAGAGGGAAGTGCATTTGTGAAAACTTAGTGCGAAATACAGACGATTACAAGGATTTTACAGACGATGAATAGCGACCCCCTCAAATACAACAACAGCAATAATGTTATATTATTATTATTATTATTATTATTAATTTCAATATATACTTTTTTTTTTTTATAGTATTCGTAATATGAATAATTATATAATTTGTAGTTATTTCAAAAATAAAAATAATCAATAAATTTTTTTTATAGACAATTATCACGATATAAATATATATTTTGATTTCAATATTAACAATTAATTTTTAATTTTGTAAGTTGTATCACATGGATATTCTACTAACAAAATATAATGAAAAGTAAATTAGTTTTAGAAGTAAATAAGAAATATTGAAAGTAATTGTACGCCTTTTTACTTAAACTGTTTCTTATATCTTACCTATTCATAGCGATTTAGAAATCTATATATTATTATTGTACTTTATACTATACTTAAAAAGGAACTCACTTGAGGCATAACTCGCTATATGTCACTCTCTCGTGTAAAGTTTTTCTACTAGCGGATCCAGAATTGTAGTACGGGGTGCACGTGCTACACCTAGATTTTGATATATAAATCTATTGTGAAGTAGTAATATAACAAAATTTGGTTTGGTTCATTGGTAAGTATGCATGTGTAGTATATCGTAGGTTGTGGACTTGTGGGTTTAATTCTCATAGTAAACAAAAATATTTTGGGTTCTTTTCTATTACTTTTTAAAAAGGCCCCACATAATATATTATATGCTTGGCAAATGGCAAACGTCATTCTTTTAAGGAAAAATTGTCAAAAGAAACCTTTTAAAAATATTTTTTTGCCAAGAGAAACCTTTTAAAATTTTTTTGCCAGGAGAAACCTTAAACTAAAATTTTTTTGCCAGAAGAAACCTTAGAGTTGTTTCTCGGCATTGATTATAATTTTCAGGCGTTGACTTGCTTCTTTCTGCTATTTACCCTCCCTTTAAAAAAAATCCGGAAACAAAATCTCGTGAAAACAAACCAAACAAGATTATGCAGGAATTACATTCACATGAAATAGATATTCTTGTAAGAATTTGAAATTGCCTCACCAACTGATTTCGGATTCCTATATTCAGGCATTGTTCCCCTAATCTTTCCAAACAGACTCATAGCATTATTACTGAATAAAAATAGATAATACTTCCATCAATTATAACAAATTTCACAAATAAATTAAATTACAACACTTAACAATCACCAAAATGTTATATATATATATATATATATATATAAACATTATTATTGGTAATCACCAATACTTTTATTACAAACCGCGATCAGTGGTGCCACAACACCTCATTCGAGACAGTCGCTTTAAGCGACTTCTCGAACACTTGTGCTAACAAATATCTTACATTACCATTACCCCCATATCCGACCTATAGCATCATCATCATAACAACAAACAATGCCATATTAATGTGTCATAATAATGCATTACAAGATAATGCAATACATATGAATTATGAAATTAAATCGTGGTAAAAAAAATAAAAATTACACTTACGGCCACCATAAGTGAAAACTAAATTGTTTCTTGGCACCTTAAATTTCTACTTCTGAATGTTTGTTCTGAAATAAAAATAAATATAAAAAAAACACAAATAATTAAGTGCTACTATGTATTCAACAACACAAAAAAAAAAAAAAAAAAAAAAAAAAAAAAAAAAAAAAAAAAAAAAANAAAAAAAAAAAACATAGCGAAGCTTCTTTCGTGGTACATTAATAAGGTGAGTTTTGCCCCGAGCTTCTTTCATAGTAGTATAAATACTTTTGAAGATTCGATAGCGGATAAAACATTCGTTCAAAATTATAAAACATTGGTTCAAATATATTTTGGATAAAACATTTTCTTAATTCTATAAAACATTGGTTCAAATATTTGTCTCATAGAACACTTACTGAATTTCATAAGAATGAATATTTCATACACCGGTGTACAATAAAATTATTGTACAACGGCCAACTTGAATCAATTTTTTGATAACTAGAATCAAATTTTTGGTAACTTTAAAAGTATTGAAATTTTATTAACTATTTTGAACAAATAAATTTTATATATGAAATAAAAAGGTATATTAATTCATTAAAATTGTGTTTTTTAGAATTAGAAAGTAAGTATGTGCAAGATAACTTCAACTGATTTTAAGGTAACTAGAACTCAAAGAAGTATAACTCGAACTTAATGAAGTATAACTTGAGCTGATGTTATAGCAACTAGAGCGCAAAAAAGTGTAACTTTAAACCCGTTGTACAGTAATTACTGTACACCGGGTGTATATAAAACTTTGTCTTTTCATAAAAACATTACTTCAAATATTTTTATGATGATATTTATAATTTGTGAACTATTATATTGTTTCCTCTCAAACAATATACATTTTTTTCGATATGTTATTTTAAGAAGATCATGTTCTATAAATACTATTCAATGTTTTATTTCAAATGAAATTTATCAAAGCATTTTGTGGTTTTTTTTTGTAAATAAAGTTAAGGTGTGTAATGTTTTATTTACAAAATACTTTGTTCTATAGCAACAGAACATTATATACTCAATGATAATTTTTTTTAATTTACAACTTAGATTTATTTGTCAATTTATTGTTTTTTAAATAATTTTTATTCAATTTTGATAATTTGTTCTTCGAATGTTTTATTATATTTGACTACATGTTTTTTTTATTTATCATGTTTTATAATTTTATTAAAATGTTTTATCAGTTTAATTTTTCTATTTTGCATTAATAAATCACAACTTATATAAATCAACATCATTTGTTTCAAAACTTGCATTATTTCTTTTCATCTTGATTTCTCTTACACTCTCTAATTTTCTCTCTCTCTCTCTCTCTTTCTCTCTGTTTTTTTTTCACTTTTTTCTTCTTCTATAATATATTTACAATGAATACGGCTTCAAATATGGTTTTGGAGTTAGAAAACGGAAGCCTTATTTCAGATCTAACGATTTAACAGTTAGACAAAAATTATTTGTTTGTCATAGAGAATGATTGAAGAAAACCAACAAGAGTTCATCAATTAAGGTATGTTTTACAGATTATACCTATTGTTCAATTTAGTAATGTTTAATAAATTAAATATAAAATGATGTTTTATGAAAATTTTGTTCTGTTAAATTGGACTTATGCTCTATTATTCTCAATATTTTTGTTCTGTAGTTATGTTAGTTTTATGTTTTTTTTATAAATTATTTTCTTATAAACTGAAGATGTTTTACTTAAACTATGCAAGTTTAGAATACTACTTTATATAAATATGAAACGATGTTTTATGAATATGAAATGATGTTTTTATAAAATACTGCTATAGTTGCTTTTTTAATAAAGGAAAATAAATTATATGATTTATAATTATCAAGTAATAATTTATAAATTTGTTTCATGAACTAATGTTTTATAATAGTCACTAGTTTTTGTGTTATATATTTAATTGTAACCACTACTAGATAAAAGAGCATTTGCAACCCCCTTTTGCAACGGGTGGACTAATTGCAACAACTTTAGCAACGGTTTTTATATAACCGTTGCAATAGAATTAAAAAGGCAACGGTTCCATAAATACCATTGTAATAGTATAGAAATGGCAACGGGTTTAACTTCTTGCAACGGTTTTGGCAATGGTTTTACTATGGCCGTTGCAAGAAGTTGTTACTTTCTTAATTAAACTTTCTTAACTGTTGCATTAGCTCTTCATTCCCCTTCTCACCTTCGCCTTTTATTTCACCCCATCTTGTCCTCTTTCTATATTATTACTAAACCCAACCGTCCCAACATTACGTTTAAGCCTATTTCTTCATGAACTCAGTATCTTCGAAACTCACCACATCATGCCTCTTAGTTTGATTTTTTCTTCTCAACCCCAACATCTTCTTACTCTCTTATTCAAATTCATTAGTTGTTGAAAAATTATTACAAAATTATGCTAAAATCATTGCTTTTTCAGAACAATCTAGAAGCGAAATAATGGAAATATTGTTCGACAGCGAATTGTTCAAGCAAAATTAACAAAGGTGTTGTCTTTTTTCCCTATATCTTCTTTGTTGCCATTCGAATCTTCTAGGGTTCTATCGTTGGTGAATTTTGAGCAAATTAATCAAGTTACTTTTGTATTGAATTTTTGGCTTGAGATCCAAATTAGATGTTAGGGTTTAGTCTTGTCACTGTCACTACAACAATTTGTCACTTGTGCCACAGGAGAAATTGTGGCAAGTAAAAAATTCTTGTGGCTATATAGTTTTGCCACGGAAATTTTTAAAATAATTATCATGGCGCAAGTGGTCGTGGCTATGTTTTTGCCATGGGAAAATAGAGGTTGTGGCATGAATATGCCACAAATAATCCTGTGGCAAAAAACTAGCTTCGCCACATGTATTACCATGGCTAATTTAATTGTTTGCCACAAGTACTACCGTGGCAAACTATTTCATTTCCCTAAGAGTATTATGGCTACAAAACAATTAGCCACAAAATATCCCGTGGCTAAGAAATAAAACTAGCCACTAATTATCTTGTGGCAAATATATTATACGTGGCTATATACATACCAAGTTCTGACATATATGACACTTTAATATCCAACAATCTCTATTGACCGAGGTGTTTTTAGACATTTATTACCAATAATATAAAATACAATTAACAATTCTTAGAACAATGAAATAATATATTCATATTAATAATATAATGTACTTTTGAAACAATGAAACATTTACATAATAATGTACTTAAAACTAGCAAACTAAGAACTAAAACATACTATTATTATTTATAATCAACAAAGTAAAGTCGAGTGTTCAATAACTTTAAATAATAAAGTAAAACTACAAAGTTCTCTATATTATTGCCACTAATATGCATCTTGTGTTGTTGCTCGCCATCTATGCATTTCTTTGTATAGTACCAACCTACAAGCACATCACCACAATAAATAAATAAGTAATTTTTTAAGATACAATACTATCAGAAAAATATTTTCCAAGAACTTTATCACCACAACCTCTTGGAAAATATAAATTTTATTTTTTGTATTTTCCTTGAAATAGTGTTAGGCTTTCAAACATCTGATTATGTTGGTAATTCGTCAATCCTTTCTACGTTTTTGATTTTGAACGAGATTGTTTTTATATGTCATTTTTGTACTAAATTAATGTTTTTATTGATTCTAATTTTGGTGGAAAGTTGGGGAAACTTGGAAATAGAAGATTAGGTTTCTGCTTCTAATGAAAGGTTTGTTCTGCTAATTGTTCTTACCGTGCTAGTTCCAAGAGTTATATTCATATAACTCTTTTTGTTGGTTCTTTCATCGAGCTCTTAAACCTATTTACATGACTATTTTTGAAAAGTTTGCATAACATTTTGTGTAATTGTGAAGTGGATTTTTTATGTGATTGAATGTTGCATTTTGTTATTGAAAAAGTAAAAAATTAGGATTTTGTAAGGCTTACTGTAAATTGGTCAAGTTTTTTTTTTGAGATTTTTTATATAATTACTTGTATAGCCAGTAATTGGAGAGGATGATATATTTTTATAAATATTTGGTTATTAGTTATAATGGAAGACACTAATATAATAATTAGAATTACAGTAGCTAAGCAGCTAGTAATAGCAGTGGAATACCTTTGTTGGAAGATGGAGAACTTGGAACTCAACGTTTTGCACTTATTCTTTGAAGGAGGACGAAAAAGATCTACAGGTACAAGAACCAGGGCCCAAACCAACCATAGAGGTTCTTTTCCTTTGCAGCTATGATGGTTGTGGAAAAACTTTCATTGATGCTGGAGCATTAAGGAAACAATCCCACAATCATAGGGAGAGGCAGTATGTTTGTCATTACATCGGCTGTGGAAAGGTAGTTTATTGCATGTTTGTACACTTTATTTCATTAAAATCGTTGATGTTCTGTCCCGCAAAATGCTTCCTTCTGGGACATTTTATTATTACTTTTTCTTCTTGAGCTATAGAATTACTTAAAGGGAGATTCTAAAATCTATGCAGCACATGAGGTGGACCAAGAGATAATTTGATTTTCTACTCCTTTTTGCCGATAATTTTGCTATTTGATTGATAAAATGCAATGGCTTGGTACTACCTTTGACCTTTGTACTATTGGCATGGAATTATCCAAGTAGCTATGATAGAGGTTCTATGCATTGTGTGACGAGCTTGAGAGTTGTTTATCTATATACCTCTGTTTTAGCTTTTGAATACTTTACTCACTTTATTCCCTAATATTTATGATTAAGACCTTCATCTCTTAATCCTTTTCCACTATCTCATCATTAATTATAGAAAGAAAGCTGCTATCCCACTTGTCCTTTACTTATGTTTTCTGTGTTGCATTTGAGCAATGAAATTTGACATTGAAATTTATGGCTTTTATAAACTATTGTGGAAATATGTTGAACAAATGTCGTAAGTGGGAATTGAGATAGAAGCCTAATCCTTGTTTGGTATTAAAACAACGAGAGTAATATTTTTGTAAAGATTGTTAGCTATTTGCTATGCTAGATGTGTTGTTAATTGGCTTAGCCTCTAGAATTTGTTCTAAAATTTTAATCTCTACTTGTTTTGCATATCTTATTACTTGTTCTTCATTATGCTGTGAAGTTCTTAGCAACTCTGCTAATGTGTATAGTTTCTTTCTGGGTTACAGATAGTGTTATATAGTGGAGTGTATTTCTCTTTCTAATTGCTTTCTTTGACTTTATTATCTGTTCTTTCTATTAGGCCTTATTCTTTTTTCCTGAAATGAACCAAATTATGCTAAATTGATTGAACATAATACTTCATATACTTCATATAAAAATGATGTACAAGAGCGTTCAATGCCCCTGAAGAACTGGGAGTGTCAAAACGTCAATGTTTGAGATGTCATGCTCATCCTTCAAGTATTAAAACCTCATTTATATTTTGTTTTTGTTATATATATATATAGCCTTATGCAGATATGCCCATAACTTTCTTTTTTCTTCTTCCTTCCCTTCCATTTTCACCCTCCTTTCTCTCCCCATAGTGTACTGTTAGGGTTTATTCTCCATGGTTACAAACCTTATTTTCCCTTTTTTGATGAATTGATGGGAAACCCTTGCAAAAAAATCAAAAACCCAATTTTATTTTTTAATTACGAATACCGGCTATAATTTTACTACTATGCTTTCGAGTTATGATTACAATTTCGATTTGTGATATTAGTATTACACGAGAATGACTTCAAAATCACAAGCAAATCTAATTGTGATTGTGTTGAACCCTAAAGGTATGATTTTTTTGTTTTTTTTTCTTTTTAAATCGCTAAAGGTCTGAATGTTCTCCATATTTGTCAATTTTCACCTTTTACAAGGTCATTTTGCATTGGATTTTTCTCATTTAAATCGCTTTATTTTAGCGACAATTTTGCATAAATTTAATGGCTATGTAATTTTTTTCGTTCCTTGCAGAATTTCGAATACAGTGATTTAATTCATCAATTGAACTAAATAGAGAAGTCAATTTGAAGGTGAGTTCATCCTTAACTTTGTGCATTGTTAGAATTTTAATGAATTTCTTGTTCTTAGATTTTGACATCAATGGTGGTAGCTATCTTTTTTTCATTATTTGATTATATAAATCCTAAAGATCATAACATTTGATGTATGTAGATACTAATTGTGTTTTACAAAGTACTTGTAATATGTTAAGTTAAATTAGAGAACTAAGAGTTAGTGTCTGTTCTATTAAAGAAATATTTTTTTTTGTTTCTAATTATTATTGAATTTAGCTTATTGAATGCCTATTATCTGTTTAATGGATTGTGTATATAAGATCCTTTTGTATAAGCTGGTATGTTACTATTTTTAATCATTTGTTTGTAAATAGGGAGTTCTGAACCGTAGTTTTGTTTTTGTCCAATTTTATATGAGGAAAACACTAAGGATCTTAGTTTTTGTAGTAGTATGACAATTTGTAAATCAGTCTCTTACAAACAAGTAAGATTATTTATCTTATTATTGCTATTGCTCTTATACAACTCATGTGCATTACAAAAACAATGTTATTTGGTTTTTTTTTATTTTTTTTATTTTTTATAGAGACTCTTTATTTTGAATTTCTAGTTACAATATGCAAGTCATAATTAATGAACATATTGAAGGATAATGTAAAGATTCATAAAGTAAAGGTGTTCTTTGATTGAAAAGCTAGAGGTTTGTGCCAATACTCAATATTACGCTCAACCATCAAAATACGTCTCCATATGTGAGTACCCAAATAAATTAGTGATCATAGTTTCATTTTACATTAGTGAATTTTTTTTAATATTACGCTCAACCATCAAAATACGTCTCCATATGTGAGTACCCAAATAAATTAGTGATCATAGTTTCATTTTACATTAGTGAAGTTTTTTTAATATTACGCTCAACCATCAAAATACGTCTCCATATGTGAGTACCCAAATAAATTAGTGATCATAGTTTCATTTTACATTAGTGAATTTTTTTTAATATTACGCTCAACCATCAAAATACGTCTCCATATGTGAGTACCCAAATAAATTAGTGATCATAGTTTCATTTTACATTAGTGAAGTTTTTTTAATATTACGCTCAACCATCAAAATACGTCTCCATATGTGAGTACCCAAATAAATTAGTGATCATAGTTTCATTTTACATTAGTGAAGTTTTTTTAATATTACGCTCAACCATCAAAATACGTCTCCATATGTGAGTACCCAAATAAATTAGTGATCATAGTTTCATTTTACATTAGTGAAGTTTTTTTAATATTACGCTCAACCATCAAAATACGTCTCCATATGTGAGTACCCAAATAAATTAGTGATCATAGTTTCATTTTACATTAGTGAATTTTTTTCAATATTACGCTCAACCATCAAAATACGTCTCCATATGTGAGTACCCAAATAAATTAGTGATCATAGTTTCATTTTACATTAGTGAATTTTTTTTAATATTACGCTCAACCATCAAAATACGTCTCCATATGTGAGTACCCAAATAAATTAGTGATCATAGTTTCATTTTACATTAGTGAAGTTTTTTTCCTTTCGTTTTTGGTAGTAGTTTGGACTATGGAGTGTTTTTCCTATAATGAATGTGTTCCTAGATGATGTCTTAGCTTCTAATATAAGATGCACAAGGTTATAAAATATTCAGTTTATTCTGTTTTCTTGGTTCTTATCATGCATTCTTCGAACCTTTTTAATCTGAACGAAGTTGGTAGTAGGAAATGGTAATATGTTTAGTTTGGGTGAATTTAGTGATTTTTTTCGTGTGACACTTGATATACTTTCTATCTTCACAAAGTCATTAGTTTTAATTTGGTGCTTTTTGTTTCAAGTTTAATTGATTGTCTTTTAATTAATCCTGAATTTCTAGTTTATATTTCTTTGGCAGATCTTGTTTTTTTGGCATTAAAATTTGCATTGACCCATTCCAAACCAGACTATGACATTCTACTCAAAAAGTATGGTGAAAGGGAAGAAACTTTGAAGGTTTTTGGAGCACATTTCATGCTGACATGGAGTGTGCTATGCTAGTGTAGCTTATGTGTGAGTGGTTTTATTATTTTTTTTTTTATGTAAGATAAATTAATTAACTTTTACATAATCTTATTTCAGGTGTTGTGTTTATGAATTGTATGAAGAAATACCTCCTAGGAGCTGCTCAAACTTTTATATTCAATGCATTAACTTGGTGTGGAGATGTAGTATTATACAGTAAATCACCTTTTGTACACTTTATTTCGAATACCTTTCGTTTATTATTTGCTTTTGTAAAGTCTACGATTTTAGGAATATAGAATATGTATAGTTGCATAGTAACTTATGCATATCTTTTTGTGTAAATTTATCATGTACGTATTTAGATTTAGTTGATAATAATTAATACATATTTCTTATCAGTATTGTTATTTATTCGTTTATTTACTTATTTATTTATTTATTATTATTATTATTATTATTATTATTATAACAACAACAATAAGCTTTAGCAATGGTTAAAAAAAAGAAGGCGTTGCAATAGCTTCATGTATAAGCGGTAAAAAAACTAAAACCTATTGCAACGGTTCATTAACAACCGTTGCAAAAAGTCCCTTGCATAGGTTTAGTGGTAACCATTGCAAAAGGTCTAAATGACCGTTGCAAAAGACTTTTTGCAACGGTTTAGCTATAACCGTTGCAAAAACTACATAAAACCGTTGCAAAAAAGCTTTTGCTACGCTAAAGAATGCAACGGTTACATAACCGTTGCTAAAGGTTTTTGCAACTGTTTTTTGACCTTTTGCAATGGTTTTTTGGGGGTTGCTAAAAGTCATTTATGTAGCAGTGAACTTAAATTTTTTTAACAAATTAGTTATATGTTTTATAGATATAAAAAGATGTTGTATAAATTTTTTGTTATGTTAGGTTTAGCTTATGGATGCTCTATTATACTCAATATTTATTGTTCTATTAGGTTTTTAAACTTTTATCCGTTGTTTTATTTTTAACCGAAGATGTTCAATTCAATTGTTTAATTGATAATAACAAGTGTTCAATAAGTTCAAAAGGTTGTATTGTTTTATAATACAGTTGTTTTATAGATTTTGTAATATTTTATTTTCTATTTTTTGTTTTACATGATTACAATAAGCTAGATTATATGACTGATTGTCAAGCTCGTATTCAATTTGATGTTGACTTAGTAAGTGGAAAACTTATCGTAGTGAAGCATATAATGGTTCACAATCATCCAATGGTTCATGTGGATAAAAGACATTTATTGAAATCTCAAAGAAGATTACTCATGAGCAAGGCCAAAGAGTACTTCGGAGAAGATAAGTAATATCAAGAAATGACATATTAAAGCTTGGAAGAATAAAGCTGCAAAGAGTGCCAGTAAAACTAAGGCAAATGCACAAAATTCTTTACAGGTAATACTTTTAACGTTTTATAAAAACAAAATAATGTTTTAAAATTTCTAGTGTATGTTTTAATAATAATTATATTTTTATAATATATAATTTGATGTTTTAAAAGCATGTTTGTTTTATTATATTATATGTTCTAAAATGTACGGTTGATGTTTTACGATTTCATATAAAATACAACATAAATCTTATATTATTTAATGTTTTATTATCCTAAATTATAGATTGTGTTTTCTTATATACATGTATTGTCTTATTACATAACATAAATGTTTTATAATATGATACGATATTTTATAGAATTTTTGTTATGTTAGCTTTAGCTTACGCTCTATTATGTTTTATGTTTTTTATCCATTGTTTTATTATAAAATGCAGATGTCTTACTTAAACAATACAAGTTTAACATTGAACACTTGTTTTTTAGAAATCAATTGTATGTTTTATAAATATGATATGATGTTTTATAAATTTTTTGCTTTGGTAGGTTTAGCTTATGTCATATTATACTCAATATTTTTGCTCTATTAGGTTTTTATGAATTTATCAATTGTTTTATTATAAAAAGCAGATGTTTTACATAAACTATACAAGTTTAACATAGAACACTTGTTTTGTAGAAATCCACTGCATGTTTTATAAATATTATATGATGTTTTATAAATTTTTTGTTTGGCTAGGTTTAGCTTATGCTCTATTATACTCAATATTTTTGTTCTGTTAGGTTTTTCTGAATTTATCAATTGTTTTATTTTTAACTGAAGATGTTTAATTCAATTGCTTAATTGATAATAATAGTTTGATATAAAACACAACATAAATCTTATATTATTTATTGTTTTATTATCCTAAATTATAAATTGTGTTTTTTTTAATATACATGTATTGTTATAAGGAGTATATGAATGCAATAAATGGTGCAACAATTCGTCATTCAAGCAATCCAAGTTCTACACTTCAAATTTTCTGTACCAAATTCATACAATATATATATATATATATATATATATATATAATTAATGTTCTACAAACTATACTTATTGTTTTGTTTTTTATATTGTTCTGTATAAAAACATTATTGTTTTGTAATATCATCAATGTTCTATAAAAAATACTTGATATTTTATTCTGGCAAAAACAGGTGTATATCTCTTGATATACACCTGGGAGCACAGACCCCAGATCGAAATACTTTTTGCTTTTCAAAATACAATTAAAGGCTTAATTAGGAATTTCTTTCTCTCGATTAGTTATAGGTTTTACTTTTGTGGATTCTCGAGTTCATCAATTTAATTCAATTCAATTTATTTCAATTGGTAATTAACTTCTTTATATTCTGATTTTCAATTAATATATTTAGTTTATGTTTAGTTATTGTTTAATTTATTTAGTTTTGATAGTTAGCTTTGTTAATTAGTTGATATTAATTTATTAATTTATTTGTTGATTGATTAATATATTTAATTATGAATTTCTTCATGCAATTTGTTCTAGTTTTTGTAATTATGGGTGAGTAGTCGTTTTCTAGGATTTAAGGGATCCTTGAACTTATTAATGAATTATCAATTAATCAGTTTCCTATTAGTAATTAAATTCCTATTATTGAATTTTATCGATTGTAATTAAATTAGGTGCAGGTTTAGTTGTCGAAATTATTGATGCTTTTAGGTAAAATTACCACAATTGGTCATTAAATAATAGGCAAAACGAGTCTAGGCAAGAGCAAGAGCTGTTAGAGGAGTTTTGAGGGAGTGAGCCATAGATTAATGAAATTAGTGGAATTAATTGGTTTGTGTTTAATTATTTTATTGATTGTTCTTGGTAAACCAATTATCCCAAGTTTTAGTAATTTGAGTGTAATCTCATTATTTTCCGTAATTAGTTAGTTATTTAATCAACAATCTCAAAACAATTTTTACTTTTTAGAACTAATAAAATAAAATTTAATAGCTTTTCGATCCCTACTTCCCTAATTGCACTAGTTAGAGTTGTTGGTTATTTTGCTAGGTATGTGATTGGTTGATTGCCATGTCCAGGGGAAAATAGTTTGGTTTTGTTTTGATCCAGTTTCTACAAAAGATAGAATTTGGAGAAAAGATAAAACTTTGCTCGTTAGGATATATTTTAGTTTGTTAATAAAATATTTTTAAAAAAATGAAAATATATATCTTTTGATGACAAGATATTTTTGAAATAATTAATTTAATTAAATCATAAAAATAATTTATGCCATAAAAATATTTGAGCTTAACCCATTGTTTTCGGAAATGGTAAAAAAAATGGACAGTAGAGGTTCGAATTGAAACATTTGGGCCAAGTCTATTTTTGCTATTTTTAGAAATTATAATAAATATTCAAAACCTCTTTTGAAAATAAATAATAATTTTTGAATAAAACCTCGTAAAAGTTATTTATTTAAAATCTCATAAAATCTGTAAAAATAAATATAATAAAACATTATTTTTTAAAATCCTTAAACTATATATTAAAATCATAAATAATTATATTATAAAGTCTAAAAAATGCGAGGATTACAATTTTGTTAAAACTGAGTATCAAACACAAATAATTATTATTAAATTATAACAATATGAGTTTGTAATATTTATGTATAAAACGAAAATATGGCAAAAGAGGCTATCAACAAATAACAAAATTAAAGTTTTCTCAAAAAAATTGATTGAAGTTTTGGAGGGTAAAAACTTCATAAGGAGTTGACATGCTTACAACACTTATGTAAGCAATTTTTACTTTAGTTATAGTTATGATATATTACATAAATAGTCTTCTTATGGATTGTAAGTTGTAACTTACTCTGCTGAAGAGCCTAGACTTCATTGGATCATGCTTGACTAACATGGCTTGGTTCCCTCAGCTAACATGTTGCATAGCTTCAGTAAGTTAGCATGGATGTAATAGTATTGAGCTCTACGGTTTATGCCCTTCACTGCTGCTCTACAGTCACTGAATATATAAGTACTAACCACTGGTTTTCAGCTGCCCATTTGGGCAACAATTTCTGCAGTTGTGGCATCATTAGTCATTACATGGGAAAGCACCACCGTACCGAAAATCCCCCTCCCAAACTCCCCTATAATTATTGCAGGTTTAAGCTACTCTATCCACCGTGGTTTTGGAAGAGAATGAGGCGTCTGACAATAACCTAATAATTTCTATCAGTAGGGAGCTCAGTGGGTTTTGTTGTCTGTGACTCTGAAAAATTCTTTGGGTGAAGACCCATTTTTCCATGAGAGATTGAAGTATATCCAAATTTGATATTATGTGTTGCATGAAACCTTTGGATCAGTGAATTTTAAAACTTTAGATTGCTTTTCTTCCTTTTTCAATTATATTTAGGCTACTTGAATCTTTTATTTTTCCGTAAAATAATTAGTTTAATAAGAATATATTGATATATCACAATATAGGCACATATTTGAAAACACATACGTTAGTATGTTACAATACATGCGTTAAGTGACAAGTACGTCCCACCTAAGGTGAATTTTTTTAGTGACAAAATATCACCACAAGTCTAAACACAGACAGAGAGAACCACATTGATTCAAATTGTCAACTACAGTACACTTATTAAGATGGAAATCTCCTACAAACTTTAAAAGCATCTTGAACGATATAAGTGACCCTTGGGTTCACATAATCCACATTATTCACACCTGCAAAAACGTTAAAATGCAAAGAGGAAGAAAATGTGTTAAAATCCTCATAAACATCAATTTAATTTGCCAAAAGGCATATAAAAGGTGTAGAGTATAGAGATTAACTAGACAACTTCTTGGCTTGCTCATCAGTAAGATCTGCAAAGAAACAATATGCGCCATGTGAACTCATTTGGGATTCTAAACTGCACAAATTAACCCACCAAACGTCATAACCTATCAAGCTCGTTGTGAGGAGGAAAAAGATAAAAATACCAAGTATTAAATAAAATTGCATAAATTTAAGAAGGATTATGTTAAAAATCAATGTGTAAATCCTATCATCAGGCACAAGAACCACGCATCCTCTTTGCACATAACGGTCATTAGACTACGATTATATCTAACTAATTAACAAATCAAACTAAAATATAGAATAAATCCTAAAACTAACCAATCTAATCATGTTTAACACCCTCATGATAGATGGAATTATCAACGAAAGTTAAATACAAAAAATTAGATTAAACTAATAAAATAACAAGTTTTTAAGAGGAACGAATTAAACCATTTAATCCACATCAATATGTTAGTAGATAACATACCAGCCACCTTCTTTTAGCAAACTTGTGTATGCAGCCTTCAGTTCCTCGTCAGGATATTTATTAGCAAATTCAAATGCCACACCGACACTGTACTATTGTTATATCACACACAGTCACACACCCCCCAAAAAAAACAGAGGTTTTAAGCCCATAATTCATCACAACGTATAGCTTAATGATTATTGCAATTGCATACATATATTTAAAGCCATAGAGAGTTGGAGGCAAAATAAATAACAAATGTTCAAGACCAAAAGACTGAGCCCTACTCAAGCCTCGCCTCTGAGAAAGCATAAGTAGCATTATTACTTCAAAGTCATAAATAAGAGCAAGGTATGAGACATAATACCCTTTTATAATCTCGCAGATACATTGCTTTGATTTCTGCATAAGCAAACAAAAGATAAGATTGGCTATTTA
Source organism: Suaeda aralocaspica (assembly GCA_016808085.1). NCBI lineage: Eukaryota > Viridiplantae > Streptophyta > Magnoliopsida > Caryophyllales > Amaranthaceae > Suaeda > Suaeda aralocaspica. The sequence continues at coordinate 903,266 of PYUH01000196.1, forward strand.
AGTATAAGAGTCTGTTTAATTAAGTACACTAGTTGCAAAATCATCTTATCTGAATTTTTCAAAAGGTTTTTAAAGTTTTCAAAATCTGCGAGAGATTTGATTTGAACACATTTGAATGTTTCTGAAAATTTCTTTTAAAAAAGGAACCTTAAGACGAACTAAGACCCCAATAATACACCCATACAAAAACAATAATGCAAGATAGGAGTAAAATAGTTATTAATCCCATCTCCAACATCTCTGTATGGCACAATGCCACCAACTATCGTGAACAAGAGTTTGAAAATGAAGATGACATGAAGATAAAAGAAAAGAGGCTTGCCTTCTTGGGGTTTGCCGCTGTCCTCATCTGCAGTAACCTTCCTCTTCAAGGCAGCTAAACAAAAAAAAAAAAAAACAGAATTTGGTGAGCATAGCATGCTATGAAAAAACAAAAGAAAAAGATTATTCTAGTTGCTATTTTTCTTAGCGATACAACATATAGAGGTGAGTTATGCAATCTATGTAATGTGATAGGCAAGTGACTGAAGTGAGCATTGCGACACCTCTAGGAAAAAAATTTAAATTTGCAAAAAAAAAAAAAAAAAAAAAAAAAAAGTGTGATTAAGGTGTTAGCACATCCAATTAGTGTCTCTCTCGTCACTATTACATACGGAAGCCATTGTCTATGCTAGTCAAAACAACCTGGCTCATCAAAGACCAAGAAGATTATTACTAACATATAACACATAAGTAAAATAGCAAAGCTTCGCATTATAACATTCGAAATAATAAAGGAAAAATTGTTAGATGAACCTTTTAAAACTTTTTTTTGCCAAAAAAAATCTTTTAAAATTTTTTTGCTTGAAGAACCTAAAACTAAATTATTTTTGCTAGAAGAAACCTAAGGGTTAATTCCGGTGTTGACCTGGTATTTCTGGCATTGTCCCACCCTTTTTCCTTATTTGCACTCTTTTTTTTTTTTTTCCTCATTTCCCTCCAATTCACAAGAACAACAACAATTCACAAAACATCATACATATGAGCAAATCGAAATCAACTCAACACCATATACAAAACTCACCATAACTCATAACCACCCCTAATTTCAGAAACCTTACTTCTTTTCTCAATATTCGCCAATTACATTGCTGGATGTTGATAATTTGATTTGCTTGCCCTTGGTCGAACTTCTTTGCGACGCCATTTCACATAGAAAAAAGGAAAAACAATGAGCTTTTTTTGAGTGAGAGGAACAATCAATGACTGAATTTCCAAATGTTAGATGCAAAAAATTAAATTTACCTAATATGAGTGCATGTACAGTGAATTGAATGCAGAACAGTGATTATTAAGACTAAAAAGAGGTTTTGAAGCAGAGAAGAGAGGAATTATGGAGCCCAAAAGTTTTTGTTTAATTTGGGAGTGCAAATATCAGTTAAGAGTGCAACAAGAAAAAAAAGGGGGATCTACGCCGGAAAATGGGTCAACACCGGAATCAGCCCTTAAGTTTCTTTTGGCAAAAAAAATTTTGTTAATGTTTCTTCTAGCAAAAAATTTTATAAATGTTTCTTTGACAAAAAAAAGTTTTTAAAAGATTTCATATGACATTTTCCATATAAAATATATTTTATAGCAAAACCACAAGCATAATTAATTGTATGCCTTTTGTTTTTCTATGCACTAGTGCACTACCATTTATAACTACAACTGCAATGAATCTAACCTTCAGCAAACTATTACCTAAAATACCTAGTGTTTTGAAAATTTTTTATTACAATTAAATTTTAACAGACTAACTTGCAAGCAGAAAAAGGTTAAAAAGTTCCCTAATCACAACATCAACACATTCTCGCATATATTTAAGAATGCGAGATGATGACATGATATCTAATCCCACTTCTTCTTTATACAACAAACTCCAATACCAAAGCAAACTTATATTTACTCCAATTTCTCAGGCAAAGCACACTTGTAGCCTACATTGCATTATTATACACAACACATCAACACTCATTAATAAATAAAGTGAGAAAATTGAGTTAAAGAGATTCGATCATGGAACCACATCATTCTAATTTGAATTTCATTTGTAATGGCATGCATACAACATTGATCGCAAGAACCCACGGTATCCCAGTTATCAAAGCTAGTTATATTAAAGCAATATAGAAGTGATCCAACCAAATTCGAAAAATTATCCCAAATTTGTCAATTTTGATCCGATAAACATAAACTAGTGAACCTTACTTAACATAAACAAACAGAGAAACCCCCAAATATAAACTTAGTGTTGGAGAGCTATGACCTGATCATAGCTCGTGACCTCAAGCTACCTCACGTGACCACAATGCCCATTGATGACAGACCTGGCGGACCACCCAGTAGGTCAACCTTACTAGCCCTTTGGAAACAAGGCTGAGCTGGGCAGACCCCACCAGGTCCTTGTAAGGAACTCCCATCTCTCTACTATATATAGCTAGTCATAACAAAAGAGAGTAACCTATTCACACATACTCAACCTTTCTTGCACAAAAACATACTCTGTCTCTAGACTGACTTGAGCGTGGAGGGGCGTTTCCTCGAAAACACCCCCGAAGCCAGTTACGTGTGTTACTGTGCAGGGAACACTTTGCTACAGATCCATACAGAGCAGCTCTACCCAGCTTCATAGTATCACCCCGAAACACTTAGTAAAACCCTAATTAGCTTAAACAGTATAAATATTGTTTAATGTCATACGAATCAAATTATACAATCAATTCAACAAAACGAAATGCTAGAACGATTGGCAACCTAAAATTTAATTGCGTTTTTCAGGAATACTCCAAATTCACCATCAATTTCGTTCGAAAAAACAATAAAAAAATCCACCTATATAGCAACAAACGAAACCCTAGTTAAGAAAACGGTGATCGTACCTGGGAAGATCGAGCATCAGATGCGAATTTGGGTTGTAATTGTAAGCGACTGTTTTTGTCGTTTGTTTTATTTTTGGAAGTCGGGTGTGGGTTTGGATGATGTTTAGATTGATACCAATTTCCGTACATATATTAGTGCTCGTAGCCCAATTATAGAATTCATAAAAAAAAATCTATAAAATGGAGGAATTAAAAAACGCTAGGAAACCCTTTATTGTAGATTCTCTTCATATAATTTCAAATACATAGTAAAATTTATATATTATTTATTGGATATATTTAATAATCACAGTGATATTATAAATAGGAAATCACATGACATTTTCGTAAATAAGTAGAAAACTTTATTACCACACCACCCCTTGAAGTGCATATAAAATGACGATCTTACCCCTGACTCTAACATATTACTCACAAAATGCCACTATGATATGCAAATTTGCACATCACAGTGATTTACTGGTCAGTCCTCTTATTTATTAACTAGTTATTGTATAGTTACCATGATCGAGAAAAAAATTTAATGAAATTTAATTAAGATGGTGAACTAAATGAATAAAAGATGAAAGACAAAAAAAAGAGTGGAATAACATAAATAAGAGCTTTAATCGGTGATACGGAGTATTATAATTAACATAAATGTTATTATTGCTTTAATGGTTTTAATTACATAAGTTAGTTGTAAAGTTTTATTTTGTTATTCTTGATAATAAGGCTTATGGAGTATGGTTTTACATTTTGTATGAGGATTTCAATGATTGGGCGTCCATGTCAGCTATAGGTAATTAAACGTAACGGGCGGCGTTTTAATTCTTCTCCTTGCGTTTAATATATAGTAGATATTTTGCCCTTTGGTGCTATAACTTTTCATTTTTTTCCCTCTCCCCATCTCGTGCTGTACATATTCATCTAAGGCCGTTCTTTTGGATTGACGGACTGAAATGAACGAAAGGAGCTGAACTGAAGTGAGTTAACTGAACTGAAGTGGACTAAAAAATGAAGTAGTAATTATAATGGAGGGGAGTTGAATACTTGAATTGAACTGAACTAAATTGAACTGAAGTGGACTGAAATGAACTGAACTTATAGAGCTGAACGTGACTAAACTGAACGAAATAGAGCGGAACGTGAAGTTCAAAATTGTAAGTTTAAAAGAACATGGCCTAAATGCCTACTCAACTCATCTCATGTATTCATCTCCTCTTTTTCCAGGGAATTAAAGAACTTCTAATCTCCAATTGGTTGAAAAAACGATTATACAAGTGGGTGTATATTTTGAGATACACCTCATTTCGCCGCATAACATAGGCCAATATATAAACATTGATTATTTCTTAAAAAATTGAGTAATTTCCCTCCATTCCACATTTTCTTTACATTTCCATTTGGAAAAAGTGGCAGAAAAAACCTTTTAAAACTTTTTCTGCAAGAGAAACCTTTTTAAAAAAATTTGCCAAAAAAACCAAATACCTACTTCTCCGTGTGTGACCATAATTTTTCGGCGTTGACTACTCTATTTGCTTAATTGCACCCTCTATTGTTATATTTGCACCCTTTTCTCCATTCTCTACTTAATCAACAACACAAACTTATCTAATCTCCACTACCTTCTCTACAAACCCTCACCATTTTCATTAGCACCACAACCTCTTCGCCACCCACCCTCACCACCTCACCCGTCTCTATCACTATTCTCTTAATCAAGGTAAGAGATTTTTTATTTCATATGGAAAGCTAAGAGTAAGTTGGATGTCAATTGGATTCGAATTTAAATTTTGTTTTTCATATGGCAATTGTTTTTTTTTAACTTCGATTTTAACAGTTTTATTTGGTTGAGTTTTGTTCAAACTTGGTGTTTAGAAAATTGTTTTTTCGAATTCGGGAATTTGTTAGAAAGATTTGGGGAATTGGGGTTTCGTATGCGTTTCAATTTTAATTTTGTGTTAAAACATGAACTCTTACCCCCATTAATTGAAATTATACCCCAAAATGGAGCCAAATTATACCCAAATTTATTGGATTGAATCAAAATTTGGGTTGTTGAAGGAAGAAGAGTATAATAATAAAGTCAAACTAGTCAACACCGAATAATAGAAAGAAAGGTTTCAATCGCAAAAATATTTTAGTTTAAGGTTTCTGCCGGCCAAATTTTTGAAAAAAGGTTTCTCTTTACAATTTTTTAAAAGGTTTTCTTTGGCAATTTTTCCTTCATATTTTTATGTTTGCCATTGTAAACTTCTAGCGCTTATATCTATAGTTTGTATGTAAGTAAATTTTTTAAAAGTTGATATTCTAGTAGAATAAATCTAGACAGACTCAACAAGTCATCATATGAATATGTTTTACTATTTATATAGTGCAAACAATGGTCAAGGTGTGACATGGATGTATAATTAGTTAAAGAGACAAGAAAAATATGGAACGAAGGAACTATATAACATTGATAATTCATAAAACAATTGAAGTAATCAATCAACTACGAGTACTATATATTAAAACGCAAGGAGAAGAAGTGCATGTCGCCACGTGACTTCACCTCAGCTTGGAAATCATTTTTAATGGTAAAACATTTTTTTAATGAGAATCGAACTCATGATCTTGATCAATTTTCAATGCTAAAAAATGTGTTTATAAGAATCAAACTCATACCTTTGATATAGTGAGACACATATTTACCAATTAAGCTAGATTGTCATTATTGCCTATTTTTCCACAACACCCTATTATAACATGTATATCATAAAAAAGTAATAACTCAGTAAGATTATTTATTCCTTTTCTACGTACGATAAATAAATATGTGAAAAATGGATAATAATGATATATTTTTTATGACAATTTCATGTTCATTTTATCGCTTTGTCAATATCACAATTGATCTTTATTTGGACCTATTAAGTTTCTTTGAAATCATGTGTTCAACAATTCAAATGTAAAACATATATTCATCTTTTTATTAATAAACATATTAAACTCACATATATTCGCTATTATTTGAAACTTTTGTATTGCAATTATAAAATATTTCATGGTTATCTATTGTAAATATCTCATAAATACTCCTAGCTATTTGTTCACTTAACATTTCAGTTTGTTACAAAATTAAATCAATTTAATATATAATTACAATATTTAAAATTTTGATAAAAGACAAAAGAAATGAAGAAATTCTTAAATGAAATTTTATCAATGATTCGGAGCAATGCCTGGGACCAAGCTAGTTACTTTAACCAAACCACAACCGACATCTGTCACTCCATCATTCACTGGTGTTTTATTATTTTAAAATAAAATCAATTATTCAAAATTTCCACCCCTTCTTTTTACATAAATAATAAAATATATATATATATGGTATAACTACCTACACACTACTAGCTGATACTATGTCAAAATATACTCCTCCGTTATTATTTACTTGGTACATAGCAAGATGGCACGATAATTTAGAAAAATCAACATCATTATGGGACCACGTGATTAAAAGAGTTAAGTGGACAATTTAAGGTGATTATAAGGGGTAAAAGTGATAAATCATGTAAATTCAACAAATGAAGGATAAAGTGGTAGATAAACCATGGACCCACACTCCAAAAGAGTTGTTGCAAGTAATAAGAAACTTTCCTTTTCGTATTTGTAGCAACTAAGTAAAAAAAAACGGAGGAGGTACATAATATACATATCTTTTAATAGTTACTATAAACATAGATTCTCTGTTAAAAAATGGCTTTTACTTATTAACTTTAAGAAAAATACCAAGTATGACATTCATACTTCAACGTGTTAATAGCAGAAAAGTGAATTGGCTAGTGTCATGTTAATATTATTGTATGGTTGAAGTTTACATGTCATACAACCAAAACTTTGGCAAGTGATATATGTAAATCAACGCATTATTTTTTTAATTAACTTAACATACTTGAATTATGTACGAAATTAACAAACTTGATACTCCCTCTGTTCCCTATTTTTCTTTACATATGCTGTTTTTGGTGATGTTCCATATTTTTCTTTACCAAACAAATTTATTAGGTTTATAATATTTTTTATTAAGATAGACCACATACATCACCTCACCCCCTTGATTAGTTGCAAGTTTGTTTCTCTTTTCATCAATTATTACCCCTTGACCCCACTACTATTATTATATCATATCCATAATGAAGAGGTGAATAGTGACGAATAAGGAAAATAGGGAACAGAGGAGTAATTTTATAAAAAAAAAACTTTTACGTAAGAGAGATACAAACTTTAAAGTTGATTACTATTGCACAAGATTTTTGTAGTTTCAATTAAAAAAAAAACTATTGCACATAATCTTATAATTTATGTTTATTGTTATCCTTAATGTTATTGTTATTATTATTTTAAATGTGTACCCACCGCGAGGATGGGATGGGGATGGGTGGGATGGAGATGGGTTTTAAGTTTTATAGCCCCGCCCCATCCCCACCAAATATAGACCCATCTCTATTCAACTAGAGCGAATCTTCTTATTTTATCCTCCCAACCACATCCCTACAAAACACCACTAAAAGTCTACCACCGACTTATGATTTTCACACTAATTTGATCTGAGCGGCTCGATTCGAAAAAATTGGATAATTTCTCAAATTCTGTTTTCAGGTATTTCGGGTAGGGTGTAAAAACAATCGGATAACGTTTTAAAAGAACTCTTGGTTGTCTAAAATATTTGAAAACAATAAATTATGTTTCTGTCTCTCGAATCGGGTGGGTGAACCATGGATCAGATCGATCACTAGGATTACGGATTGGGTCGGATTATATCTTTCGTTGTATTTAATATCTTGTTCGAACTATTATTATTATTATTTTTTATTATTATTATTATTATTATTATTATTAAGGATATTAGTATTTTAAAAAATCCATATAATAAAACATTGCACGAGTCTCAAATATTCCAAACTTATCATCATTATGCAAGATCTTAATATATTTCAAGGGTATGTATCATTGCGC
>PYUH01000196.1:911173-957787 GCA_016808085.1 Suaeda aralocaspica
CAACATATAGGTGTGAGTTTGCAATCTATGTAATGTGATAGGCAAGTGACTGAAGTGAGTGCGACAAAAAAAAAAAAAAAAAAAAAAAAAAAGTGTGATTTAAGGTGTTAGCACATACAATTAGTGTCTCTCTCGTCACTATTACATACGGAAGCCATTGTCTATGCTAGTCAAAACAACCTGGCTCATCAAAGACCAAGAAAGATTATTACTAACATATAACACATAAGTAAAATAGCAAAGCTTCGCATTATAACATTCGAAATAATATAAGGAAAAATTGTTAGATGAAACCTTTTAAAAACTTTTTTTTGCCAAAAAAAATCTTTTAAAAATTTTTTTGCTTGAAGAAACCTTAAACTAAATTATTTTTGCTAGAAGAAACCTTAAGGGTTAATTCCGGTGTTGACCTGGTATTTCTGGCATTGTCCCACCCTTTTTCCTTATTTGCACTCTTTTTTTTTTTTTTCTCATTTTCCCTCCAATTCACAAGAACAACAACAATTCACAAAAACATCATACAATATGAGCAAATCGAAATCAACTCAACACCATATACAAAAAACATCACCATAACTCATAACCACCCTAATAGTTCAGAAACCTTACTTCTTTTTCTCAATAATTCGCCAATTACATTGCTTGGATGTTGATGAATTTGATTTTGCTTTGCCCTTGGTCGAACTTCTTTGCGACGCCATTTCACATAGAAAAAAAGGAAAAACAATGAGCTTTTTTTGAGTGAAGATGAACAAATCAATGACTGAATTTCCAAATGTTAGATGCAAAAAATTAAATTTACCTTAATATGAGTGCATGTACAGTGAATTGAATGCAAGAACAGTGATTATTAAGACTAAAAAAGAGGTTTTGAAGCAGAGTAAGAGAGAGGAATTATGGAGCCCAAAAGTTTTGTTTTAATTTGAGGGAGTGCAAATATCAGTTAAGAGTGCAACAAGAAAAAAAAGGGTGGATCTACGCCGGAAATAGGTGGTCAACACCGGAATCAGCCCTTAAAGTTTCTTTTGGCAAAAAAAATTTTGTTTAATGTTTCTTCTAGCAAAAAATTTTATAAAATGTTTCTTTTGACAAAAAAAAGTTTTTAAAAGATTTCATATGACATTTTTCCATAATATAATATATTTTATAGCAAAACCACAAGCATAATTAATTGTATGCCTTTTGTTTTTCTATGCACTAGTGCACTACCATTTATAAACTACAACTGCAATGAATCTAACCTTCAGCAAACTATTACCTAAAATACCTAGTGTTTTGAAAATTTTTTATTACAATTAAATTTTAACAGACGTAACTTGCAAGCAGAAAAAGGTTAAAAAGTTCCCTAATCACAACATCAACACATTCATCTCGCATATATTTAAGAATGCGAGATGATGACGATGATATCTAATCCCACTTCTTTCTTTATATACAACAAACTCCAATACCAAAGCAAACTTATATTTACTCCAATTTCTCAGGCAAAGCACACTTGTAGCCTACATTGCATTATTTATACACAACACATCAACACTCATTAATAAAATAAAGTGAGAAAATTGAGTTAAAGAGATTCGATCATGGAACCACATCATTCTAATTTGAATTTTCAATTTGTAATTGCATGCATACAACATTGATCGCAAGAACCCACGGTATCGCCCAGTTATCAAAGCTAGTTATATTAAAGCAATATAGAAAGTGATCCAACTCAAAATTCGAAAAATTATCCCAAATTTGTCAATTTTGATCCGATAAACAATAAACTAGTGAACCTTACTTAAGCATTAAATCAAACAGAGAAAAACCCCAATAATATAAACTTAGTGTTGGAGAGCTATGACCTGATCATAGCTCGTGACCTCAATAGCTACCTCACGTGACCACAATGCCCATTGATGACAGACCTGGCTGACCAACCAGCAGGTCAACCTTACTAGCCCCTTTGGAAAACAAGGCTGAGCTGGGGCAGACCCCACCAGGTCCTTGTAAGGGAACTCCCATCTCTCTACTATATATAGCTAGTCATAACAAAAGAGAAGTAAGCTATTCACACATACTCAAACCTTTCTTGCACAAAAACATACTCTGTCTCTAGACTGACTTGAGCGTTGGAGGGGCGTTCCTCGAAAACACCCCCGAAGCCAGTTACGTGTGTTACTGTGCAGGGAACACTTTGGCTAGCAGATCCATACAGAGCAGCTCTACCCAGGCTTAGCATAGTATCACCCCGAAACACTTAGTAAAACCCTAATTAGCTTAAACAGTATAAATATTGTTTAATGTCATACGAATCAAATTATACAATCAATTCAACAAAACGAAATGCTAGAACGATTGGCAACCTAAAATTTAATTGCGTTTTTCAGGAATACTCCAAAATTCACCATCAATTTCGTTCGAAAAAACAATAAAAAAAATCCACCTATATAAGCAACAAACGAAACCCTAGTTAAGAAAACGGTGATCGTACCTGGGAAGATCGAGCATCAGATGCGAATTTGGGTTGTAATTGTAAGCGACTGTTTTTGTCGTTTGTTTTTATTTTTGGGAAGGTCGGGTGTGGGGTTGGATGATGTTTAGATATGATACCAATTTCCGTACATATATTAGTGCTCGTAGCCCAATTATAGAATTCATAAAAAAAAATCTATAAAATGGAGGAATTAAAAAACGCTAGGAAACCCTTTATTGTAGATTCTCTTCATATAATTTCAAATACATAGTAAAATTATATTATTATTTATTGGATAATATTTAATAAATCACAGTGATATATATAAATAGGAAATCACATGACATTTTCGTAAATAAGTAGAAAACTTTATTACCACACCACCCCTTGAAGTGCATATAAAATGACGATCTTACCCCTAGACTTCTAACATATTACTCCAAAATGCCACTATGATATGCAAAATTGCACATCACAGTGATTTACTGGTCAGTCCTCTTATTTATTAACTAGTTATTGTATAGTTACCATGATCGAGAAAAAAAATTTAATGAAATTTAATTAAGATGGTGAACTGAATGAATAAAAGATGAAAGAACAATAAAAAAGAGTGGAATAACATAAATAAGAGCTTTAAAAATCGGTGATACGGAGTATATAATTACAATAAATGTTATTATATGCTTTAATGGTTTTAATTACATAAGTTAGTTGTAAAGTTTTATTTTTGTTATTCTTGATAATAATGGCTTATGGAGTATTGGTTCTTACATTTTTGGATGAGGATTTCAATGATGTGGCGTCCATGTCAGCTATAGGTAATTAAACGGTTACACGTGGCGGATTTTAATTCTTCTCCTTGCGTTTTAATATATAGTATAGATATTTTGCCCTTTGGTGCTTATAACTTTTCATTTTTTTCCCTCTCCCCATCTCGTGCTGTACATATTCATCTAAGGCCATGTTCTTTTGGATTGACGGAACTGAAATGAACGCAAAGGAGCTGAACTGAAGTGAGTTGAACTGAACTGAAGTGGACTAAAATGAAGTAGTAATTATAATGGAGGTGAGTTGAATACTTGAATTGAACTGAACTAAATTGAACTGAAGTGGACTGAAATGAACTGAACTTAATAGAGCTGAACTGAACTAAACTGAACGAAATAGAGCGGAACTGAAGTGTCAAAATTGTAAGTTTAAAAGAACATGGCCTAAATGCCTCCATCTCTCATGTATTCATCTCCATCTTTTTTTCCCAAGGGGAAATTAAAGAACTTTCTAAATCTCCAATTTGTTGAAAAAACGATTATACAAGTGGGTGTATATTTTGAGATATACACTCATTTTCGCCGCATAACAATAGGCCAAATATATAAAACATTGATTATTTCTTAAAAAAATTGAAGTAATTTCCCTCCATTCCACATTTTTCTTTACATTTCACATTTGGAAAAAGTGGCAGAAAAAACCTTTTAAAAACTTTTTCTTGCAAAGAGAAACCTTTTTAAAAAAATTTGCCAAAAGAAACCAAATACCTACTTTCCGGTGTTGACCATAATTTTTCGGCGTTGACTACTCTAGTTTGCTTAATTGCACCCTCTATTGTTATATTTGCACCCTTTTCTCCATTCTCTACTTAAATCTAACAACACAAACTTATCTCATACTCTCCACTACCTTCTCTACAACCCTCACCATTTTCATTAGCACCACAACCTCTTCGCCACCCACCCTCACCACCTTCACCGTCTCTATCACTAATTCTCATTAATCAAGGTAAGAGATTTTTTATTTCAATATGGAAAGCTAAGAGTAAGTTGGATGTCAATTGGATTCGAATTTAGAATTTTGTTTTTCATATGGCAATTGTTTTTTTTAACTTCGATTTTAACAGTTTTATTTGGTTGAGTTTTGTTCAAACTTGGTGTTTAGAAAATTGTTTTTTCGAATTCGGGAATTTGTTAGAAAGATTTGGGGAATTGGGTTTCGTATGCGTTTCAATTTTTAATTTGTGTGTTAAAAACATGAATCTTTACCCCATTAATTGAAATTATACCCCAAAATGGAGCCAAATTATACCCAAATTTATTGGATTGAAATCAAAATTTGGGTTGTTGAAGGAAGAAGAGTATAAATAATAAAGTCAAAACTAGTCAACACCGAATAATAGAAAGAAAGGTTTCAATCGCAAAAATATTTTAGTTTAAGGTTTCTGCCGGCCAAATTTTTGAAAAAAGGTTTCTCTTTACAATTTTTTTAAAAGGTTTTCTTTGGCAATTTTTCCTTCATATTTTTATGTTTGCCAATGTAAAACTTCTAGCGCTTATATCTATAGTTATGTATATGTAAAATTTTTTAAAAAGTTGATATTCTAGTAGAATAAATCTAGACAGATCAAACAAGTCATCATATGAATATGTTTTACTTATGTATATAGTGCAAACAATGGTCAAAGTGTGACATGTGAATAGTATAATTAGTTAAAGAGACAAGAAAAATATGGAACGAAGGAACTATATAACATTGATAATTCATAAAACAATTGAAGTAATCAATCAACTACGGAGTACTATATATTAAAACGCAAGGAGAAGAAGTGCAGTCCGCCACGTGACTTCACCTCAGCTTGGAAATCAATTTTTAATGGTAAAACATGTTTTTAATGAGAATCGAACTCATGATCTTGATCAATTTTCAATGCTAAAAAATGTGTTTAATAAGAATCAAACTCATGACCTTTGATATATGAGACACATTATTTACCAATTAAGCTAGATGTCATTATTGCCTATTTTTCCACAACAACCTATTATAACATGTATATCATAAAAAAGTAATAACTCAGTAAGATTATTTATTCCTTTTCTACGTACGATAAATAAAATATGTGAAAAATGGATAATAATGAATATATTTTTTATGACAATTTCATGTTCATTTTATCTCTTTGTCAATATCACAATTGATCTTTTATTTGGACCTATTAAGTTTCTTTTGAAATCATGTGTTCAACAATTCAAATGTAAAACATATATTCAATCTTTTTATTAATAAACATATTAAACTCACATTATATTCGCTATTATTTGAAACTTTTGTATTGCAATTATAAAATATTTCATGGTTATCTATTGTAAATATCTCATAATAATACTCCTAGCTATTTGTTCACTTAACATTTCAGTTTGTTACAAAATTAAATCAATTTAATATATAATTACAATATTTTAAATTTTGATGAAAAAGACAAAAGAAATGAAAGAAATTCTTAAATGAAATTTTATCAAATGATTCGGAGCAATGCCTGGGGACCAAAGCTAGTTACTTATACCAAAACACAACCGACATCTGTCACTCCATCATTCACTGGTGTTTTATTATTTTAAAAAATAAAATCAATTATTCAAAATTTCCACCCCTTCTTTTTACATAAAATAATAAAATATATATATATATGTATAACTTACCACACTACTAGCTGATACTATGTCAAAATATTACTCCCTCCGTTATTATTTACTTGGTACATAGCAAGATGGCACGATAATTTAGAAAAATCAACATCATTATGGGACCACGTGATTAAAAGAGTTAAGTGGACAATTTAAGGTGATTATAAGGGGTAAAAGTGATTAAATCATGTAAATTCAACAAAATGAAGGATAAAGTGGTAGATAAACCATGGGACCCACACTCCAAAAGAGTTATGTTGCAAGTAATAAGAAACTTTCCTTTTCGGTATTTGTAGCAACTAAGTAAAAAAAAAACGGAGGGAGTACATAATATACATATCTTTTAATAGTTACTATAAAACATAGATTCTCTGTTAAAAAATGGCTTTTACTTATTAACTTTAAGAAAAATACCAAGTATGACATTCATACTTCAACGTGTTAATAGCAGAAAAGTGAATTGGCTAGTGTCATGTTAATATTATTGCTATGGTTGAAGTTTACATGTCATACAACCAAAACTTTGGCAAGTGAATATATGTAAATCAACGCATTATTTTTTTTAATTAACTTAACATACTTGAATTATGTACGAAATTAACAAACTTGATACTCCCTCTGTTCCCTATTTTTCTTTACATATGCTGTTTTGTGATGTTCCATATTTTTCTTTACCAAACAAATTTATTAGGTTTATAATATTTTTTTATTAAGATAGACCACATACATCACCCCCTTGATTAGTTGCAAGTTGTTTCTCTTTCATCAATTATTACCCCTTGACCCCACTACTATTATTATATCATATACCATAATGAAGAGGTGAATAGTGACGAATAAGGAAAATAGGGAACAGAGGAGTATATTTTATAAAAAAAAAAACTTTTACGTAAGAGAGATACAAACTTTAAAGTTGATTACTATTGCACAAGATTTTTGTAGTTTCAATTAAAAAAAAAAACTATTGCACATAATCTTAATAATTTATGTTTATTGTTATCCTTAATGTTATTGTTATTATTATTTTAAATGTGTACCCACCGCGAGGATGGGGATGGGGATGGGGATGGGGATGGAGATGGGTTTTAAGTTGTATTAGCCCCGCCCCATCCCCACCAAATATAGACCCATCTCTATTCAACTAGAGCGAATCTCTATTTTATCCTCCCAACCAACATCCCTACAAAACACCACTAAAAAGTCTACCACCGACTTATGATGTTCACACTAATTTGATCTGAGCGGCTCGATTCGAAAAAATTGGATAATTTCTCAAATTCTGTTTTCAGGTATTTCGGGTAGGGTAGTAAAAACTAATCGGATAACGTTTTAAGAACTCTTGGTTGTCTAAAATATTTGAAAACAATAAAATTTATGTTTCTCGAATCGGGTGGGTTGAACCATGGATCAGATCGATCACTAGGATTACGGATTGGGTCGGATTATATCTTTCGTTGTATTTAATAATCTTGTTCGAACTATTATTATTATTATTATTATTATTATTATTATTATTATTATTATTAAGGAATATTAGTATTTTAAAAATCCATATAATAAAACCATTGCACGAGATCTCAAATATTCAAACTTATCATCATTATGCAAGATCTTAATATATTTCAAGGGTATGTATCATTGCGCACAGGAGCTCAATGTTTAAGAATTGACTACTATTGCACGTATAAGATTTTGATAGTTCAAAAATAAAACTATTGTACAAGATATCAATAGATAACAAAAAAAATTATTGCACGGAATATCAATATTTTAGTAAAGATTGTAGCTATGTCATTTATTTAAAATTTTGTTAAAGGTAGTATCTATGTCATTTATTTAAAAATTGCATGATCGCAATGTTAAATTTACAATTTATTTAATAAGGGAAGAGAGGAAATTTTTAATTATTTTGTTAACCTTTAGTATTATATATGTTGTTAAAAATTAGTCAAAATTGTCAACAACTATCTATTAAATGTCACTTTTTATGAACAACTACCTATTAAATAATTTTAGTTACAAAACTATCTATTATAATCATTCCAACTCGATAGCACTACCTTGCACCTGATTTTTGCATATTTTCAGGTATTGGGGCCCAAAATTACTAACTTACCCCTATATTTTCCCTAAACTCCCTTGCTTAACAATGGTGATATCTCCCCGAACTCGCTTCTTATCTTTTTCAACAATAATTTCACCTTCACCTCTTCCAATACATCAACCCAAAACTAATATATCCATTTTATTAAAACCAAATCAATAAAATTACTCTCTTTAAACATCTTTCCCCGCACATTTCACATTTCTTTATACTTCAATTACAATTTTTTTTTTCCTAATTGTTCCTTCAATTGGGAATTTGGGACTGTGTTCATCAATAAGTTCATTTAGATTTGATTGAAATTGTGAAGGGCTAATCGACAACAACGGCATGTTAGATTTTAAATAGGCAAATTAACATATATAGTAACTTGAGTGATTTATGCAAAATTACAGAATACTTCCTTTAGATAATGGATGTCAATGGCATATTGACAATTTCATTCAAAAAATTAAAAAATGCAAAATGACAGGAATACATGGCAGATTAGCCAAGTGAGGGCATACCAAAATACTCCAAACACACAAGTCACAACCCAAATTAGCCATCATAAATTTGGCAAACCCACAAGATAATTATGACTAAAGTTGTCGAATATAATTGTTCATTTTATTATTATTATTTATTTATTTATTTTTTGGATGGGATGGGTTTTTGATGAATACAGGAAAGTGATTATTTTGAGTGTAATTATGTTAATGCTTAACTAGGCCTGGGCAAGTCAATTTTAATCTACACAAATTAGTATTGAAAGAATTACGATTTTCTTTTGTTGTTGTCATTATAATTTTTAATTATTGTTATCGACCCATTATGCAAAGGTGACAGATAACACAAGCTAAATAAACGGGAGATAAATAAATAATCCCCTCAAAAAAAGGTGGAAGATAAAACAAGGGTATATTAGTCAATATAGCTTAAAAATGAAAAAAAATGTCATTGTGGTCCTAGTGCCTGAAAATGGACCTAAAACCGGTAGAAGGTAGTGCTACCGCGTCGGAAGTATTATAACAGGTAGTTTTGTAACCAAATTTTCTTAATAGGTAGTTGTTCATATAAAGTGATATTTAATAGGTAGTTGTTAACAATTTTCGCTAAAAATTATATAGGATTTCAATATTTCACGTTTACTATTATTGCACGAGATATTCATATTATAAAGTTGTCTATTACTTATTGCAAGAGATTAATACTTCAAATATAAAACTATTGCACGAGATCTCAACATATTGACTATCTGTATTATTATTGCACAAAATCTCAAAATTTTAAAGTTACTTAATACTGCATAGGAGTTTAACAATTCAAGTATAAAATTATTGTATGGGAGTCGACAGATAGCAAGAAAACTAATAAATCCATAATCGATTATTACTTGCAGCAAAGGGGTATTTTTTGTGTCTCACAAAAAATACCCCTTTGCTGCAAGTAATCGATTACAGAAGTAGTACTAGATTTCAATAGTTTAAGTCTATTGTCATTGTAGTGGATCTTTATATTAAATTTCAAGTTTAATGTTATTGCATAAAAATATTTAGAAGTTGACTATTATATCACGGAATTTTAATAGCTCAATGTAAAATTACTGCATGACATATCAGTAGAGTTAAATAACATTACAACTGCATGAGATTGCACAAATAATTATAAAAGCTATTTCAATCAAAAGCACATGCAATCCATATTTTTGTTGTTTTTTATAATTCTATTGGTGATGACTTATATATATATACAATTATTGTACAGAATATCAATAGTTAACAAAAAATATAATTATTTTACGGGATCACAATGAAATTATAAAATAAAAATTCGTACATGTAATCTCATACTTCTTAATGAAAACAACTTTAATATTTTGTTATTTCACTAATTGAAAAATAAAATAAAATTTATATATTTAATTTGATGATTTTAGTAGATATTAATTGTTTTGTTCTTATAATAAAAATATTTTGCTACAACTAATAAGTTATACAATTGAATTGTTATGACTTTATTGCTAAGTAATATCAGACTATCAAGTCATGCATCACACGAGTATTATACTAGTTTATATAACATGTGGATACACAGAACATTAAGGTATTTTAATAGTACACCAAGATTAATTCAAAGTAGAGTTGAGAGCATTTACTGATTATTTATTGATCAATTATTAAGTTAATATGTAGAACATTTTTTTTATCTTTCTTTATTTTTCTATAAAAACGTGTCTCTTCATATGAGAAAAATAACGGATGTTTTTAATACTATTTCGTATTTTCATGTTCAATTGTTTTACATATTTCTGAAAAACAATATGTGTATTTTCAGAACATTTAGTATATTTATGCTTATAATTCTATTGTTCTATAAAATACACTTCATGTTTAATCAATAGCAAGATTACACCTAATTTTTCAAATTACACTTAATGTTATGTAAAAAAAAATATTTTATATTTTTTGTTTTAAATTTAAAATGTTGGTTAGTTTTTAATGAGATGACATTAATGTATATAAGATACATATCTCATTCTATCTCTACCATTCAAACCCATATCTCTCTCTAGTCTTCTTCTTCTTCTTCTTCGTTTTATTCTTCTTCTTTCTCTCTCTATAGTAGTCTTCTTCTTCATTCTCTATGTAGCATACAATAAAATCTTCTTTCTTTATCTCTTTCTAATCTACAATTTTTTGTCACTTGGATGAAATAAGTGTTAAAGTTCTGAATATTTTTTCATGAAATTGATGATATAAAATGATTAAGATGAAGAATGATATAAAGTTGACTCTTTATTTTTGATGAATAATAGTTAAATATAGAGGTTGAACAATTCATTCAAAGGTTAGTTTGTTTTAAATTATATAATTAATACATCTTTTATAACAGTCATTATATTTTCAATAACAACTTATTTTATAACTTGCATTTTTTTATAATATGTCGTAATGCTTGTTCTATAAGGTAATATTATTGTTCTATAATAATTTATGTTTATTCTATGATATAATATTTCATGTATTATAATATATAACAAGATGTTCTATAATAATTGCTAGATGTTTATAAGATATTATTACCTGTTCTCAATAAATAATAATATTTCATAATCTATGAGATAATAGTTCACATTCTATAATTATTACTTAATATTTTTTTAAATAATTACTACTTCGTACATATAAGTATTATGTTACATGTTCTAACATAATAAATAATTGTACTTTTTGTGATAACCTGTCGCAATTAGGGATGGTCATGGGACTAGGACCCGCCCCAGACCCTATGGACCCGCCCCATGTATAAGGGTCTTGGGTCCAATATTTTTAGACCCAGTGGGTCTAGGGCGGATCTGGGTCTAGGGTTAACTAAATGGGTCTGGGTCTGGTTCTCAACAATTTGGACCCAGACCCACTTCAAACTCGCCCCATGGACCCATTAAATTTGTTTTTAGTATATATATAGTATAATATAACATAAAACAAACATGCAAACAATATTTAATGTTCTTGTATATAATTAATATATAATTATCTCGTATATGACCTCTTATGTAACTAATCTAAACTCGTATGTAATTAATTTGATTTATTCGAACTCATTTTAGTTTAGACTAATATAATCTTATCTCAAAATTGTACAGAGATTTGAAATTGTATTCACTAGATAAGTTCACTAAAATATTATGATTTAATTTTGTTGCAATAACTGCTATGTAACTTAGTCTCTTTCACAGACTCGCCAGACCCACTAGACCCACCAGATCCGCCAGACCCACAGGGTCTGGGTAAGGATCCAGATTTTTTAGACCCATTGGATCTGGGGCGAATCTGGATCCATACCCCAAAATCAGGGTTTGGGTCCAGCCAGACCCGCCCCATGACCATCCCTAGTCGCAATGCTTGTTTTATAAGGTAATATAATTGTTCTGTAATAATTACTGAATGTTTTGTAATATATTTTTATTTTTTACGTGTTCTCAATAAGTAATAAAATTTCATAATCTATGAGATAATAGTCTGCTTCCATAATTATTGAATGTTTTTTTAACAATTACCAGTACCACTGCTTATAAGTTATTATGTTAGTACATGTTCTATACATACAAATAATTGTACAAGTTTTACATCTTTGATTTATTGTTTTGTAAGACATTACTCCATGTCTTATATATAATAGTTACAACTTCTATATCAATTTTATTTAAATCCATTTTGCTTTAATTGTATATTTTATGAATTTTATCTCTTGTTTATTTATAAGATGATAATTATTGTTTTTATAGTAATATATGTTTTTACTACTATATGTTTTATATTAATTCTGCATGTATTATAATATAAACTGCATAAACTATATTTTATTTATTATATGAATAGAAATATTTAAATATGCTAGAAAATTGCAACAACATCTTATCCAAGTGCTTCAAATTCAAACCTTTGAGATCTTAGTTATAGATTTTTACTTTGGTGTAAATAATATCACTTAAAGATTTAAGAATTTTGTATTTGTAAGTTTTTTGTTATGAAATTGGCTTGTTGTTTATAAAAATGACGTATTGTTTTATCCGACGAAAAACGGGTGTATATCTCGGGTGCACAATCTCTAGATTGCCATCTTGCGTTCAACCAACATCAATTAAGGTAGTGCTTAATTCTAAATTTCTAATTTCTTCTCCTTTGGTTAATTTAATTCCTGATTTGTGTATGCGCTACCTTACACTACCCAAAAAAAAAAAAAAAAACAGAGTTTAGAGACGGATGAAACTAACCTAAAATCCATCTCTATTGAAGGTTAGCTACGGATTAAGAGGGGGATTTCATACGTTGCTAAAATCCTAGTTGCTAATTCAAATATATATATATTGCATTCTCTAAATCGTTGTTGGTAGGAATTGAACTTGTGACCTCAAAGTTACTTAGTTAAACTCAAACCAACTCTACCAAGTGCTCTTTGTTGAGCATACATGCATAGAATTGTACATAAATAAAGGAAAAAGTAGAGACAGATTTCAAAATCCGTCTCTACTTTTGAAAATTTTTGTCTATAATATTTTTTGTCTCTTAAATTAGAGACGGAATTTCGATATATGTCTCTAATATCCGTTTTTGAGACTACAAAATTTAGAGACGGAATTTAAAATCCATCACTAAATTTTTTTAGAGACGGATTTTGAAATTTCCGTCTTTACTTTTACAGATGGATAGTCGGATACAATCCGTTTCTAAATATTCGTCTCTAAAATGAGTTTTTTTTTATTTGTAGTGTTATGTGATGGTTTGTTGATAACTTTTGTTGTTGTTATTGATATACGTGTTTTATATAGTGTTTTTCCCCTTATTTTTGGTTGATTTAAGACTTAATAAAAGAGTTTATAGCTTCCGTTCGGTTTAAATAGTTTTCCTTGGTGATATTTTGTGATATGGATGAGTTTAGGTGGAGTTAGTTGGTTTTTAGAGCTTTTTATATTGATTTTGTGTCCAATGATTATTACGCGAGGTTTTTTGTTTGATTCATGTGTTTTAGGTGCGTAAATTTGAAGTTATGAAGTCAACGGAGGCTTAAACGAGTCAATATGAGCTTGCATTGGGATGCGTGCCAACGAATGAGAAGCTACGAACATTAATTAAAAGGAATCAAGCATCAAAGTTTAAAGATCGTCAAAAATTAGCTTCAGAGTGCCCATGAGCCCACAGGTCACAACCCTCAAAAGAGCTTTATTTTATGCGGATGCAGATTCAGACAGGCCCTCCTCCCAGAATAATCCAGGCAATGTGTGGGCACAGCGAAAAGGCTAACTTTGTTCCTTGCGGGCGTAGGGGCGAGGAATCTGGGCTTTTCACTGGAGATCGTAATTTCATGCAGTTTTGTTTAATCTTGGCCGGGCCCATTAAGTAACATAAATAGGGTACGATTTCCTAGGCTCTTACATACTACTTTATATTATAATATCCTAGTTTAGAATCCAAATTACTCCTAATTAATTCTCTCTCTAGATTAGTTTGTTAAAATCTTCAATCATTCAATCAATTTAAGTTTCTTTCCTTTATTTTGGTAATTTATTATTCTTTTCTCTTTGCTTTAATTAGTTTAGTTCTATTATTTTGTTTTGTTATTTATTTTTTTCATGTTACTTAATTCAAATTCATTATTAGTTCTTAATTAGTTTATGATTATTGAATAGTTTGTTTATTGTTTAATTATGTTATTGATTAAGAACTTCTTTATGATTATTGTTTTGCTTTTCTGTATCATGAGTGAGTAATTTAGTTTCTAGGATTAGGGGATCCATTAACATGACAATAATTTAGTTTAGTATTAATCAATTAGTTCTTGATTAGCAGTTGAATTCCTATTATTGATTCTATTGGTTGCAATTAAGTTGTGGCTAAATTTAGTTATAAGTTTGGTAATTGTTGAAATCGAGGTCGAGAGGTAAGATTACCACAATAAGACCACCCAATAATACGCAAAACGAATTTATGCGAGTGAGAGTAGGTAAAGGAGTTTCGAGGGAGCCTAAGTTTGAGAGAATTAGTGGACCCTAGTTTAATGAACGTTAGCGAATTAATTTATTTCTATTTTATGAGTTTGTTAATTGTTCATGGTGAACCGATCGCCCTAGATTTTTATTGTTTTGAGTCAAAAATTTTGTTTTCAATTATCTTCCGTAGTTCTTAGTTGCTTAGTCAAGATAATCAATAAAGGCCCCTTACGCAGTTGTCACTTTTTAGAACTAATAGAATTTAATAGCTTCCTTGGGGATTCGATTCCTACTTCCCTAGCTATATTATTTAGAGTTGTCGGTTTACTTTTGAGAGGTGTGCGATAGCCTGTTCAAATTTTGGTGCCGTTGCTAGGAAGGCAATTTTAAATTCTGTAGCAGGGTTTGAATGTTTTTGTGTTTTTATTTATTCTTGTTTTCTTGGCCTCAAGGAACTAATCAACTCTTTGAGGCAATTTCTCATATTTGTTCGGAGTTTTATGCTTTTGCAGGTTTTTGATTTGCATGCCTGAGTGGGTTGATTCTGACCCAAAAAGAAAATTACATAAGCACAACCGTAGAAAGAAGTGGAGAAAAAAGAGTTCGAAAATCATTGAGCATACGATAGCTGATTTATCACAATTTCTATCTGAATTAGATACTACTCTGCCAGATACAGACGAAGGAGAGATGTTGGGGTCTAGTGACAATGAAAATCACGCACAGCTCCGTCACCGCCACCACTGCCACCGCCAGCACGATCACTGATGGATTATTCTTAGCCTAGTTCGGCAACAGTAGGAGGTGGTTATTGGGCTCCTGACACGGATGTTCTTAATTTTGAATTGAATCCAGATTTGGTGAACATGGTGGAGAGGAAATTGTTTGCAGGAACATTGACGGAGGATCCGAATTTGCACTTGACTAATTTCCTTCAAAACTACAACACTATCAAGCAAGTTGGTGTTACTCAAGACTACATTAGACGATTGATGTTCCCATTTTCACTGAAGGAAAAAGCTCGTAGTTGGTTGAGCGGTCTTAACATGGATAATATCAACAGTTGGGATGAGTTAGCTCTTACATTTCAAAAGATGTACTACCCTCCGAAGCGAACTGCGACCCTTCGAAGCAAAATCACGAATTTCAACCAGGAAGCAGATGGGACATTATATAAAGCATGGGAAAGGTTCAAGGATTTGTTGAGGTTCTGCCCACATCACGGGCTTGAGAAGTGGTTTTAGTCTAAATTTTCATTCTATAATGGGTTAGAGAACGAGAGTCGGATGTTGCTTGATTCTGCTGCTAGTGGTCGATTCATGAACCAATAGGTTAATTACTTATGATTTAATTGAAGAAATAGCCATCCACAATTTGGCAATCCTAGAGGTCATTCGAAGAGACGTGGGAAGCATGTGGTTAATGATAAGTATGAGAGTTTGGCTTCACAGATCAATGCAATAAGTCAAAAGCTAGATAAGATCAGTACTACACCTTTTTCACAAATGATTGTAGCTGCAATAGCAGAATTTTGGAATGTAATGAGCCCTTCTGCGATTCATGTGGTTCATCTGGTCATAATGTCCAGACATGTCATAGTTGTATGGAGCAAGTGTGAGCATTGCAAGCTTACAAAAAGAACCCGTTTTCCAACACTTATTGTCCAGGTTGGAAGGGTCATCCATACTTTTCCTACAAGAACAACAACAATGTACAAAGGAGATTGAAGCACCAAAGGAGAATGAAGTCACTGTTAAAAAAAGATCCTGCAGTTGACTTGCCCACTGACACTTTGCCACCTTCTAAGGTGCCAGGGTAATCAGGAGTAAGAATGATAATCACTTTCGAAAATTCTTAGAAATATTTAAAAATTTGCAAGTCATTGTTCCTTTTACTGATTTGATAACTCAAATTCCTACTTACACTAAAAGTTTGAAAGATATTTTGAGTTGGAAACGTGAGTTGAATTTGCCAGAGACTGTTGCACTTATCGAGGAGTGCAATGCTATACTTCAAAATAAGTCCCCATCTAAACTTAAGAATCCAGGCAGCTTTTCAATTCCTTGCAATATTGGTCATTTTTTTATTGATAAAACTTTGTGTGATTTAGGGGCTAGTGTTAGTTTTATGTCTTTATCTATCTGTAGGAAACTTGACGTGGGGGATTTGAAGGTCGCTAATGTTACTTTGCATAAGGAAGATACGACAGTAAAGTACCCTAAGGGTATTTTAGAGGATGTTCCTGTTATGGTTGGCAAATTCTTTATTCACATCTGGGTTCTTGGTGATTTTGCCTATGGTTTTTGCCTATCGTAATTTCTTAGTTACACTTGATCTACAATAATGTAGAATCACGTGCTTGAAGGTTTTTTGATTAAAAGATTCAATCTAGGACGTTTCTTGGAGCTTCTAAAGATAGAATTTCAGTTTCGAAGCTATGCGGTTTGTCTGACTTTGAAGATCTTTTTTTACGGTTGGCATTGAACTAGAAGGTGTGCGAATATGTATTGGAAAGCTTATCGAATCTACTTTCATGGAAAAATATTTCAAATATTTAGAAAAATATGGAAGATAATGTTTTATCTAGTTTTTTGTTCGGCTGTCAAATTGAAAATCAGTTTTTAGTTAGGTTTCTTTTACTTGGAATCCAAGTAAAGTTAGGATTTGTTTTAGGACAAGTTTATTGTTTTGTTTTCTGATTTTTAGCTTCCTAAATTAGGCCTAAAGTCAAGGGATGTTTACCTATAAATATTCCTTATATTAACGAAAGGTGTGTGTTGTGTTTCGGACAAAAAGTTCTTGTGATCGAAACTTTGTAAATTTGCATGTTTTATGTGTGAATTTTTTATCGAGGATCAAGTTTCAAATCCATTGTTACTAATTTTTAATTGCGATTGAAAGTCATATCCTCTGTTACTATTTAAATCCATTCATATTATACTACACTGTACACTACCACCATAATTCATCAAAATTCTATACCTACATATCATAAAATCGTCACCATCATCTTACTTTTCGAACAAGTTGAGCCCTTCTGCTTGTTTTGGTTGGTTTGATTCTTGAAAACCCCTCAAAATACACATCAAATTGGTGTGGCTGCTGGGATATTAAAGAAAGAGGCACGTAAATTGAAGATTTCTTTTGGAACTTTTGAATACAAGTTCAAAGGAAAATCGTATCTAATTTCCAATTTTGAAGAGTATTTGAAGATCTTTTGGTACCTGAAAGAGTTCGTTTTTTTTACAAATTGGTCAAAATCGGAACAATTTTGAGTAGTTTTCGTAATAATTAAATTATGATTGATTGGCTGGGAAACTACCTATGATATTTTGGTCGAGTGTTAAGGACATGTATAAGTATATCCATACAAAAATTCAGCCCAAGAAGAGTTTTTTTGGTTGAGATTCTTACGTTCAATGCAACTTTCTAGCGAAATTCGGGCCAGTTTATTGATGATGAAGCTAATTGATCCTTTGGAGGAATTGTGCAATGAAGCATCTAATGAATAGTTTTTTAGTAAGGTGTTCCTTGAGGATTATATTTTTCCAGATTTTGGTATGTATGAGGAGTCACAAAACGAATCATTATCATGCCTATATAACAAAGATCTAGATTGCCTACTAGAAGACATGGAAGAAGAAGAGTTAATGGTTGATTCTATATTGATGGATCGTGTCATTCATTCCAAAGTCAAAAAGATTTAACTCATGGTGCTACTTTACTTTTTGATTTGTTCATCAAATCGTTCTTCTTTACATATTATGATTACCATGGTGATGTAGGGTTGCAAACGAAGAACAAGGCTTCGAGTTTTTATGAAGAAATCGTTGTTCTTTGCATGTGCATGTTTGTTTTACATCTCAAACATGATTTAGTGCGTTGTATATGGATGGTTGCTTGGATTTATAACACTTGGGACAAGTATTCTTTTATGAGGGGGAGTATGTGTAGACACCGAAATTTTTATAAAAGTGTCGAAAATTAAATAAATTAATTATTTGAGTTAAATAAAATAAATATTTGCTCAATTCAATTAATTTAGTCATTTGAATCAAATATCCAAATTAATTAAATAATTTGGGTCATAATTAAATTATTTGGGCCGATTATATTATTAGTCCAAATAAAATGTTTATTGGGCTAAAAAGATTACAAGACTTCCAAGTCATCAAAAGAATCCAAGCCCACATCTGTGGGTCCAAGATGGAGGTCAAACTCTCCTATAAATACCCATCATCACCTCAAAAGAAAAGGAGGAGAAATTCATTGGGAAAAAAGTCAATCGAAGACATTCCAAAGAATTTACAAACTCTCTCTGTCAGCAATCAATAAGCACTACAAAATTGTGCCGATTGTTCAGGTTTACTCAAATATATTCAAAGTGGCATTGAAGTTAGTCAACCCCTACTCAATTTTGGTTGACGTCGACAGGTGTCATCTTTGGTTGACGTCGACAGGTGTCATCTTTGGTTGACGTCAGCAATTGTTAAATTTGGTTGACGTCGATAGGTGTCATCCTAGCAGTGGAACAGAATCAGAAGACTTGGTTTATTTTCTATAAACTGTTTACAGAGATTGTATCTATATTCAAATTATTAATAAAATATCATTTGTTATTTAATTGCTTGTCGTTGACTTCGACTTGAAATTTAGTAGCAACAAATTTCTAGCACGCTTGGTGGGACCATCTCTGCTTCTCATTTCTGTTCATCAAACACTTAAAAAAAATTAAGAAATGTCTTCCAACAAGAGCATTTCAAAGTCTGCTGAGAAAAAGAAGTCTGTCAATACTCGACGACAATCAGCAAGCCTTGGTGAAGTCATTGGAAATCCAGACGGTGGCATATTCACCAGGGGAATGAAAAGAGTTGCAGTCACGTTTGCTGCAACAAGTCTGCGTGCAGCCGCGGTACCTACCAAAGTACGCAATAATAGCGTTGTTGAGGCCGCTTTGGAGGCACTTAACGCATCTTATAGGGCGCGTGAGTCTCCTGTCTTTGGTTCAAACTCTACCACTGAACATACAAGTTCAAGTTCTATTGCTGGACACAAACGATTGTCATTAACTTCTTTCTGGTCACCAAGGCAAATTGATGTGGACAAGGAAGAAGATTTGGTTGTTCACACTAGTCCCCTTTACAACCCCCCAAACATAGAGGTTGAATCTGAAACTGATAGTAGTTCTCCTCTATCATCTCCTTTCAGGCCTTTTGTGCTCAAGGAATCAGGTGAATCATCACAGCTGGACACTGCCTCTGTCATGGTGATTCATGAAAACAAAACCATGGAGGAACAACTTGCTGACATGAATGCTCTCATTAGCAAGTTGATAAAAGATGGAGAGGAAAAGGATGCTGAAATTAAGAAGCAAAACGAGCAAATTGCTAAACTGACAAAGAAGATTGGGAAGCAAATTGTTGAATCGTCTGANACAAATTGTTGAAGATTGTTGAAAGTGACGAGGACGACTCTGAATCTGAGGATAATTCAGACGGTGAGAAGGACAAAGCTGGTGATCCCAAGCATGCTTTAGTTACTGCTCGACAAATTAAAGACATGATAGCTGAAGCAATCAAGAATCAAACAAGTGTCAGTGGAAAGGAGGATCATCGTTACGTGAAGCCTTATACCAAGAGGATTGATAAGTTGCGCATGCCAGCCGGTTATCAACCACCGAAGTTCAATCAATTTGATGGTAAGGGCAACCCTAAGCAACATGACGCGCACTTCGTTGAGACATTTAACAACGCTGGTACTACCAATGACTTGTTGGCCAAACAATTCGTTTGTTCTCTCAAAGGAATTGCCTTTGATTAGTATACTGATCTTTCCCCCCAATCAATTGATAGTTGGGAGCAAATGGAGGGAGAATTCTTGAATCGGTATTATAGTACCAGGCGTGTTGTCATCATGGTTGAGTTGACTGACAATACACAGTGGAAGGATGAACCTGTCATTGACTACATCAGTCGATGGCGCACTCTAAGTCTTGAGTGCAAGGACAGACTGACTGAAACTTCTGCGGTAGAATAATGTGTATCAATGGAATGGATTGGGATTCACAGTACATTCTTCGTGGAATAATGTCAAACACATTCCAGGAGTTAGCAACACGGGCCCATGACATGGAGCTTACCATTGCTAGCAAAAATAAAAGTAAAGAAAAATCTGAGACGAAGGAAAAGAAAGAGTTCAGAAAGGGTGATAAACCTTCCAAAAGCTCTGCAAAAGAGTCAATGGTGATCACTACCGCTTCTTCTCCTATCAAAATCTCAGGAAAGGCTAAGGAGGAGAAGAAGACTTCTTACCCAAGAGTTTACAGAGGCGATAAGCCAACCTTGAAAGAGTTACAAGCAAAGAAGTATCCGTTCCCTGACTCAGATTTGTCTGGAATGCTGGATGAGTTATTGGAAAAGAAGATAATTGAGTTGCCTGAATCTAAGCGGCCTGAGGAAATGACTAAAACATCGGATCCAAACTACTGTCGATATCACAGGCTGGTGAGTCACCCTATTGAAAAGTGTGTTACATTGAAGGAGAGGATCATGCGTCTTGCTCAAGAAGGGAAGATTGTGCTTGATCTCGATGAAGCTGTAGGGACTAACCATGCTGCAGTAGTGACTGATGAGCCTTCTCTTCAGTTGGAATTAATACAGTTTGGGTCTCTGGAGCCTGTTTTGCTGCAAGTCTGACCATCCAATGTTCAATGTAAAACGGAGACACATGTTGAAAAGTATATGTCAAACGACGATGACAATGACGAAGGATGGACTCTAGTGACAAGGAGGTGTACTAGGAAGCAAATGACTTCAAAGTTGCAACCCCCTTACCAAACTAGAGGACAACAAAGAAATAAAACTGCTAAGTGTCCAAAGAGGGGACCAAAAAAGGTCACAAAACATAAGATGATGCAAGATGAAGTGCTTAAACAAGAAATTGTTGCTCTTATAACATTAGAAGAATTCTTCCCTAAAGAGTAGTTGAATGTCATGACTGTCAACACAGCCTCAGTTGAAGTTGAGGAGGAAGAAGAAGAAGAAGAAGAAGAAGAAGAAGAAGAAGAAGAAGAAGAAGAAGAAGAAGAAGAAGAAGAAGAAGAAGAAGCTTACTTTGCGGATGCCAAGTTCTTTGACAGTGATGAGGGAACTTCGTCTGAAATATTGCCATCTCAAATTGCTTCAACAGGCAAAAAGGAAAACAAAACAAAGGTTGAGGCTCCAACACTAGTAAAAATCACTAAGTCAACTCCTGTTGTACAACAAATTCTTCCGGAAGAGAAGGCCGAAGAAAAAGTTGAAAGCTTTCTTCCAAAGAAGGCAGAGACAACTCCAGTTCTCCGTTATGTACCCAAGTCGCGCCGCAAGGAAGGTGAATCACCATTTGTGTTGTGTCAAGATGCTCAAGTTAAGCATAGCCAAAATCAAAAGGCTACAACTTTGGTTAAGGAATCGAAGGATAAAGATGTTGTATTACCATTGCCTAAAGGTAGTCAAAGTCAAAAGCCAATGACTTTCAAGCGGGTCGAAAGTTCCAAAAACTAAGGTCTCTATAAAGACAAGTTCGACCCAAAAGCATATAAGCTATTGGCAAAAGCTGGGTATGACTTTGAAAATCCCACGCCGATGGGAAAAGTTGTTGAAGTTAAGGCAAACGGACTCAATGGTACGCAAAAGATGCTTCAGCANCCAAAAGATGCTTCAGCAGTATGGCGTTAAAGTAAATGCCCCTAGGGTAGGTCTTGGTTTTGAATTGTCCGAGCCTATCAAGATCACAGTCGGGCATAAGGCAAATATTTCTTCCATGCAATACATTACAGCATCGGAATTGGATGAAGGTGGGGGTGAAGACAATGACATGCCACCACGTGGTTCTATATCTAATAGGGTAAATCCATCAAGACCCAAATCACGCCCCTCTGTATTTGAAAGGCTAGGCAAACACGAAGATGTTGTAAGAGAAGATGATAAAATCTTAAATTTAATTCCAAAAGCTTTGTGCATAAGGGATAAGCCATTTGTCTTTAACAGGATTGGTGCAACACCTAAGATTCAAAAGCCGTCGCGACAGTCGGTCTTTAGTCGTTTGAAGAGTAAAGCTAATGAAGCTAAGGAAGATGATTCCAAGAAAAGTCGTGTTAAAGGAAGGTATGATGTCAGGAGTGTCGTTCCATCTAGGATGATACGAAAGCAAGAGGTTGATATCACCAAACGACAGCCTCTAAAGGCTAAGGGTCGGATTGTTGTCATCTTTAAGCAAGATGAACCATGTGAGGAGTTAGAACAAATTGTTACGTCGCATCACGTTACAGTGCAAGAATTCTCTAACTTGGAGGAAGAAGTTGAAACTGATAAAGCTAAACTTAGGGAGTTCTAAAGATCCTCAACCAGTGTATGTTAGTGCTCATCTTTCTCAAGAAGAGGAGCAAGAATACCATAATCTGTTGTCTAATTATAAAGATGTCTTCGCTTGGAGTTATAAAGAAATGCCAGGACTCAACCCAAAAGTTGCGGTACATCGGTTGGCAATAAAGAAAGGTGTCGACCCAAAGAAACAACCTCAGGGAAGGTTCAAGCCAGAGTTAATCCCTGAAATAGAGAGTGAAGTTAACAAGCTCATAGATGCTGGCTTTATTTGCGAGGTCAAGTACCCAACATGGATAGCAAATATAGTTCCTGTAAGGAAGAAAAATGGACAGTTGAGGATTTGTGTTGAATTTTGTGATTTGAATGATGCATGTCCGAAAGATGACTTCCCTCTTCCAGTCATCGAAATCATGATCGATGCAATTACTGGTCATGAGGCTTTGACATTTATGGATTGTACAACTGGATACAATCAGATTCAAATGGCGAACGAAGACCAAGAGGCAACTGTCTTTCGCACTCCAAAAGGGATATTTTGCTACAAAGTCAAGCCTTTTGGACTAAAAAATGCTGGAGCCATATACAAACGGGTCATGCAAAAGATATTTGAGGATATGATGCACAAAATCATGGAATGCTATGTTGATGATTTGGTGGTTAAGTCTAAAAGAAGGAAGGACCAATTGGAAGACCTTCGCAAAGTGTTTGAGCGATTGCGAAAATGACAACTTAAAATGAATCCTCTTAAATGTGCATTCGGCGTCACATCTAGAAAGTTTCTAGGCTTCATTGTGAGACATGGAGGCATTGAGATCGATCAAGCCAAGATCAAAGCGATCCAAGAAATTCCACCAACCGAGAATCTCAAGGAGCTGAGGGGCATCCAAGGGCGCCTTGCTTATATACGACGATTCATCTCTAATCTTGCCGGAAGATGTCATCCTTTTAGTCATCTCATGAAGAAGGGTTCCCCATTTGAATGGGAAGAATCATGTCAAAATGCTTTCCAAAGTATAAAAAATTATTTGTCTTCTCCTCCAGTGTTGGGGGCACCAATCAAAGGGAAGCCACTTATGCTTTATATTGCCGCACAAGAACGATCCCTGGGGGCAATGTGTGCCCAAGAAAATGAAGAGGGTAAAGAAACTTCGATGTATTACCTAAGTAGAACCTTGGTAGGAGCAGAAGTGAATTACTCTCCTATTGAGAAAGTTTGTCATGCTTTTGTATTTGCCATCCAAAAGTTGAGACACTACATGCAGGAACATACAGTTCATGTTGTTTCAAAAGCAGACCCAATTAAAGACATATTATCACACTACAAGAAAACGGGGAAATAGTGACGGATTTTTTGCGACAGAAATAAATTCCGTCGCAAAAATAGAGTTTGCGACGGTTTCCATTTCCGTCGCAAGTTTGCGACGGAAGCCCACTTATTTGCGACAGACATATCCGTCGCAAAAAAGTGACAAACCAAATTAGATGACCAAATTTGTTGCAACGACTTCTTTATTTTTGCGACGGAAATTCCCTCACAAATTTACGACGGAATTAAGTCCGTTGCAAAGTTCCCTCGCAAAAAAATGACAAATTCATAAATTATGCTAAGTTATTTTGTCGCCAAAAATTTAAACCAATTCTCTAACCCGCCTCCGTCGAGCAAACCCTAAACCTCCTCCATTATCCTCCTCCATCCTCGCATCTTCTCCATTATTAATCCTCTTCCCTCCTCCAAATTCCGCCATTATCTATCCTCTAAGCTTTTCATTGTCAGGTATTCTACTACTTCCTTCAATTTCTTAATCAAATTAAAAAATTCTTTTTGTTCGTGATTTTAGGGTTTCTGGGATTTGATTGATTTCTAATTTTCTTCGAATTTTGAAGTGTTGTTGTTAGAATTATAGGTCGAGTTTGAGTTTGCCATTTTCGCTACAGAAAGAGAAGTGTTGTTGTTATTGTCGTTCAAAGCGGTTGTCGCATTTGCGTCGGTGAAATTCCTATATTTCTTCTTCATTTTCATTTTTTTCCTTTTTAATTTCTGAATTCTAAGGTTGAAAATTGAAATGTGCATTTGGCGGGTTGATTTTCGGAAGTGCTGCTATTAATGTGCATTTTTAAAGCGTTGAATTATGTTGAATCTATACTGTTAATCTACAATTGAAATGTGCTGTTGTTAATTGAAAATTGAAAGTTTCTGAATTCTGTTGAATTGTGTTGTTTATTATTCAAAGCGTTGAATTTGCAGGTGCAAATCTCGCTGGGGGTTAGTACAATTGCAGATTTCAGTGTTCAAGCTTTAATTAGTTTAGGTATTAAGTCTTTTGTGCGTTTTTAGCTTCATAATCAAAAACCCTGTCTTCTTCTTCTTCTTCGCCATTCTCTCAACAACCCTGTCTGAATCTCGTCTCTGGCGGTCTGACCAGGCCACTGCCCACTGGTGAGGACTCCAAGAAGTTAAGGTAATGTGTTCATCTAATGATATGTTGTTTAATTTAATTTCAGTTTTTTTTTTAATTGTTTAATCTAAGTATTGATTGAATATTAGTATAAGAAGTTGAGTGTATAATTTGATTGAATATTAGTATAAGAAATTGAGTGTGTAATTTGATTGAATATTAGTAATTTGAGTTTGTAATTTGATTCTTTTATTAAAAATTTCAGATTTAGTTTAATAATTAATACTTTAATTTGTGTAACTGATTAGTTGTTTGTTGTTTAATTTGTAGATGATTTGTTTAATTTTTCGATTTAGTGTTTGTGTTTTGTGGAATTGTGGTGATTAATTTCACATTTTCAGTAGATTGTTCCAATTTTTAGTAGATTGTTCCAATTTTTAGTAGATTAATTGTGGTGAGGTTGGTGGTGGTGATGGTTAGGGAGGGGAGAGGAAGGGTAGAGAAGGAAAAAGGTGGCTGAGATTGTGGTCGCATTTTTGTGTCCAACACTACTGATTATTATTAGTCTTTGTGATAATTATTGACTATTATTAGTGTTCAACACTACTGACTATTATTAGTCTTTGTGATTATTAGAGAGTTTGAAAACAAGAGGTAGCCATAGTAGTGGAAATTGTGTCATGTTTGATATTGAAAAAGAAGCTGATTTAGCTGCTAAGTTAGTTTAGTTCTATTTAGAAGATTATGTGAGTTGTTTGTCACTATGATCATGAGATGGATTGGAAAGAGGAGTAGTAGTATTTGTGGAAATACAAACATTGTCATGATTGATATCGGAGATGAAGCTGGCATAGTGATATATAGTTGCTTAGTTGGTGTGTTATAAGTGAGGGTGGTTAGTCGCGGAAATTTATTTTTTGAGGATATGTGATTACAATTCTTTGGTGGAAGAATCATTTGTTGATAACTTGATATTGTCTTTGAAGGGCCTCTTTAGTTTTTATGCGATAGGACCTTTTAAACGTGAAGTTGAATATGTTGCTTTTTATCCTTGTATTTGACCCTATTTTGATGAGAACTTAATTTTTGTGGGTTTTGTTTAATTGGGGGCTTAAGTATTGTGGTGGGTTGACTAAAGACTTTTCTATAACAATTGGGTTGCACCAAGGGTCGGCGTTAAGCCCTTTTCTTTTGGTAGTGGTTATAGATGAAGTAACAAGGTCAATTCAGTATGAGGTACCATGGTGCATGTTGTTTGCGGATGATATCGTATTGATTGGTGGATGAAACTAAAGTGGGGGTTAATGCCAAATTAGAGAAATGGAAACAAAGGTTGGAGTCTAGAGACCGGGTTTAAGCTAAGTCGGAGTAAAACGGAATATATGAAATGCTGCTTTGGGACTCAGAGGGGGATAAGTGATGCGATGGTGAGGTTGGACGGAAAAGTCCTAGAGATGGGGGAATGCTTCAAATATCTCGAGTCATTTATCTAAAATAATGGTGATATTGACTAAGATGTGGCACATAGGATTAATTCTAGGTTGCTTAAATAGAGAGAAAGCACGGGAGTGTTATGTGTAAAAACATCCCATTAAAGTTGAAGGGGAAATTCTACAGGTCTGCCATAAGGCCAGTGTTGCTCTATGATATTAGGCTTACAAGAAGGAGCACATTCAAAAAGAAGTTACGGAGATGTGGATGTTGATATGGATGTGCTGGAACACTCTAAGGGATAGAATCAGAAATGAAGTCATACGCTGAAAAGTTGGTGTCGTAGAAATTGCAAGCAAATTAAAGGAAAATCGTTTACGTTGATTTGGACATGTGAGACGGAGACTTGACGGAGCCCCAGTGCGATGAGTAGGCTATATTTTCAAAACCTATAGAAAATGATAAGGTCAAACACATTCTCACTTTCTACAAGCTATTGAAGCATCCATAAGGGATCAAGGATCTTTATATTTTCTTGTTCCTAACATAACACTTAATTAAAATAAACATTTTAATGAGGGAGAACAGCTCTTATAATACATTAATTTCATTAAACTAAATCATTATACAATAAGCAGATGTTCAATAAAACTAGTTCATGCTTGCCTAATTAATCATTATACAATGTGGCCGTTGCTCAGATAGGAACTCGATCAGCATGCCAAACTACATGTAAGAACCAACATTTAAACATGGAAGAAGTAAAAACAAACTGAATTCTAAAGAGGGTTATACATAGTAAACTAATGAAACTAATGTAAATTCACTAAGAAATTAATAAAAAGACTTCCAATGCGTTTTAATTACTTTGATGGTTGTTTTAAAATTACCGTTGTATCCTTTAACCTTAGTGTTGTAACTAGTTTTTATAATTAATTACAACATACGGGTAATAGTCACATAATCCTCATGGTTTCTGTTCAAAAGTAAGTTTTAAGCGAGCGATGATTTATGGGGTGTTACACTCATTTCTGCTGGCGCCGTCTTGCTTGTTTGGTGTTTTGGAATAGTGAAGTCCTTTGGAACTCATTTCTCACTTCGGTGACATTCCCGGAAACTCATTCAGGAACTCCTTCACCACTTCTATGTCTTCCGATTTAGAAGACTCACCGTGATTCAAATCTTATATTTTGCAAAAATAGATTGGAAACCCCTTTTTCACATACTAGTCGTGACTTCGCGCGCACCGCGCGCGATGCCCGAAAATGGTGATGCGGTGTTTGTGAGTGTGTTGTTGGGGTTGTTAGTATTGGACGTGATTATGCCTTTATATACATTGTAAATTTGTAATTGTATCATATGTGATAAAGTAGGTTGTTGTATTAATAATTTCTCGTAGTATTTTCTGTTAATCCCATAGTTTCAATTTACTTTTGTTTCGATATTTGTAACCATAGCTAGTATTATTTTTTGATGTCAAAATAGTCGCTTATTTTGTTATTATTTGTTTTAATATATTAGGTGAAGTTGTTATAGCTGTTTGCGTGTGTTAGAGTTGAAGAAAAGGTTGCGTACTTTAGGCTTGCATCTATGTGGACAAAAAGCCGAGGTAGTGGCGCGACTGAGGAGGTATGCAGAGGGGAAGGTGTTCGAGAAAGATAAAGCGCAAGATGCTGGTCATCCTAAGAAGAAGTAGTTATGTTTGTAATTAGTTAATGGCTAGTATAGCATTGTTTTGGAGATTGTAAGCTAAATCTGTACATTAATTTCCGATTTTGTTTTTGATCTATTGCAAAGTTTAAATCATAATGTAGAAGATAACATTGAAGCATATAACAATATATATTTTTAAACAAACAAAACTAATTACGTAGTGTATTTGATATAGCATATGTGAATTCCAAAGGCAAATGGGTCTAAAGCCTCGAAATTCTTCTTAAAATGTCGGGACTTTGCAATGCAAAATCTAACTTCATTACATATTATAATAAGTGCAGTAGGGATCAAAGTTTTAATGTTCCGCTTAATATTCTAGATAATAGGTAATGCATATGTAAAATGATCAACAGAGTTATTCAATGTTGACTTCACGAGCAGACCAAAATAACGCACGATTTTTACTAAGTGCAAGAGTTGGGCCAACAGTAATCGTTGCCCATTTAACTTTCAGCTCCTCAATTATTATCTTTAGTGCTTCTTCATTATCCTGCAGCAATTTGTGTTGTTATAAATTAGCCTAGTTTGATTTGATGTACTTTAAGTCATTACTTCCTTATTTAGTTAAGTTGTACCTTTTGTTACCAGAGAGAATAAGAAGAAAGTCCAGTGAGCTTTTCAATTTCAGCATTAAAAAAAGTTACTTCGATCTCTCCTATGGCATCTGCTACTTTAGCCTTCAACGTAGCTCTACAAAAAAACATGTATTGCTGTAACTTGTTGCTTGTAATAGGTCAGTAATATTAACAGAGGCATAATTCATGAATGGGTGAAGAATGTGTAGGCTAATGTGGTAAAATCCATGTTTTACCTAGGCACACACTTGGTCTCTGTAGGCATACCAGACTTGCAACTGAATGGTGATTCTGCTGTTGGTGGTGATGAAACTGCACGCTTACCACATTTATCACATCCTAGATAAAGATGATGCTGTTCAACTATGGCATTGCTAAGGGTTGCATATAAGGTAAATTGTTCTTCTTGCCAAGTATTATGAGCTTGAAATTCAAGACCAAATCTGTTAATATATGAAATTGTTTTTTGGTGTATAAAATATATGCTCATTTGCTTTTTGCATAGCTAGTATACCTTACACTCTAGCAATTGTATTGCTGTCATCTGTATTGGTTTTGTGTTTGCAGCTAGTAGTAGCACGAGCTTTGCTTGCCAATCAGTTAATTTACTTTCATTTACAACAGCCCTTTAAAAAATGAATACATTATATTTGTGAAATGAAAGATCATAGCGATTCTTTACATAAATAGAATTTACCCCTACTTACCAAGAACGCAATGCATCTGCCTTTGGTCCCTTAGGATTTAGAATGATGGAGGTTGACATTGATGAACAAAGAGTAAATCCTGTATAAAGGGAAATTAGAAACTCTAAACATTTTTAGAATCTGCAATGGATGGCAGTCATGCAATGTTCAATCTTATAAGATAATAATTGTGGCTTGGTTATTAACTCTATAGCCTCGGACTTTTAAAGCTGTAAAACCAATCACATTAAGTGAATTAGACCATTCTTGAGCTAGATGTGCACACGGTTGTGCAATTTCATTCTAAAGAGAAATTATAATAGGCCTGTCATGACTGGTTTGCACCAATATCAAGTTTAGTGTTATGAGAAAACAATTATAAACTAAATGACTGCGAAATGTTGATAAACCTATATTGATTTGTACCTATGGTCAATGATGTGGAATTCAAATACTTGATTTTCTCCACCATCAGCTTTAGGTATTGATCTTCGTCCATTTGCATATATTACAATACCTAATACATCTACAAATATACTCTGTCATTTATTTTTAAACGTTACATTTAAGCTAACATATTAAAAGATGCACATATAAGAGTTGTTATCGATATATATACCATAAAGTGTATCATCATTGATGCTCCGTGGTATTACACCTTTGTTACAATATTGTGGTTCTAGCACAGCAGGATCAATTGGAACTGGTTCTATGGTAGCTCTTCCGTTGATAACAAGAGCATGTTCCTGTGGTCGTGTAGCATGTTGAGCAGGTACTTGTGTAACAGTTGCATTAGATATCCATATTCTCCATTTCGTTGCAGTGCCTCATTGAATGCTTCAATGTCATTGTTGAATAATGTAGCCTTCATTTTGAATCCCTGGGAAAAATAGTATCAGTGATTTTTAGCATATACATGTTTATAGATTTGTAGGTCATGTTTGAACTTTAGTTTGTAGTACCTCTGCATCTTCAAGTAACAGTCTCTGGTATCTTGATTTGTTTTCTGGCTTCTGAGGTGATCCTTTTGGATCATTTTCACTTTTACAGCATAATTTTTATTCTTGGTAGTTAATTCTTTAAGAGGTCTATATTCAGGTTTCATAATTGCTATGTAAAATGGAGAATATAAATTCAGTGAATTAGTAAACTTGATATTTTCTAGCGTAGTTCATATCTATTTTGAGCTTAGCATGTATTTCTAATTTAATTCATTAGTGTAGAATCTGAAATAGAAAGTTTTGTAATAATCAGCAAGTTATTTTTGTTATTCTATGGAAAAAGAATAATGTAAATTACATAAGTTGTTTCATCAAAGAGAATGTAAATTGCACAAACTAATGAAAATGCATTATAAATATTGCAGCATCCTTGTACTATCAACTCTATATCAGCAATAATCTATTTCATGCATTGAAACATACGGAGGTAATAGTGGAGAAAATCTTAGTTATGAGAAACCAAATAGAAGGCGCCAAGTTTTATATTTATGGTAGGAAGAAAGTTAAAGGTCTTTGAACTACTATTTCAGCAGCATCAGTAGAACTGAATAAGATGAAGAAGGAAATTGAAGGTTTTTGAAAAAGCTAGCAGAGGTAATGCATGTCTAAAACAGCCTAATAGTAATACAAATACTGTCATATGTCTTGTAGTAGCTATTCAATTTATTTCTAGCAGTATAATTCACCAGCATAAATCTAATAAACTGAAATGATAGGAAGCAACTCATAGAATAAAGGTAGCATTATAGTTCAGCAGCATAGGAAGAGATATTACTAAACACAAAAAAAAAAAAGCCAAAGCAATAAACCAAAGTGAAGACATACCTTAAAATGGAATAACAACTCATAAATCTGGTATAGTTCTTAGAATGAGTTACATACCTTTTGGTAAAAGCAGAAGTTATGGTGTTCAACAATAAGCCAAAGCAAGAAGATCTTCGAAATAAAAGAGAACCATAAAAGTTAGGAGAAAATCTGAATTTAATGGAAAATATCACTTGCATATAAATGGCTTCTACATGTAAAAGTGAAGAGTAGTAGAACCTTCTATGTAATAAAAAAGAGTCAAACTACTTTGTCAAAAGTAAAATTAGCATACCATACCCTATTGCTTGTTGTAGGCAGCAGTTTTTACTGTGCATAGACAGCTGTACATTGAACAGTGATGCATATGTAGTTCTTGTTTATATTATCTTACCAATTCCAGAAATTCATGAAAATTGTAGCTTGTAAAATGGGGTGAATGGTTTGGTTGAAATATAACTTCTATGGTTGTTCCCTGTTAAAATCTATCAGTACAACCAAAATATCATTTTCAGCTGTTTTTTTTTTTTTTTTTTTGCTTTCCATTTATTTTAAGATGAAAAATGAATAACATACATTGCAACTGATTGTAGAATGTGTTCTGCAATGGAATATGGTTATTGATCTTATATGATACTTTAAGTATTGTTAATAAAATAATTACCTAAATTAAAAAATCAGTGAATGAATGAATTGATAGTATAGATATCAGAAGCAAAAAGAGCAGATATGGAACACATCATACCTGGGTGTCACTTTTGGCATGTCAAAACATAATATTATTTATCAGATTACTAAATTTCAATACTCTACATTTCTCATCATGTTCAAAGAGTTACAATAGCATGTAATATAGATGTTATCACATATCTGTCGCGTGATGTAAATCTTTGAACAAAAACTGCCTGCCATAGCATATATTTCAGTCTTCTTTACAGTATTTGTGCAATTAAACTGCTTGAATTCAGAGTTGTAGCTAAACTGATTTCGTCTCCTCCTTTGAATATTTATAGGGTTCTGTGGAAAATGCAGATTATGAATTAGTGTAATATATGGAAGAAATCTTAAAGATACCAACATAATATAAGAAAAATCGTGGTAAGTCTAATATATCAAACATATATGAAAGATACTTGCATAGTATTTAAAGTGGTATAAGCTAAACTGTGTGGTCATTTGATCTGTCGTTATTAGTAGACATCACTTTTTTTTTGTAGATTCGAACAATAATACATTATTTTTTCAGGCTAAGTTGTTGTGTGGTTTTTATCATTCCAATGCTTTCGATTCTTGTATGGTGTTGGCAATAAATACACTGGTTAACTGTGTGCATCCTGCATCAAATGTATAAGTGTATCAATATAAACACGAACATTGTTTATATAATGCATTATAGATAATGAGAATAAGGTAAATAAGACATATACTTGTATGATTCCAGCTCTGGCAAGTACTTCAAATGATATAACATTTCGAACTAAATTTGGTCTTTGATGTTGCTGGTTTGGAAATGCAAATACATTAATCTTCGAAGCTTGTCGAGCTCTAGACAATGCAACATATAGTTGTCCATGAGAGAAACATGGACTCTTTAAATAAAACTTCATTTAATGTCTGTCCTTGAGATTTATTGATAGTCATTGAGAAACATAGCATAATTGGAAATTGCTTCCGTTGAAACTGAAAAGGGAAGTCTGAAGATGAGGATGGCCGGAGACTAATCCGTGGTAATAATATTTCTGTGCCTTTGAAATACCCTGCAGCAATTTCGCAGACAATTATATTTGGAAGGAAGTTCTTACATATTAGTCGAGTTTCATTGCATAGACCATTTGATCAAATTCCGTAATAACATAACAGGGCTGCCTTTTTTAAGCACAAGTTGATGATGGCTCATGCCTCCTGAACATAAGGTGTGAAGGAATTCTGTGGGGTAAATATGGGAATTGTCATCAAGCAAAGTGTCGAAACTGTTATAAGTAACACTTTCACCTTCAAAATTTTCAATAAAGAGTGAATTGATTGCATCGACATCATCATTTTTAGGTGATAATATTGCTCTGTTAACAAAAGCATGTGACCCACTGTGAGCATTATCATGATCTGGCAGTAACAGATTCATCAATACAGCAGGTGTTTCTGATGATGAGCTTAGTATACAATTTATAATCCGTGGCATTTCTAAAGTAGCCTATTCAGTTTGCTGTAGTTTTCCATTGCCTAATGACAAGAGAAAGGCAGCAAAGTCAGGATCTTCACGGGCACGCATATTTTCATGTAAGTGAAATCTGGTGAATTGTTCCCATAAATGAGAGGACACTAAACTTGCATCAACAACTTCTTTTTGTGTTTTGCGAGGAAGGACTGGCAACACTTGTCTGAAATCTCCACCAAATACGATTATCTTCCCCCCAAATAGTGTATCACTGTTGCATAAGTCTCGCAATAATAAGTCTAGAGCATGGATGCTTGCCTTATGTGCCATTGGAGCTTCATCCCAAATAATGAGCGTTGCTTCCTTTAATAATGCAGCAAGACTGCCTTGTTTAGGTACATTACAAGCTAATGATATATCATGATCAATTGGTAATTTGAATCTAGAATGTGCAGTTCTTCCATTTGGTAAGCCTGCTACAGCAATGCCAGACGATGCAGTTGGAAGGACTATCTTACCCATCTCCCTAACTTTATCATATAATGCACAATATAGAAATGTCTTACCTGTTCCTCCTGGACCATCAACAAAAAAGGCACCAGGTTCATTGACTTTAATCTTCTGCATTATTGCCTTATAAGCTTTTTTCTGGTCATTGTTAAGCTTTTTTCGAGCTGCTATATATTCAGCTGGTATTGGAGCTTCCATAACATCACGTATATCTCTTGTGATCCGTAATGTCTGATCTTGAACTTCTTTTAAATGTTGCAACCCAAGTTCAGATAAATTTTTGCCCATATGTTCAAGTAACTGTTCTATCTTTTCTGCAGTCTGTGCTAGAATCTGGTTTTCTGAAAAGGCTGAGTTGTTTCTTATATCTTCTGATAAGTAATAATAATACTTCTCCCATAGCTCAGCAGGATTTGATGGTTTAGAGAAGATTATAGTGTCACAAATAAATTTCGTAATGCATGAGGCATCTAAACTTGTAATGCTTCATCTAGACATTGTTCTGCAAGATCAGATTGCTCAACTATTCCCCTTTTTATACATGCTTCCTCAAAGCTGGTACAAATATGATTATCGACTGTTTTCAGATCAGTATAAGATGTAGGGCCTCGAACATTAGCTAATAAAAGACGCAAAAAATATCTATCAGGATCTGAAGGACTTACAAATGTTAACCGTCCAACCATAAAACCCCTTTTCCTTTCTTTCCATATTCTTGCTCTGTCATCCCAAGTAAAATGCTCTGGAAATTCAGAGTATAGATATTTTGGACCATCAATGCTTGACCTGTTAGTTTCAAAAAATTCAGTTAAAGGAGTCCTACATCGGTGTCCATCAGAAACAACATTTTCTAAATTTTCAGCAGGACTAAACCTTATATTCTGCGAATTATGACAGTGAACCGGCAGTGGCATGACTGGAGGTGACATTTCATGTAAATCGAATCCAAATATCCGCCAAGCTGCTTCTGGTGGTGATACCCATCTTCCTGACTGGAAGTTATCAATTTCATTAACAGCCTCACCATTTTCAGAATTTCCAACGAGAAAAGAAACTCGATCATGCCCTTTATAGACATATTTATAGAGGTATTTGACCACTTGTATAGTGGAGCATATTTCAACGTTAAAATGACAATCAAAAAGCGCTAACANTAAAATGACAATGAAAAAGCGCTAACAGATAAGGATTATAAGGGATTACCCATTGGTTATCCATCACATGTCTTCGAATACGTATCTTTTCACCAGTATCTCGACGTCTATATGTTGGATAGCCATCATCGTTGTTCGTTGTGAAGGGTGTAAAGTTTTTTGGATAGCGAGCCTTGCAATATGGTTTCCCATCTTTTTCTTTCATACAAGGGCATTTAGGGTTTACATCACCACAAGGTCCATGAATCATATGATTTAATACAGTAGCTCGCAGATGTGAGTTCAATGTGCTTGGTATCTCTGCTGAAACAAATTTATCATATT
Source organism: Suaeda aralocaspica (assembly GCA_016808085.1). Classification (NCBI taxonomy): domain Eukaryota; kingdom Viridiplantae; phylum Streptophyta; class Magnoliopsida; order Caryophyllales; family Amaranthaceae; genus Suaeda; species Suaeda aralocaspica. The sequence continues at coordinate 946,778 of PYUH01000196.1, forward strand.
GTTCTGTATTCTTGATCTTTGCTTCATTCTTTAAAATAATAAGGAAGTGTGCATGTGGCAAGCCTCGCTTCTGAAATTCAACCACATATATATAAGCTGCTACTTCACCAAAAAAACTCTTATCAATCATTTCTTTTTTAGCTGCCATTAGCTTTGCTCTGAATATTCTCGCTAGCAAGTCTGGTCTATTCTGTGCCACTTGTCCTTCTTCTAAATGTTCCTTAATTTCAGGCCAATTAGGGTTACAGGTCATTGTTGCGAATATATCAGGTTTACCAAATCGCTGAACAAGAGTCATTGCATTTAAATAGCGACGTCGCATATCTCTTGGTCCACCAATAAAAGACGGTGGCAATACTATCCGTTGGCCAGCTTCTGCACCTTTAACTTCTCCCATAACAATAGCATCAATAAGACCTTTGTACAAATCAACACGAATTTTACTCTGATTATTGCGAAAAAAATCCAAACGTATGCTTTCAAGTTTGACATACATATTAACTATATACTGTAGGAGTAAACGGCCTGCTGCTAGTACACGATTCCCTTTTCGCATTTGAAGCATATATGCGTAATACTCACGACAAGAAATATCTTTCCGAGGCTTTTTATTAGCTGTAGAAGAACCTACAATTGATTCAATATATGTTATATATTTCTTTGAATGGCAAGTAATCATCTACTTTTAGTAAATTAAAACAGGAAAAAAAACTTACGTGCCGCTTCTTGAGCTATAATATCAGCAGGATCTGTTAAATGATGAACTGGCGCTTGATTCAGAGTTATTGTTGCTCTATTGTTCTTAGGATATCTGGGGATTCCAGGATGCTAACCACTATCACTAAATGGGAATAGTAGAGGATATTGTAAGGGATCATACAGCCATAATAATGATAGATTCTATGAGCAGTATTTGATTTCCCTGTAACTGTTATAAAGGGTCCGCTGCATTGGTCACCAAGGGGCTGGTCTGCCCATATTGCAGCTACCTCATCTGATGTTGGTGCATTATAAAGGCGAACATCAGGTACATCATTGGTGTTAATACGAATGGTAGTATTTTCATTCACAGCAACTTCCTTTAAGCTCTTGAAAAACTGAGCATAAGAATTTAAATGCATTACTTTCATTAATATGGAAATTACTTCTGGCCGAAGTTTATCAAAACAACTTGATCTTAATGACAGTTCTGCCTGAGAATCATAAAAGTAAAGCTAAAGATATTTGGGACATTGATTGGCTGGTAATAGGTTAGGAAGGAAATGGTAAATTTGGCCATGTAAACGAAACACATAAATGCCTTTGTGTGTTTGAGAATCAATTTTCCCACCAATTGAGCTAAAAGAAAAGAGATTATTATAAATACGAGAATGACTTTGAAAGTGAGTGGCAAGGTCTATTTTTGCAGTGTATAAATATAGCAGACTCTCAGGAAACGAATTTGAAGCTATTTGTACTTCACCACTTGAACAACAAAAACCAGGCGGTTCAAATTCAAACTTCTTTGCATCACAGAATTGGCAGTATGTTGGTGGTGACAGTAAGCGAGGAGCAGTAGGAATTAGATTCCATGATATAGCTTCTAAAACCATATGCAATCAGTTAATATGTAAACTATATAATTTAAGAATTACTTGCTATGTCATATTTGCTAGATGTTATATTTGAGATTACCTGCATCTTCTCTTCTTAGCTGTTTATTTCTTTAAACAGTTGTGGTTGGGATGAAATTGTTAGACATATCAGTTGAACATTCTCCAACATCTCCTTCAGTATATAAAGAGGCAAAGGCTCTTTTTGGCTGTAAAATATAAGCCTCAGGTTCAGAATGTGGTGCAGACGTGATTCTCCTCATTCGATAAGGTGCATGTTCCTGATAATGCTCCATAACAAACTAGGATTCACAACTGAATAATTATTTGCATTAGAAAATCAACAATGAATAATTAGGGTATTATATATGAGAATACATTAAAATATAAGACTGATATAGAAACAGCGCATGAAAGCGGTCGTATAATACCAAATCCGAAACTTTCCATTTATTTGATAAGCATTAATTACAAAATATGACTACATTGATAATATATCTAAGAAACATACATAGGTGTCACTGTAACACTAATTTGATAATCTAGGCTAATCATCAGCAAGCACAATTTGCAAAAGAAATTATTTCTACATACTATTTGCACTAATAATAATAAACTGGATACTAATCCATATAGATGGTACCATATGACAAATCTACACATCAGTACAAAGAGGGACCTATTATTCCTAATATTAACTGTAGCTTAAACTTAGCAGCTGCATGGAAAGGATTTGGCAGAAATATGGGATCAGTAACTGTCTTAGAATTCTGAGTGACCTTTTCTACGCTTGTAGACACTGCTTAACTCAGGTGGTAGTAATCGTGGTGCAATAGATGAATCAAAAGAACTGCTTGCCTCACAGGTATGCCTTTTTCTAGGAGCTTTAGGTGGCTGATTGGCTTGACTGATTTGTGCCTGAACAGATGTAGGGGTCATTGTATCTTCCTCCAACACAATAGTATCATCATGTATATGTTCTTGCAGACCAAGGACTCGTTCCTTCACATTTATGTACTTTATCCGCTCAAAAGCAGCTGCTTCAACATTCTCAGGCAACAAATGGTAGCTAATATCTTCAATTTCAAATGCAAACTTAGTCATCAGGAAATCAATTGTTTTCCGAGCCAAGGATTGCTTAGCTGTCTCCACATCAAAAGCCTTGTCACCAACAACAAACCACGATGACCGGTTATCATATGCAAATGAGCCTCCAACCCATGCTGCAAAAATATCCTCATGCAACTTCAAAATGTGAATTTGAAACAGGAAAATATGCAGCTTTTCAACAACATTCCTTAGCAATTGCAAGAAATCAATACGCACAGTCTTATATCCCCAGTCTAATCCCTCAACTTCCTGGAAATCATAAGAANAGAAATCATAAGAACATAGGATGAAAGCATTTTGTTCAATCTTAGTAAGAAATTCCTGTTTAAGCTGATATAGCTGCATGCTAAGGTCATTCTGAATACGTCTATCAAGGTTAATATCAACTACCTTCAACTTATGTATATCTGTCAAGAACGCACCTATTCTTCTTGTTGCAGATTCACATGATAACTCAAATGTATCCTTCTCATCACCAATTACACTACATCCAAAATCGCTCAATGAAAGAGTAATACTGACCTCTGCTGTTTCTTTAATAACATCATGATATGTGTAAATAGGTTCAGCATATCCCAATGCACAGCAAATGTCTTTTAAGACAGCTACAAACCCAATCGAAATAATGGTAGTTGTTCCTGCCATAACCTTTCCATAAAAACAACTAAGCAGCTAATCTCTTGACCTCCAATAACAACATTAGCTATAAATATACAAATACCAAAATCTATTATAGTCTAAAAACAATATACTACATATATTTTTACAAATCCTTAAACAAATAGCCATGATGAATTAGGGAGGAATATAATATCTGATGCTGCATATGGCATACTCTATATATATAATAAGCACATATATAAATGCAAACAAAGACCTTCTATTACATTATTCTATATGTTCAAATATGATAACAACATAATACTATGTAAAACAAATATTGAATTGCGGCTTATGGAAATCAAATTGTAGAACTTCTACTAACAAAATTCTAACCAGGATTAGCAACTATCTACTATGAAATCATTATAGTATAAAACCAAGAGAGAATACATAACAACAATACTTATTAGAAATTAACACCAAAAAGCATAGGATATTCAAATTATAAACACTTTAAATAAAGCTGAAAATGAATAAAGTATGCAATGAAAACACAACATAGACTAAGAACATATAATCTAAAACCAACAATAAACAACCATCAAAGACAACTGCCTACTATGAAATCATTATAGTATACAATGAAAGCACAATATAAAATTCTGTATGGGTGGACAAAGATGAACTTACTTTAGTAAAGTCTGGATATGGATGGACTGCTAATTTCCAAAAGCAACAACATCAAATGAAGCCAAAAGCAGAAGAAACTAACTTACAGAAACTCTCAAAATGATATCATATTATGATATATATATATAAACTCCTTCAACTAACCACAAATTGCATTACTAACCAGCTATCGACAACCATACAATAAGTTGCAATGTATAATCGCAACAGGTAATTGGAAGCACAAAATAAACCAAAGGACCAAACCTGAAAGTTGATTACGCTGCGATTCGAATCTATGCAAACAACAATACCATCCCCCATCGAATCCAACACTAGATGCAACAATACAGTAGCTGCAACAAGGCAATTAAGCACCGCCATTGATATTGGCAGGTGCAAGGTTTACAATGGACCACTAAAAATCTACCTCGACAACAAATTCCGCTTAGCCATCCAAGGGTTCCAAATAAACCACAAATATATGGCTCTCTAGACCCATACCTTTGGACATGCAAGGGTCGAAATGAAATGGTAGAGAAGAAGAGTTCAAATTTCAAGGGCGTGGCATGAACCGAGATAAATATACCTCGATAACCACCCCTTCTTACCCTTGCAAGGGTCGCAACGAAACGGCAACCAAATGCCCCGGCAGGCATTGAATTTTAGACATGCAAGGGTCGCAGAGAAATTTTACACATGCAAGGGTCGCAAAGAAATTAGAAGGTTAGAGAAGAAGAGATGAACAATTTTCAGATCCAAAACAATTTGAAGGATAAGGGTGTCTTTTTTATTTTTTTAAATATCAAATTTTTTAAATATCAAATAGTGCCCACTTGCTGACATGGACCAATGGGAGTGTGCTACTGTTAAAAGAATAGTAATTTGCCCAAGACACTTTTATATAGATTATAAATTAGCAAATCTTAGTTTTAACTTTGAGTGGTACGTGTATTTGGCACGTCCAACGATAACACATCACTATCATTATGTACTTGTATTTGATAATTTTGATAATTTGGCACCTTCTTGAACATTGCATTACCTACTGTGGTTGTATTATTCCAAAACATGCGATAGTTTCTTAGTTTTAACTTTGACTGGTACCTGTATTTGGCACGTCCAACGATAACACATCACTATCAGTATGTACTTGTATTTGATAATTTTGAGTTGTAACTTTTTTTATTATTGATGCAAAAATACTTTGTTGTTAGATTTGTTTTTAAGTTGCAAGGATTCCATAAGTAAAAAAAAATAATAATAAAATATATATAGATTGGAGGGTAAATTAGAATAGATTGAAAAGATGAGAATTAATTAAATTGTATTAGAATGGATTGACATGAAATAGAATGAATTGGATTGAAAATCTATTTCCGTTTCCTATTAGTTGCAACACTTTTACATAATTTGTGAGATATAAAAAATTCATTTGTTGCAATTAATAACAAACGGAGAAAGTAGAATAAATTGAATGAATTAGAATAAAATAGAATGGATTCGAAATTGTTTACCATTGAAAAGAACATACCTTTAAGAGATGCTTTTAGTTAATTATACTATCATTGCATCGTTTGATGCTTTTCCCCCTCTACTTCAAATGATTTTATTATTGACACTATTAGCACTGTTAATTCACATCAACAGTTCAGTTCTGTTTATATCCAACCTATTCAGTTAATTAATTTCAGTTGATTTTGCTTTCATTTCACCTCAATTCAGTTTGAGTTGCTTTCATTTCAGCTCAGTTTCAATGGATTTATTTTAAGGCCAATTCAATTTCAATTTTTGAATATACAATACCTAATCAGTTGAATAATAGAAACAATTATTATTATTATTATTATTATTATTATTATTATTATTATTATTATTATTATTATTATTATTATTATTATTATTATTATTATTATTATTATTATTATGTTTAGTTTCTTAACGTTAATTATTTGCCTGCTCAGTTATCAAATTATATTCAATTGAGTTTATTCACATCAGCAGTCACATATTGACAGCTCTAGACACTACTATTTTTTTTTTTTTGGTTATATCTAATACTTTGTATACATTATACAATATATTGTATTACGGAGTGAAAGGAGTTGTGAAAAATGTCCACACGCCTCAACAATTCATGCATAATTTTGGTCCGCAAAATTTCGTTCACTTTTTTTACCCCTTCGAGTCTTCAAGTTTGATCAATGAAATTGACTGAGAACTCTTTTGACTTGAAATGATGAATCATACTCAAGACTCAAGAGGAGTGTCACCCGTTCACCCAAATAAATATTGAAATTGAAGACTATGATGAAATTAAAAGTAGAAGACCACACTCCAAATTGTAAATCAATGGCGATTCAATACTCTGATCTCACTTTTTGAAGAATTAAAAAGATGTAGAGAGCCATAGAAACAAAGAGAAATATGTGGTGTTGAAGCTTCTTTCGTTCCATAAACCTTTACTACAATATCCTTTACTTTCCTAGCTAGTACCGAAACACCAAACAGTTCATTATAGTGGTCAATCAGACCCATGATGGACAAGCCTTACGAGTTACAAAGCTGTACAACTCATGTTGAGTCCTTTCCGTGTCGATAATGCTCAATGTCATTCATGATTCATCAAATTGGTGAAAGGTTATACATGATCCAAGAATTTCAAACAGGAAAACACGGATATTCTGCTATAATAATACTCAGAATTGCATTACCAATTACAGAATTACTAATGTCTGAATATCTAATATCTAAAGAGTTCCGTGCAAGCGTATTGTAGTAGTAAGAATACAACTTAAATTGCAGGCTTCTAGCATATAATATAATGAATATAGCATATAAGCTGAGAAAATAGCATGAAAATTCACAATAAACTCTCCTTCATTCAAATAAATCAAAACACTACAATCATTAATCAAGCCCCATAACTAAGATAACCACTATCAAAACTCCAGCTTACCAGCTCAGATAGACTAACATAGACACATAGTAGTATGATAGTTGATATAGGCAGTGAAATCATGTTTTTAAAACCTTTCAGATGCTCGAGCTGTAATGCTCCTAAGCCTCGATTGTATTTTCCCAGCAGGTAAACCCAGAACAAGCCCACAATCCTAGTTTTCGTAGCATTCTCAATCATGAATTTAGTTTTCCCGGCTTTCCCACATATCCTAGCAATGGTACGAGTCAAGTGCTCTCCCTTGAGTGTACGCTTCACATTGTTCATGTCAAGTGAAGACGTATAGAAATGGTCATACTTGAGGAAAACATCCCGTACTTGTTCAGGATTGAAGCCCAACATGAAAGCTTGAACATAATTAGCACACTTATCAAGGTTGCTAAGGTCAGGGGTATCCGGCATGGTCTTTAGTTCAACCCGTTTTTGCCTTAAATTCATACGAATGTCAATCTTCATGTCATTGTAAATTGGGTCATACAATTGGTCTTTCCATGAATTTTCAAGCAGTGTTCGGCGATGAGCCGGAACAAACACAAAACGAAATTGAATTTCAACACCATCAAACACATTTTGTGGCCTAAGAGGTTCAAATTGTGGCTTAATCGGCAACTCCATCACTCTGCCTCCACAATAACTGAAATGTACAATCATAGTAATCATATTAAACTATATAAAAAATAGCAATCAAACATTCAGGAAATTGTTTAGCTTTTATCAATTTCGTGAGTAACAAGTCAATATGTAATAATTTTGAGCGGGGGCATGTGAGATGTATACAAATATTAGTTTCTATCGACAAATACTTGATGCAAATTATGATAGTATTTGCTCATATGTAGTTTGCATCTAACACTTAAAAACTACAATCCGAGGACTGTGCTCTCGGGTGTATATCACTTGATATACATCCGTTTTTGCAAAAAATAAAACATCAAGTATTTTTCATAGAACATTGACCGTATTATAAAACAATAATATTTTCTTACAGAACAATGTGGAAAACAAAATAATAAGTACAGTTTGTAAAACATTAACTGCTGCAAAACATTAACCTAGGATAAAAAAACATGAACAAAAAATATATGTATATCTAAGTTATAATGTTGACTCCAACATATAGATCTGGTACAGAAATCTGAAGTGTAGAACTTGGATTGCTTGAATGACAAATAGTTGCATCATCTGCTGCATTCATATACTCCTGTTGAAAAAAAAAATTAATTAGTGAAAAAAATATAATAAAACAAACATGTTTTGAAAACGTCAAATTATATATTATTAAAATATAACTAATAATAAAACAAACACTAGAAAATTAAAACATTATTTTGTTTTTATAAAACATTAAAAGTATTACCTGCAAAGATTTTTGTGCATTTGTTTTAGTTTTACTGGCACTCTTTGCAGCTTTAATCTGTCCTTTCTTGATATTACTTATCTTCTTCAAAGTACTCTTTGGGCTTGCATCTTCTTCAAAGTACTCTTTGCTCTTGCATGTTTATGAATTATTACTTGATAATCATAAATAATATAATTTATTTTAAAAAAACAACTATAACAGTATTAAATTCAACATAAAAAGTAACTTCAATTATAGCAGTATTTTATAAAACATCATTTCATATTTATAAAACATATTTTGATTTCTAAAAAACAAATGTTCTATGTTAAACTTGCATATTTTAAGTAAAACAGCTTCGTTTTATAATAAAACAATTTATAAAAAAACATAAAACATAACAGTACAAAAATATTAAGAATTATAGACCACAAGTTCAATATAGTAGCACAAAATTTTCATAATACATCAATTCATATTTCTTGAATAATGCATATAATATATAAAACATACATTATATAGTTAATGAACTGTTGTTGCTTTTTTTCGATCTTTCTCTATAACAAACAAAGAATCTTTGTCTAACTGTCACATTGTCAGATTTCAAATAACGCTTCCCTTTTCTCACTTCAAAACCATATTTGAAGCCATAATCATCATCTTTATCTTCGTTTTGAATTATATCATCTTCTTCTAAAACTAATTTTCTGGATAAAATATCCAGAACTTCAAATCTAGCAAAAGATTTGTCCATCAATAAAACTGTAAAGATATTATAGAAGAATAAAAATTGGGAAAAAAATACAGAGAGAAAGAGAAAAAAAAACAAAGAGAAGGAGAGAGAGAAAGAGAGAAAACTAGAGAGAGAAATAGAAATCAAGTAGAAGAGAAATTATGAAAGTTTGAATCAAGTGATGTTAATTTATATAGGTTGTAAATTATTTATGGAAAGTAGAAAAATAAAACTGATAAAACATTTAAATAAAATTATAAAACATGATAAATAAATAAAGCATGTAATTAAATATAATAAAACAGAGAGAAATATAAAAAAATAGAGAGAAAGAGAAAAAAAAGAGAGAGAGAGAGAGAATTAGAGAGAGAGAGAGAGAGAGGCCAAGAAGAAAAGAAATAATGAATGTTTTAAATCAAATAGTGTTAATTTATATAGATTGTGAATTATTAACGCAATGTAGAAAAATAAAACTAATAAAACACTTAAATAAAATTATAAAACATGCAGTCTAATATAATAAAAAATTCAAAGAATAATTATCAATATTGAATAAAAATTATTAAAAAACAATAAATTTGACAAAGAAATTTAATTTATAAATAAACAATAAATTTGTTATTGATTATGTAATGTTCTGTTCATATATAACAATAGACAATTTAAAAAAAAAAAATACCTGTTTGTAGTAGAGACACCATGTTCATTTTCATTTTCAGCTGCACCAATTCTGTCACTAGTGCATGTAAAGCTGTAGAACAAATGAAATAATATACAAATTATTATAGAAAATAGGGTTTATGTAGTAGAGAGTATTTGTGGGACACAATAGATCTGTATTCATATTATTAAATCATAAGGGAGTACATATATATATATATAGACATGGGAAACAATTAGGGTTTCCTTAGTGAATTATACACCTAGTATCTAGAATATACTAGAATAATCATAGAGGTATAATGGGCATCCACTAAATACATATATTATATAACACTCCCCCTTGGATGACCATTATCGAATAGTATGCCTCATTAAAACCTTACTAAGAAAAACCCTGTGGGAATAAAAACCTAGTGAAGGAAAAAGAGTACATCACTTTCGTAATACGTTTTATGATGTTGCCTCATTAAAAACCTCACCAGGAAAACCCAATGTGGGACAAAACCATGGTTAAGGGAAAAAGAGTGCAACACGTATTTTCTCCCCCTAATGAATGCATAACTTGAGATCTTTTAGAATAATGAACCCAACGTCTTTGGTAGTAGCTTCGCACTTGAAGTAGAATAAAATTCAACTCCTTGGTAGTTGATCCTTCCTTATTGGACTTCAATCTTCAACATGAGATATATTCATTTCTTCATACTCTTGAAAATAATACATATGTTGTGTTTATCATTACTTCATCTTTGTTAAATTGCCACAAATATTAAACTTATGCCTTCTTCTGGAAGTTATATAAAATAACTATAATAATTACATATGATAATAATTATGGCAACTGTGATATAATAAAATCATTGTCTAATCTTATGTAAATTAGTAATACATTTAAGTAATAATTATTTGTTTCTGATTCTTCTGGACCATAAAAGGATTATCTTATAATATCAAGTTCTCAAATGAACATAAGATTCTGATTAACAACACTACTCAACTTCAGGTTGAGGTTTGTTAATTTGTCTTAAACTCTTCAGGAGTTGATAATAATGTCACCATTGTCCATGAGGTGTTCAAAATATTCGATAGAACTTGCAAACTAGATATTGAATATGTGTGTACAAGTTCTTCTGAAACTTTATGCATTAATCTACAACATGTATTTAAAACGCCCCTTCAATATGTATAATTTCCATCACAAATATATTCTCATTGGAATGTAAAATTTTTTTTTTTATTAGTGTAAATCTTCATACTATTGTAAACACATCCTACTATAATGGACAAAATTTTACGTATATCACAATTTTTGTATAAAATTAGTACATGTAATATGATGAGATGT
>PYUH01000196.1:961373-1051361 GCA_016808085.1 Suaeda aralocaspica
AGTCACATTCCCTCAAGATTACTAAAATTGATGGTTTCAAGATCCTAACCTATCATAAGTATTCTTAATAATGAACACATTCCCTCAAGATTGCTAAATTAAGAACATGGAGGGAACAAGGTTTAACAGAGGCTAATAGTAGCAATAAAAGGAAGGTCATCAAACAAGCACACAAAATCATACATGGCAGAAGATAACTTGTTAGTTGTTACGTACTAAATATATTGATATTCATGATCCAATTCTTTAAAGTCAAGACACATAATACTATACACTAACTTACTAAATTAACGTTAACCACAAATAAAGCATATTATCAATTATTACCAAATTATCATCGGTCAATATAATTACTTATTACACTAGTAATCATGATATCACAATCAATATCATTAGCCATGTACATTAAGTGTTCGTTTATAATAGTCAATTATATGATCTAATAACTTTCCTTATATGATCAATGATCATTACAACCATCACTGATGTATCAATCATCATTGATTAATAATATATCAATTTTCAATTATATGATATAAACGATCAATTATCAATGGTCATGTAAAGTATCAATTATAAAAGAGTAATAGATGATGAGGTATAATTAGTATCTAGATTTATCGTATACACTCATAGAATTTTAAATAATAATGTACCAAATAGTAATTTCCTAGATCATAATATAGGTCAAAGAATATACACGTAGAAAGCAGATTTATTTACCTCATCCAAGATCAATTTAATAAATTGATCTTCATGATAGTAGAGTTTTATTAGAGTATGCGAAATATAATTTGATAAGAAACTCCTTCCACCGTCCCATCAATTCTTGTTCTGTGCTGGTTCCCCAATTATAGCATTGAATTCTTAATGAAAAGGTGTCAATTCATGGCTCCTAAAAGCTTAAGTATTGGGTTTCGGAGACCTTTCACTTCTCTTATAATCATATGCGTGTATTCCAATTGGTAATCCGCTCCACTGGCTAGGGTTCGTGCTGATAACGTGTTATAGAAAATAGGGTTTAGGTAGTAGAGAGTATTTGTGGGACAGAATAGATCTGTATTCATATTATTAAATCATAAGGGAGTACATATATATATATATATATATATATATATATATATAGACATGGGAAACAATTAGGGTTTCCTTAGAGAATTATACACTTAGTATCTAGAATATACTAGAATAATCATAGGGGTATAATGGGCATCCACTAAATACATATATTATATAACACAAATCAATCTATTTAATTTAACCTATTTACAATTTAATAAATAAAACAATCATTAAAATTTACAAAACAATTAAACTCATTTATAAAACAGAAGTTTCAAATAGATTAATAATAACAATCAAATCCAAATCATACAATTTCAAACATAACAGGAAAAAAAATCAACAATATTAAATAAAACATATAAGTTAAAAAAAAGACACATACTTACATGTTCTAGCAGAAACTAATGTTTTATGAAATTCAATAAGTGTTTTATATGACAAATATTTGAACTAATATTTTATAATATTAAGCAAATGTTTCATACAAAATACATTTGAACCAATGTTTTATAACTTTGAACTAATATTTTGTAAGTGAAGATTGAAATGAATATTATTTTAAAAATAAATTTTTAAAAAATATTTAAATGGATAAATGTAACAAAAAAAAAAACAAGTAACTAACTTAACGGTTAAGAATTGTATTTTTAAAACAGTTAATGTTCTACATAATTTTAAATAGCTGTCTACCATCACATGTTTTATATGATTTATAAATTTTGTTTTATCTAAAAATTATTACAACCAATGTTTTATGGTTCAGTAAATGTTCTATTAGACAAATATTTATACCATTATTTTATAGAATTAAGCAAATATTTTATCCAAAATAATTTTGAACCAATGTTTTATAGTTTTGAGCTAATGTTTTATCCGCTTAAATCCGAGAGTATATCATCTCGGAAGCACCATCGAATCTTTGTAAAAACTAGGCATGCTTCGATTCAATACAATTTAAAAGTAACAAGTTATACATAATTTGCAACCCTATCATAACCAAATACTCAAAATTATATTAGACAAATCATATATAAGTACCCTGCAATAAGAAAAAGGTTATTAATAATATAGAATTTGGGAGTAATAAAAGTCATTGCAATAGATTTAATCAACACAAATACGGGGTATAACATAATTCATGTAATCTACGGATTTAAGTGCAAGCAGACCTAATTAGCTCGGGAACAATTGAACAAAGTAACATGCATTTTGAAACAATTTAACTCAAAAATTAACATACAAGTTTGTTCAACAGAATTCTAGTAATTTAACCAATGATAGCAAACTAGAAATTCGATAAAAAAAAAAAAATGGAAATTGAATCACCTGCTTCAATTGGAAGCACAAGGTAACTATACACAGTAAACCATCTGATCAACGTGACTATTATCGATATTGCTCTCATTTAGGGGTTTTCTTCGGACAAATGTATATAGGCCAGTTAAGTTTTATATGGTAAGTGCGTATGAGTATATTCTACAACTAATTGTACCAAATAGGTCCAGCCCAATTACCTTTTATTTGTTCGTCAAACTTTTATTCTAAGTTCGTTTTTTAAAATTGAATAAAAAATATATATGATTAAGTTTGTGAAAAATATTGTTTATATAAGATGCTTCCAATTTTTATATAGTAAATTGTTATTTTGTTGATTTACTTCAGGCGACGCCACAAATATTCAATCAGATGCAAATCAGAGACTTTTATTTGATGAGAAAAAAAAAAAAAAAACCTCTTTTGATAGTTTTAATTTAATCAAAGTGATTTATTATGCGTAACTGTAGGGGCCCCGGATTTTAGGGTCCCAAATTTTTTGTTCATCTTTCCCAAACCGTCCATAGGTCAAATTAGACCTAAAAAATTGGCTTAAGTAAAGGCGAAATGGACTTTTTTAGAAGTATTTTGCAAAAAAATAGGAGCGCAGGAATTTCAGTCACGCTAGCGTGGTAGCGTGACAAACACTCTGTCACGCTGACTGTGCAGCGCTACAAAGCTTGTCACGCTGCAGGTGCAGCGCGGCAAACTTTGTGACGCTACGGCGTTAGCGTGACAAAGTCTGTCGCGCTACGCTATTTTTGTGTTTTTTTTGCTTTTTTTTTGAGTGAGATAAAAATATACGAATACGGACGATGCTAGTAAGAAGTCGCCAATGAGTTTTAGGAACTAAACTCATAAACCGTGTATTTAGATTCGATACGAATGAGACTCGAATAAGGGACGTTTGCCTAAATTGCACGGAAATCCTCTCCGATTCCATGGGGATGACTCCAAGTTGTGGTCGAGCGAACCAAAGATTGGATTCGGAGGTGAAGGTACTAACATGACGGAGTGCGTCGGGTTAGCCCATAGGCAGTCATTACTAGTTTCCTCTTAACCATACAGATATTACATTTCGAATCACACAAATATATCAATTACAAAATTCACAAAAAAGCATTAAATTGTTAGTGAATAAAAAAAAAACTAATTAATTTAACTCAAACCGTTATTAAAATCAAATTAGGGAGCCTAACATAATTAGATTTGTCCGAAAGAGTTATCTTGATTAAGCGTTGCAAATAATCAATTTTAAGTTCTTTAACAATAATAACGTGATAAAGCAGTAAAAAAAATAGTGAAACAACAACTTAAAAGTCTATAAACATGATTTTTAGGGCTCTCAGGAAACGTACCACTTCTCCTTTGAAGATTGTCTTCGTCGAGTATTAATTTGGGCGGAGTTTCGAATTATTGTTTCGATATTATTAAAATTTGTAGCCACTTTTTAGTAAAATAAATAACAAATAAAATAATAAATAATTATAATAAAAAAGGGTTGTTAAAAGCAATACTCGGATTATTTAGGTATGAGGAAGAAAGTGAGTTAAAAGATGTGTTGAGAAACGAAGGAAATGAGGGTTTTTATAACAGCGTGGGAACCCTAATCGCGCTGGGCTGCTAGCGTGGTACGCCGTATCACGCTGGCCTAATAGCGCAGGGAACCCTACAACGCTACTAGTGTAGCGCTGTTAGCTTAGTCACGCTGAGCTGTCAGCGTAACTAAATTAATCGCGCTACGTTTTTGAAACTTTTTTTTTTTAATTTTATCTATTATTATTATTTTATTTTATTTATTTATTTAAAATAGTAAATGAGGCATTTGAATAAAAAAGGTCCGTGAAATAAAAATGAGATTTATTTTTAAGCCCAAGTATACTCGATTATCCAATCTTCTAGAGAAATGAGTTTTTTAATCATCATAGAGTCTTGCCGCGAGACAGGGGACTAAATTAGGTGTCTACAGTAACAAAATCTAAATTGATTGTTAAATAAAAAATGCAAGACTTGGGGCAAAATGTTATAATATTAACGTAACAAATTAAAAAATGAAGCAATTGTTTTACCTTGAGTATATGATTCCACTAGACACGCTCTCTCCCCTCCCTTCTCTTTTCTTCTCTCTTTTTCTCTAAAACCCTAGTTTTTCAGATCTAAGGGCTACCACCAGCCTTTTCGGCCGATGGTAAGCCTCCTTTTTTCCTCTTTACACTAGTTTTTTTTTGTTTATGTCAATAATAAATATCCATTCTCCCCCCTACTAGGAAGCTTTACGGGCAATTTATTATGTACACCCGGAGTATATTCTGAAATATACTCCTGGGGGCGTGTAAATCACGTATGGCAACTTGAAATGTAATATTCACTTTTTAATGTGTAATATTCATTTGACAATGTATAATATTCATTATTCAATAAGCAATAATTTTCAGCAATATACCCAAAATTCATTTATTAAACTTTTCTTATCGTTAATATTATAGAACGAATTTATGTAAAAAATAAAGCCTAATATTCATATTTGAGCATGGAATATTTATAAGTAAACCATATATCTTCAATTTTGAAGTAGCATAATTTTTGTACATCCTCAAACTAGTGCTTATAAGAGTGAGTTTGCAATACTCATTTTTTCAATATCAAATGTATTCAATACATAATATTCATTTTCTAGAATATACAATTCATACTTCACTAAGTGATAATATTACATGCAATATTCTCAAAATTTTCTATTTAAAATATTTATTTCTTGATCAATGGTATTCACATTTTTGTATGTAATATTCACTTTGTAAAGAGTTTTAAGAATTTTTATTACTTTTGAACTTATTAATTTATAAATCAGTCATTGTTGACTAATATTCATTTTACATTGAGTAATATTCATTTTACTCTGTTTTAGAACTTATATATCTTTATTTGGAAATGAAAATGTAATATTCTACTCCTAATGAATAATATTTATGTTGATTATACGTAATGTTCAACTCTTCATGAGTAATATTCGGTTTGTCTTAAGTTAGTTTTATTTTCTTCGTCATCAATCCACCAACAGTTTGCATCTTTATTTTATCTTCTTACCTGTAAAAAATATGTAAAATTATTAATATTCATTACAATAAGGCATAACATTCATTTCGTTTCACATAATATTTATTATGTTACCCAATGTGGTAAACTTTCAAGATATGTATATTTTTAAAAGATGAATATTACTTTGAATATTGAATTTTTAATGTAATTTTCTTACGAAGTGGAGTATTTTAGAATAAAAAAAACATTAAAATGAATATTACATATTATAGAATGAATATTGCTTTATAGAGCATTCATTAGAGGGGAGTGAATATTTCTTTCAGTGAAATGGATATTACATTAAGAAAAATGGATATTATGTCTTGAAAACATAATATTACATTGATAAAACGTGAATATTATTACATTGAAAAAAAGTGGTTATCTCACTCAATAAAATGAATATTGCGTAGTAAAAAATGTATATTACATTTTCAAAAACATAATAATAAATTTTTTTTTGATGATCTATTAAGAATTAATTATTTTAAGTAAATTATGCATGAACTAAAAGTAAATGTAAAGTATAATATTGTAAATATTAACTTATCTAAGTGTAATATTCATAATTTCAAAAAATAAATCATACCTTCTTGTTGATAGAATTTGTTAATATTTACTTGAAATTGATCGATTTTGACTTGGAAGTTTTTATCAATTTCTGAAAATATTTTTTCAAATGATCTTCCGTTGTTAAAGAATTGAAAGTTTGATCTTGAAATTTGAATAGGTGAGATGAGAGAGAAAGTGTAAAATTTCGGAGAAAGAAAGTGGGAAATAAATGAGAGAGAAAATTGGGCAAATAAATTGGGGAAATAAAAGAAAATTTGAAAAAACAAGAAGGTATATATAGACTAATGATAGGGGGTATATTTGGGAATATACTCATTAGAGTATAGTATAACAATTGAGTTTTACTACTCATATATTAGGTTTTACCTACCCATATTTTGGATTTTGTGTCTCTCCTTGTGAAAGTTTGGAGTTAGGGTTTTATTTTTAGTGGAAGATATAATTTGTTAATGAAGATTTGTATGGGTTGCAGCAGATGTTGATTCCACGATTACAATCAATCAGGTCAAATTTTGCTCAGATTCAAAATTACAACAGATCGAAAAACCCCCTCGTTGAAGGTTGGATAGAACAACGATGTGAAAGAGGGTATGCATTATTGTCAGATCTTATATACAACGATCGTAGTTTTGTTCAATTTGAGTATTATTCGATTAAGATTAATTTGTATTTGTTAGTTTTGATCTCTATTGTAGATGTCGTATGACTCTTTATTAATTGAATTAATATTTATTTAAAAAAAATAAAAAATGAAGCAAATATATATATATATATATATATATATATATATCAATCACCATTAGATATAAACTACTCCGCAATTTAATGATACAGAGTACATAAATATAGAAAATTTAAGTATATACAAATGTGGAATCCACACATGTTAATATTCATATTACTTACTCTCAAATATATATTTTCTTTCCAATAATTTACTTCTTTTTAAGGGTCAAGGTTAAAAACTTTGATAATGAGTTTTATTTTGATTTATATACTCAAAAGGATTTTTTTGGAGAGGATCAAATGACAAACTTTTCATAATTGTTTTGCACAACCAAATAACTTTTCATAATTTACACATCCCATCTCCACTTTTTTCCCACCTATTTTAGCCTTCTAAGCATGTGCAATCATGTAACTAAAGGAATCCAACAAATTAAATTTTCATGACATGGATGTGATCCTCAAATAACCGCCCCGTCAAGGTTCCCCCATCCATCTAAATCAGGTTCTCTTGCTCTCCAAAAACTCAAGAAATAAAAGAAAATTTGCATAAAAATTAAACTTTAACAACTAAACAGAAATTCAGCAACAGAGAATTCCGACGTATCAAAACATTATAACACGATTGAGCAATTAATGCAGGGAAGCTAGTTGAACCTTGTCTTATCTAGTTATCTTAATTTAGACTATTGATGCGGTAAAAAAATACACTACCTGTTATCACATTAGACATAAACATAACTAAAGAGTAAAGATACTAGGGGCAAAAAAAAAAAAAAAAAAATTCAACCAACATATCTCATTTTAATAAATCGGTAACACCAAACAATGACTCACAACACAACTTAAAAACAAATCTCATTTTAATAGGTATAGTAATACCCCACATAAAAAACATTCAATTCGGCTATAGGAAAGGTTTTTTCATTAGAGACATAAAAATAAAAAACATGAATTCATCTATCAACCGCAACAACATTCCGGTCACTAAATTAATCACCTTATTTAAACAGAATCCCTAGAAATATTTCAAAAACATTGAGAAAACTCAAACAGAACGAAATTCAGAAAACTTAAACATAGTCAATTACATGAAAGAACATCGAAATATAGAAAATTCATAACATTAAAATTGAGTAATCTGGCAAAAAAACGTCATTTCACGAAGTTGGCAGCACATATAATTTCCACCACAAGAACAGCAAAACCGATATGCACAAGAACCACCAAAACAATTCAAAAACCCAAAATCGAAGTCACACAAATTGAAAATCGAGAATTGAAACGTAAATCGAATTACCTTTGATCTCTCTAGCTTTCGGATAGAGTTTCGAACATGGGTAGCGGGGTTTTAGGATTTAGGACTTTCGGTTTAGGGTTTTGGTTTTTCGATTTGGGGGGTTTTCGTTTGGGATTTGGGTTTTGCGGTGTGAAGTGAGAGTGAGAAAAAGAGGGAAGGTTTTTTCAGTTTTTCGGGCTTTATAAAATAGGTATTAGTAACGTTATTTTATAAAAATGATATTAAAAAGTACCGTTTTGAAAAATAGATCTCTATTAGTACCGTATTTTTCTTAAAACAGTACTATTAGGACGTTACTAATAGTCATTTCTCTACTATACCCTATCGTAGGAGTCTCGCTCCCCTAAAATCTTTTTGTAGCAATTGAATATTACAATAACTTGCCTTAATTATTCATGTAAACTAGTTTGGTCTAGTGTTTAAGTATTGTTTTTATAACCAAGAGGTTGTGGGATTATGCGTGCTCGGAAAATAAACTTTTATAGGTATCAAAATATTAAGGTTTTTCCCCCACTTATACATACCCATTTTATGTTAAACTTTTTTTAATTTTAAAATATTTTGTATAAAATACAACATCTTTTAGGAAAGAAAATAAAAACAAAATTATCATTAACTTATTTTGCATCCACATAATATGATTGACCATTTATACGATGGAGGAGTACTCTTTATTAAGAATAAATAAATTAATTAAAATAAAAAAAGTAGCATACTTTAAGCAATCATATGCATTTATGATGTATTCTCTTTGCAAGATTAGAATGGATTAGATTGGATTGGAATGAATAGAATTCGATGACCATGGGTTGATTGGACTAGAATGAATTGTTGGAAATGGATTGAAATGGATTGGTGGGATAAAAATGAACTAAAATAAATTAAAATGCACTAATTAGGTTAGGATGGATTAGAATTAGCTAACTTTATTTGAACTTAATTATTAACCTTTATTGGAAAAAAAATAGCAAAATTTCAAGGGAGCCACAAACGTGAGAGGTGAGCATCGATGCCAGTATCTCATGGAAATGAAAGAGATGTTCTAACTAATTAACTAAGTTATCCTTCACTGTTTATGAAAAACATTTTCGCATATAACTTATGAAAATAATCTCATCTCTCACCCCTCTTTCATTTAAAGACACTTCTTTTGATTATGAATTTTTTTGACCCAATTTTGACCCCTAATATCTAATTTTAAACCTTTTTACAGGTTACCTGCTTGTCACGACTCAAGTCTCCCACACCTTAGCAAGGCATCGAGGGTCGCTGGGCATTAGAAGAAACAATGGGTCTTAGGGGGGTTGCCCATGGTGTCTCACTGACACCTTCCCCCTAAAGAGCTTTATTTTGCATATTGCTTCTAATTCCAGTGAACACCCAAGTGACAGTAACTCAATAATGGTTCGGTTGGAGGCCCAAATAAAATCCAATCGAGCCCAAACTTGGTGGTCCACCGTTTTTAGGCCCAATGAACCTCATGGTGGTGTTAGATTTTGAAGATAAGGCCTAGAAACGTCCAGAATGCTCAAGGAGGCTCGGGAAACATCCGGAAGCTTCTAGGACTTCCTAGAGAAGCCTTGTACATACTTTAGAGTATTTTAATATTGTAGAATCCTCTAGAAAAGTTGCACATATTATTATTTTATTCCTTGTGTGTAGAACTCTCTAGAATGGAGTAGTTTCTAGGTTCAATTGGGAGCCCTATAAATAAGGGGCCTTTCCCTCATTTTTGGATCATCAAACACTTTAGCTTTCAAGTAATATACAAGCAACTTCTCTCTCTACTTTCTCTCTCTAGCTTTGTTTCCTTCTTACTTGTGTTTTACAATCCTTTCTCCTCTTTAGCCAAGCAACATCTACACTTATCTTTACTAAGTACCTTTGGGGGCCTTGACTAGTAGTCTAACGGGTGGTGACAAGTGGCAGCGTGCAAGAGACTAGGGAAAATAGTCAGCACGTGACAAGTGGTATCAGAGCAACGTCGATCGTAGGGGCGGTCTGTTGCGTTGGTGAGCTAATTGCTGCTGTTCGAGGTTAAGTTCAGAGGTAGGATGACACAACAAAAGGAAAGTGGCATGGAATCCGTCTTGGAGGATGAACTCCAAGATCCCAACACTAGCAAGAAGACCAAACGATCGAAGGTCATTGATGAAAGGGTGGCCAAGGTGGAGTTGGCTATCGCGGATCATCAGGATAGCCTTCAGGAAGTCGAGGAGAACGTAGGGGGCATCCTTGGAAGGGTAGATACCCTTGAGGCAGACGTCGAAGGGCTTGAGTCTAGGGTCCATGAGCTTGAGTCGGGGGCGACGGACGTAAAGGATGAGACTCAAGCCCTCGTCAATCAGGTGGCTGAGGCAATTCGTGGGGAGGTTGCCAAGTTCCAAGAATCTCTCATGGGAGAGATCAACTCGATGAAAGAGAAGATCGAGTTACTTCAAGCCGATGTAGTGTTGTGCAAGTCGGCATTGGCAGGGGGTGCCACGGTTCGGGAGGGTCCTAAGCTGAAGGTTCCCGAACCACCGAAGTACAACGGGAAGCGCGATGCTAGGGAGTTTGACAACTTCGTATGGAGCATCGAGAAGTACTTCGGCGCGATGCGTCTAGAGGATGATGCATCCAAGATCAGCACCGCTACTATGTATCTAGGGGATGATGCCATCCTTTGGTGGAGAAGACGGGAGTCCGACATCACAAAGGGACTCGTCTCTCTTAGCACCTGGGACGAGTTCATGGCAGATCTCAAGAAGCAATTCTATCCGGAGGATGCGGAAGAGATTGCTATGAAGAAGTTGCGTGGGTTGAAGCACACGGGCTCGATCAAGGAGTATATCAAGCAATACACTTCACTCATGCTGGAGGTAAGCGAGATGTCGGAGAGGACTCAACTTCTCTATTTTATGGATGGGCTGCAGCGATGGGCGGAACAAGAGCTGAAGCGACGCAACGTCCAAACTCTTGCCGATGCCATCGCCGTTGCGGAGTCTTTGTTCGAGTATAAGCAAGACTCGAAGAAGGACAAAGGCAACAGGAGTAGCGGGAACAAGGGGAAAGGTGGGGGAGCCAAGCCCACCGAGCGCAGCCACAGTGGTGGTAAGTCATTTGAGAAGAAGGACAAAGGCAAGGACAGGTCCTCTTCCTCGGACAACAAAACGAAGCATCGGGATTGCTTCTTGTGCGGGGGCGCACATTGGGCGAGGGAGTGCCCACAACGTCAGAAGCTGAATGCTTTAATTTCTAGCTCACCTGGGGAGTCATCGGAGGATGAGGCACACATAGGGACGTTGCGCCTACTTAATAGCGTAAAGGCTACGGTGGAAACTCCTAAGAGGGAGAGAAATGTGGCTAAGGTAAGCACACTACCTCGGAAGAAGTCTTACCTTTTGTTTGTTGAAGCTAACGTGAATGGCAAGGGTTCCAAGGCACTCGTCGACACGGGTGCTACTCACAACTTTGTGACGCTTGGGGAAGCCACAAGGTTGGGCCTTAAGTTCACCAAGAGGGCAGGATCTTTGAAGACGGTGAACACCTGTCCAGCACCTATCCATGGCGTAGCTCGTGGAGTCCCTCTTTGTTTGGGAGAATGGAAGGGGACTATTGATCTCACTATTGTCGACATGGACGACTTTAACTTGGTGCTGGGTCTCGAGTTCATGGACTCGGTGAGGCCTTTTGGTCCTAAACAAGTTTGACAGTTGCTGACGTCAACCAAATATAACACCTGTCGACGTCAACCAAAGACGACACTTGTTAATGTCAACCAAACTTGAGTGGGGGTTGACCAACTTCAATGTCACTTTGAATGTATTTGAGTTTCCCTGAACAATCGGCACAATTTGGTAGTGCATATTAATTGCTGACAGAGAGAGTTCGTAAATTCTTTGGATGTCTTCAGTTGACTTTTCTTTCCAAATGAATTTCTCCTCCTCTTTTCTTTTTCTTGAGGTGATGCTGGGTAGTTATAGGAGAGTTTGGCCTCCATCTTGGACTTGGAGATGTGGGCTTGGATTCTTTTGATGACTTGGAAGTCTTGTAGTCTTTTTTTTTAGCCCAATAAACATTTTATTTGGACTAATAATATAATCTGCCCAAATAATTTAATTATGACCCAAACTATTTAATTATTTTGGATATTTGATTTAAAGGACTAAATTAATTAAATTGAGCAAGTATTTATTTTATTCAGCTCAAATAATTAATTTATTTAATTTTTGACACTTTGATAAAAATTTCGGTGTCTACAAATTACCCCCTCGAGACTGTGTCACGTACAGGATCTTGAGTGTTTGCTCGTGACAGGGTCTCGATGTGTTTGACTTGAAAGTCTTTTTTTTTTTAATCTACGTCACGCACACATGCTGAAGTGTTTGCTCATGACTAGGCGTCGACTCACTTGATCTGGAAGTCGGATTTTGATTTTTATTAAGACTACCTCACGTACATAATTTGAAGTATTTTGATCGTCAGCCAGTCATATGCACGACATGATGTCTTCACTTGTGAGTGGATCGCTTGACTTGTAAGTCATAAAAAAAGATTTGTCATATCAAAGTTGCAGGATATGATCTTTGTCAATCCAAAATCGATCTATAGAAGATATATTTATCCATATATTTCCTTTCATTATAAAATTTGATCCTTTTTTTTAGGATACAATACGTAGGATTTTATTTGCTTAACCGCCTAAGCTTATGTATTTAAATCAATCCAAAGGTTGTACGTGGCCATAATCATCACTTCTCCAAGTATCATGCAACACTTTAATAATCCTAATTCACTTTGCTACTGATCACTTTGCTTCCTTCCCCCTTTCTCGCAGAATTACGAGCTCCCTACTAAAGGTAAGCCTTCTGACTTTTCTTTCCTTTTCTTTATTTCTCTCTCTTTTTTTTTTACTTTATTTAATCAATGATTAAATACCCTTATTGCTAGTTCACTTCCTCCACTTTAACTAGTTCCCTTTGATACTGAAACTGTTGTGTAGCTAGCCTTTGACATTTTTTTCTTCTTCCAGGGTTGGCTTTGTTGTACTGTGTTTGATGATGTTTTTTTTGCAAATAATGGTACAACACAACTCAATGTGCTTGAGCTTTTGATCACGCCAACTATTACCCTCTGTAGAAGATCTTTACTCCTATCGTCATCACCAAGGCTCCGCACTCCTGTTTACATCTTATGCATACGAGTATAGTTGCTCCCTGCCGAAGTCGAGAATTTGTTGCACCTTCCTCTTAATTGAGATATATACCAATATACTCTAAACCGCAAGGCTATTTAATAGCCTATTCTCGACTGTCGTCAACTATCAATAGGAATCAGGCCAGGTATGCTAATCTTTTTTTTTAGTTACTTCTTCCTTATATTTGATGTTTGACTTGGATTTAGTGTATGTATAGTGATACTGTGGTGATACCTTCCCATATTATTCTATTTCTATTTAATTTCTTGATGAATGTAGCAATGGACATGGCTTAGGATTGAATGATACTCTATTTAAACCGGCAATGTTGAAACCTTGTCGCCCCGTCTTCCTTAGTTGAGATAGGTACTCAATAAAACAAATTTTACTTAGCCGTTAAACTTTTAGCCGAAATATCACGTCCAATATACCTTATTGAACGTTTAAATAAGCAAGTGCCTTCTTTAAATTGATGCTCTGTTTTGACTTCGTACCGAACCCAAAACTGCAATCTCAATTTTTTCTTCTATAATGGGAAAACTTAAGGTGGGTTCTTGGGTTAGCAAAATTATCGCTTTCCTTAGCTCTTCTTTGATCTCTGTGCACCCTTTGACCTCTCTTGCTTTTATTTCCTTTTTTTTTTCGCATTATATGCATGGGATTGGATTTTGATGTGCTAATTCGTGACTAACTAACCTTTACCACTTTATTTGCTTTTTCTTGACAAGTACAGGAGCAAATACAAACCTTGCTAATCTCGTTTGATACTACACTGTTTTGATCTCGTGCCGATTTCGGAATTCCATGACACCCTCCATAGTTGAATTAAGCATTTATAAATAACAAGCTTATTGCATTCTCCATTCTTGATAATAATTGATCTTAATGATATCCTCTTGAATGTTGTAGTATCCCTGTTGAATCAATACTACGTTATTTTTTTTATCATCTTACCGAAGCTACGAACTTGGGTTCTTCCTTGATGATTACCTCTGTCTTTGTAACTTTTGGCTCTGGCTTTTGGTTAGTCATATGAACATGCATTACCCACTCATGCATTACCCACTAATTAGGATAATAATTTTACTTAACATGACCATCCACATGCACATCTTCGAAGGAAAAGTCACCCAATACTCATGTAGATTTATGTACATGCTCTCTTTATTATACATACGGCACATATCACTACACCAGTACCATTATACTTAATTAATTTAGCACCTTGATTATATATATTTTTTTGTTTCATTCGCATGCAAATCATTGAGTACTTGATGCATTACCCTTTATGTCTTTCATACCTTAAAGTAGCCATTAACATAGTCAGTGGCGGATCTAGGGTGGGTTCAGTGGGCTCAACTGAACCCCCAAAAATCTGGGGAAAAATCTGGAAAAAAAAAACCCCGAGAAAAAACTAAAAAATAATATCTACAAAACGCGTGCAAAAGATAACAATCCTTCCACTTCAGACTACCTGGTTAAATTACTTACTTTCCCCACCCAAGACCAAGGGTCGAACCTTGCTATCAACTTTTTTTAAATCCTTTAAAACTACATCATATTTTTTAAAAAAATAAACTCTACCAAACCAAAACCCTAAATAGTAAAGCCCAAAAACTTTCAAAGCTAAGAAAAACGACTCCTTCCTCTGAAATTAATGGCGACCTCTCCGGACTCTGGCTCTCCTCTGAAATTAACGGCGACCTCTCCGGCTCTCCGAAAGCGGCAGCGGCGACCTATCCGGCGGTGGAAGTCGATCAAATAATCAATTGCATAATCAACGGTACTAGATCTAAACTTTACTTTATGAACTAATTTGATATAATTCAGAAATTTGTATCGTTAATTTGTAATTTTGAATTGAAGTTTTATAATTTGTAAGAGTTATAACTGAATAATTGAGTATTGGAATTTTTAAGTTTATAAATTATAATTGTCTAATTAAGTAATAAGTACTGAAGTTGATTCATTGAATACGAATTGAAATGGACAAACTTTGCCACTGATTTACTGTTTTAGAGCTTGTTAGTTTATTTCTGACTATGCTGAATTGCTGATGAGTTGCTATACTTTGTTTCGTTTGTTACTTGTTTACTTTTGTTTGACTTTTCTTTACTTATGAGTTCTGATATTTTGTTTACTTATGAGTTAGTTTGTTAGTTACTTGTGGAAATTTGTTAGTTTGATACTTTGATTGTTATAATTATTACATGAGTTAGTTACTAGTCTGATACTTTGATTGTTAGATTAATTTGTTTACTTTATATAATTGATAGTTGTTTAATTTGTTTGTGAACTTGTTTAGTTGGAATTTTTCAGGTTGTGTTATTACTTCAATGCTTTGTTTAATTGGAATAATGATCTTGTTTAATTGGAATCTATTTATTTGTTTAACTAAAATTTGTATAATTGTAATTTTTCAGGTTGTGTTCTGAACTTCTAAACATGAAAAGTTTAGAACATTTTTGAAGCAAAGCACAAAAATCCTCTCATTCTTCCTCTCCCAACTCAAGACAGCCTGTTATTGAAGAAATTGATGATGAATTAGAGTCTCCTAATTTCAACGAACCTCCTCCCCCACCTCCACCTCCACCTCCACAACAAAACACTCACCGTGGAGCAAGTTGTTCAAATAGTAATGCTTATGATGTTGATCTTCTACCACATGATCCTGGGAAAAGAACTCTAATCACAGAGTATCCTTATAATGACCAAGATGCTGTGAAGAGAGGATATATTGCCAGGGGACGTTGTGACCCACGCACACATGATTTCCCTCAAAGAGAAATTGGAGGTATGCGTCGCTTTATAGTTGCTTGGTTTGATAAATATGAATGGCTTGAGTATAGTGTTGAAAAAGATGCTGCCTTTTCTTTTGTGTGCTACTTGTTCAAAGATAAAACTACCTCCCCGGGGGGAGATGCTTTTGTGAATGAAGGTTTTAAAGGTTGGAACAAAACTGAAAGATTTGATAAACATGTTGGTGGTGTTGGTAGTACTCATAATCAAGCTCAAGAAAAATATGATCTGTACATTAAGCCTGAATCATCTATCATTGAAGCTTTTAGTACATATAGTTCAGAAGCTAAAATTCTTTACAAAAAGCGCTTAACTTATTCACTCAAATGTGTGAGATTTCTCTTGAATCAAGGTTTAGCTTGTCGTGGACATGATGAAAGTGAAACTTCTAGGAATAAAGGAAATTTCCTTGCACTTTTAAACTGGTTTGCTGAAAATAATGATGAAGTAAAGAAAGTTGTGTTAACAAGTGCTCCTGGAAATTGTCAAATGACTGCTCCTGCTATTCAAAAAGACCTTATTAGCTCTTGTGCTAAAGAGACAACTAGGCTACTTATTAAAGAACTTGGTGATGGTTATTTTGGCATATTAGCTGATGAGTCTAGTGATGTGTCCTTAAAGGAACAATTAGCCCTTTGTTTGCGTTATGTGAATAAAAAAGGAAAAGTAATTGAGAGGTTTCTTGGTATTGTTTCATATAGGAGATACCACTGCTTTAACGTTAGAAGGTGCAATTGAATCATTGCTTATGGAGTATTCATTATGTTTGTCTAGAGTTCGGGGACAAGATTATGATGGGGCTAGCAATATGAGCGGAGAAATAAATGGTCTTAAAACTTTAATAATGGATGAAAATAATTCGGCTTATTATATACATTGCTTTGCACATCAACTTCAATTAACACTTGTTGCCGTTGCTAAGGATAATGATGATTGTGTNGTTGTGTTTGGCTCTTTGAACAACTTGGCTTTTTATTGAATGTGATTGGAGTATCATGTAAACATAAAGAAATGATTCGAGAAATTCAAGCTAAAAAGGTAGTAGAGGCATTAGACTTGGGTGAAATTGAAAGTGGACAAGGGTTAAATCAAGAGCTTGGTTTAGGTAGGCCTGGTGATACTTGATGGGGATCACATTATAAAACTGTTACCAATGTCATATCTTTGTATTCTACAATTTTTGATGTCCTTTTTAAGGTTGGAGAAAACAAATTCAATAAGGAAGATCATGGAAAGGCTCATGTAGTTATGGATACATTTGAGTCATTTGAGTTCATTTTCATGACACACTTGATGTTAGAAATTTTTGGGTACACAGATGCATTATGTCAAGCCTTGCAAAGGGGGGATCAAGATATTGTCAATGCTATGTCATTTGTTTCACTCACTAAGGGTCGATTACAAAAGTTAAGAGATGAAGGATGGGAGGATTTCTTCGATGTAGTTTGTACTTTTTGTATCAAACATAAAGTAGAGATTCCTAATCTTAATGACACTTATGTTCCTCGTGGAAGATCTAAATGCTTCTTTGCCAAAGTTACTAATGATCATCGCTTTCGGGTTCAAATGTTTTTAAGTGTCATTGATTTACAACTTCAAGAGATTAATAATAGTTTCAATGAGGTAAATATGGAGCTGCTTACATGTATGGCTTGCTTGAATCCTGCTAATTCATTTGCTTCTTTTGATAAGAAAAAGTTGCTTAGACTTGCCGAGTTCTATCCACTTGAGTTCTCACATACTGAAATGGTAAGACTTCGATTTGAACTTGATCTTTTCATTGATGACATGCGAAAAGATGAAAGGTTTAGAGAAATGAAGGATCTTGGTGAAATTTCTACAAAGCTAGTTGAGACTAATAAGCATACTAATCATAAACTAGTCTATTTACTTTTACAACTAGTTTTGATCCTTCCGGTAGCCACGGCAAGTGTGGAAAGAGTTTTCTCGTCAATGACTTATGTGAAGAACAAATTGCGCAATAGCATGGGTGATCAACTATTACATGATAGTTTGGTCACATTTCTTGAAAGAGATCTATTTTCTCAAGTTAGTGATGATGATGTAATGATTCGCTTTCAAAGTATGAAAACTCGTTGTATCCTATTGTAAGCTCTTTTTAGTAAAATTTGAGCATTTGACTCTCTATGTGTTGTATGTTGACATTCATACTTATGTATTAATGTATTAGACCATCTTATTTTGTGGGTTTTTTTTTTAATTACATTTTAAACTTTTTTTTTGCGTTATCGTGTATCGGCACAAAACCGAACAACTGATACTATATCCGAATATCCTGACAACCTGTGTATGAACAACTTCGAACCCACATGTTACAATTCCTGGATCCGCCACTGAACATAGTAATTAGGATGACTTTCATACATATGATTTGCTTGACCTTCTTATAGTATAGTAGCATTGAATCCCTTTTGTTTGACCATCCTATAAATTCATCAGACCCCTTGGTTTATTTGATGAGCTGTGCATGCCTCTTTTGACGCTAGTTCATTATTTCCCTTTGTCATTTTAAGTAGTAGTGGGCTAGTGGATCAATAGCATAAGAGACTTTGGGAGGTACAATTGATTTGATCGACCCCTTGGGCTTACTCCAAGTATTCCAAGTGATCGAGGTACTTCATTCCATCCCAATCTCTTCTTTCTCTTTATTTAAGCACACTATAATTTTTTTTTTTTTTGGGTGCATGCATTTGTATGTCTTTGCAGGTCAGTCACCATAGTGAGAATTATCATGATGTGTTGTCAGGGATGTTGGACCCAACTAGGCTACGCAAGTGTGTATGTCATTCTAATGATGATTGTATTTTGAAGAATTGAAGGATGATCAACGACTATCGTGACAAGTCATTGGTAACAATGAACATTGTCAGGGGTGTCAGACCCAACTAGGCTACGCCGTGTGTCTGTCATTCTAATGATGATTGTGTTTTAAAGAATTAAAGGCTGATCAACGACTATCGTGACAAGTCATTGGTGACAGTGAACATTGTCAGGGGTGTCAAGCCCAACTAGGCTACGCTAGTGTGTCTGACATTCTAATGATGGTTGCCCCCCCTTTTTTTTTAAAGAGCCAAAGAATAGTTAGCAACTCGGGACCAGACTAACACCTTTTTTTTAGCAGTTCACAGTTTTGACTCTTGCGGGCCAGGAGATTTTATTCTTGCTTATGAGAGTTTTTTTTTTGTATAGCAACTCGTAATGACGGGATTTACAACTCCAATGGTAGGACATGCTCCACACCATACACCAAAACATATGGCGTTGCTTGTGTTGCATTCCTATATGTTGTCCTGTATGCCCAACGAGGTTCTCCAATCCGCTCATGCCAATCATGCTTAGTTTTTAACACTACTTTACTCAACAAGTTACAAAGTGTTTTGTTAAAGGCTTCAGCTAGCCCATTTGCAGGAGCGTTGTACATTGACGACTTATGTTGGGTGAATTTGAACTTTTCACAGAGATTTGTCATCAACCTGTTGTAAAATGGTGTGCCATTGTCAGTGGTAATTCGTTTTGGTACACCATATCTATAGATAATGTGAGTTCGAATGAAGTCAACGACATTTTCTTTCTTCACTTCACGAAGTTGAATTGCTTCAGCCTACTTGCAGAAATAGTCCGTTGCAGCCGAAATGTATGCATGGCCTGTGGACGACTTTGGAGTGATAAGTCCTACGACATCAAGTCCCCATGCTTCAAAGGGCCAAGAAGCCATTGTGGGATGTAATGGTTTTGGAGGTTGATGAATAAAGTTGGCATGGAACTGACATGCATCACATTTCTTCACGTAATCCATGCAATCTTGTACCGTTGTAGGCCAATAGTACGTTCTTTTGACATGATCATGCAATTTTGGGCCTGATTGATGAGCACCACAAATCCCAGAGTGAGCTTTCTTCCATGATTTTTGTCGCTTCATCTTCTGCA
This sequence comes from Suaeda aralocaspica, assembly GCA_016808085.1. NCBI lineage: Eukaryota > Viridiplantae > Streptophyta > Magnoliopsida > Caryophyllales > Amaranthaceae > Suaeda > Suaeda aralocaspica. The sequence continues at coordinate 981,362 of PYUH01000196.1, forward strand.
AGGCACCTCAACCAAAGGCCATGAAAGGACCTTCGATAAAGTGTTTTCTTGTAGTATGTAAATCTAGGAGCTCGACAACGTATCTCATTCCTGCGCTTTGGATCGCTTGGTAGCTTTCCATGTTCCAAGTAATCTATAAGTGGTTGTTGTCAATCCTCCTTTGTTAATTTGATAGACAAATATTGAATTGACCTTTTCATCACTCTCTTCCTCATCAAGCGACACAACCCATCGATTACACACAAGTACATTCATGGTCTCCTCTGCCCCCAATGCCAAAGTGGCTGCAAGATTAGCAAGCGCGTCAGCCATCTTATTGGCACTTCTTGGAACATGATTTAACTTAGTAGTTTCAAACTTGGCCAGTAGCTTTAAAGCACGCCTGTGGAGAGGGAGTAAGTCTTCTTTCTTGATTTTATATTCACCAGAAAGTTGACTTATGACTAATTGTGAGTCTCCAAAAATGTCCAAGTCCTTTATTTCCATTTCAATAGCCATTTGGAGGCCTATGATAAGAGCTTGGTACTCAGCCACATTATTTAAGCATAGTTGAGTCAAGACAAATGAATAAGTTAGCACATGATTTTCGGGTGACAGTAGTATAACCCCTACACCTGCTCCATCACGACGAGCTGCCCCATCGAAATACATTTGCCAAGGTGGTAAGACATCCACATAGAAAACTCCTTCCCCTGGCAACTCATCATCCTTAAATTCACATTCCGTGGGTACTGGATGATCTGCAAAGAATTCAGCTATTGCTTGCCCTTTAACAGCTTTTTGAGGGACAAAGATGATGTCATATTGTTTTATAAGAATGGCCCATTTTGCAAGTCGACCCGCGAGTACTGGTCTTGACAATATGTATTTAATTGGGTCTTCTTCTGAAACAACATGAACTCTATGAGCCTGCATGTAGTGTCTCAACTTTTGGATGGCAAAAACCAAAGCAAGACAAACTTTCTCAATGGGAGAGTAATTCATTTCTGCTCCTACCAAGGTTCTACTTAGGTAATACAGCGCAGTTTCTTTACCCTCTTCATTTTCTTGGGCACACATTGCCCCCAAGGATCGTTCTTGTGCGGCAATATAAAGGATAAGTGGCTTCCCTTTAATTGGTGCCCCCAGCANATTTGATTGGTGCCCCCAGTACTGGAGGAGAAGACAAATAATTTTTTATACTTTGGAAACCATTTTGACATGATTCATCCCACTTAAATGGGGAACCCTTCTTCATGAGATGACTAAAAGGATGACATCTTCCGGCAAGATTAGAGATGAATCGTCGTATATAAGCAAGGCGCCCTTAGAGGCCCCTCAGGTCCTTGAGATTCTTGGGTGGTGGCATTTCTTGGATTGCTTTGATCTTGGCTTGATCGATCTCAATGCATCTATGTCTCACAATGAAGCCTAGGAACTTTACAGACGTGACGCCGAATGCGCATTTAAGAGGATTCATTTTAAGTTGACATTTTCGCAATCGCTCAAACACTTTACGAAGGTCTTCCAAATGGTCATTCCTTCTTTTAGACTTAACCACCAAATCATCAACATAGCATTCCACGATTTTGTGCATCATATCCTCAAATATCTTTTGCATGGCCCGTTGGTATGTGGCTCCAACATTTTTTAGTCCAAAAGGCATGACTTTGTAGCAAAATATCCCTTTTGGAGTGCGAAAGGCAGTTGCCTCTTGGTCTTCATTCGCCATTTGAATCTGATTGTATCCAACTGTACAATCCATAAATGTCAAAGCCCCATGACCAGTAGTTGCATCGATCATGATTTCGGTGACTGGAAGAGGGAAGTCATCTTTTGGACATGCGTCATTCAAATCACGAAAGTCAACACAAACCCTCAACTGTCCATTTTTCTTCCTTACAGGAACTATATTTGCTATCCAAGTTGGGTACTTGACCTCGAGAATAAAGCCAGCATCTATGAGTTTGTTAACTTCACTCTCTATTTCAAGGATTAACTCTGGTAGAACCTTTGTTGAGATTGTTTCTTTGGGTTGACACCTTTCTTTGTTGCCGAGCGATGTACCGCAACTTTTGGGTTGAGTCCTGGCATTTCTTTATAACTCCAAGTGAAGACATCTTTATAATTAGACAACAGATTATGGTATTCTTGCTCCTCTGCTTGAGAAAGATGAGCACTAACATACACTGGTCGAGGATTTTCAGAACTCCCTAAGTTTAGCTCTTTCAAATCATCCACCGGCTTGCCCACCATCTTCCAATGTTTTGGGAGCTTCATCAGTTTCAACTTCTTCCTCTAAGTTAGAGAGTTCTTGCACTGTAACGTGATGTGACGTAACAATTTATTCTAACTCCTCGCATGGTTCATCTCGCTTAAAGATGACAACAATCCGACCCTTGGCCTTTAGAGGCTGTCGTTTGGTGATATCAACCTCTTGCTTTCGTATCATCCTAGATGGAATGACACTCCTGACATCATACTTTCCTTTAAGACGACTTTTCTTGGAATCATCTTCCTTAGCTTCATTAGCTTTACTCTTCAAACGACTAAAGACCGACTGTCGCGACGGCTTTTGAATCTTAGGTGTTGCACCAATCCTGTTAAAGACAGATGGCTTATCCCTTATGCATAAAGCTTTTGGAGATAAGATTTGGTCATCGTTCTTTGCAACATCTTCGCATTTGCCTAACCTGTTAAATACAGAGGGGCGTGATTTGGGTCTTGATGGACCTACCCTATTTGATATAGAACCACGTGGTGGCATGTCATCGTCTTCACCCCCACCTTCATCCAATTCCGATGCTGTAATGTATTGCATGGAAGAAGTATTTGCCTTATGCTCGACAGTGATATTGATAGGCTCGGACGATTCAAAATCAAGACCTACCCTAGGCGCATTTACTTTAATGCCATACTGCTGAAGCATCTTTTGCGTACCATTGAGTCCGTTTGCCTTAACTTCAGCAACTTTTCCCATCGGCGTGGGATTTTCAAAGTCATACCCACCTTTTGCCAATAGTTTATATGCTTTTGGGTCGAACTTGTCTTTATTGAGACCTTGGTTTTTGGAACTTTCGACCCATTTGAAAGTCATTGGCTTTTGACTTTGACTACCTTTAGACAATGGTAATACAACATCTTTATCCTTCAATTCCTTAACCAAAGTTGTAGCCTTTCGATTTTGGCTATGCTTAACTTGAGCATCCTGACACAACACAAATGGCTATTCGCCTTCCTTGCGGCGCGACTTGGGTACATAACGGAGAACTGGAATTGTCTCTGTCTTCTTTGGAAGAAAGCTTTCAACTTTTTCTTCGGCCTTCTCTTCCGGAAGAATTTGCTGTTCAACAGGAGTTGACTTAGTGATTTTCACTAGTGTTGGAGCCTCAACCTTTGTTTTGTTTTCCTTTTTGCCCGTCGAAGCAATTTGAGATGGCAATATTTCAGACGAAGTTCCCTCATCACTCTCAAAGAACTTGGCATCCGCAAAGTAAGACTCTGCTCTAGTGAAGGGCTTGACATCTCCATCAATTTTCCTTACTCCTCCACGATAGTATTTTAAACACTGATGGAGGGTAGATGCAACCACACCATTTTCGTGCAGCCATGGGCGTCCAAGCAGCATTTTGTAAGAAGTTTTAGCATCAATCACATGAAAAATAGTAGGTGTTGTCAAATCACCCATGGTGAGATCGACACGAATTATGCCAATTGCACGCTGACTCTCCAAATTAAATCCTATCATCACAATTCAACTTTGGGATAGTTCTGCTACTGTGATCCCTAATTCATTCATTGTGGACTTAGGCATGATGTTTACAGCCGACCCACCATCTACTAGAATACGACCGACCTTTTGACCCCGAACGAATCCTGTNTGACCGACCTTTAGACCCCGAACGAATCCTGTCATAAATAATTGACGGTTGTGGGGTTTAGATCCCATGAGCAAGTCGTCTTAGTAAAGACTATGGCGCTATTACATGACGCGCATTTGTCAGAATTTTCTTTGACTTCACCAACATCTTCCGCCCTGTCGGCATACATCCCTGGCTGCTGAAGTGCCAAAGCCAGTTGTTTACACATTTCTCTTGGCAAACGAAATATTTCCCTCCATCCCATACACGTGGGGGGAGCATCAAGGATAGCTGATACTGTGTTGACAGTCACGGCATTCAAGTACTCTTTGGGAAAGAATTCTTCTAATGTTATAGAAGCAACAATTTCTTGTTTAAGCACTTCATCTTGCATCATCTTATGTTTTGTGACCTTTTTTGGTCCCCTCTTTGAACGCTTAGCAGTTTTATTTCTTTGTTTTCCTCTAGTCTGGTAAGGGGGTTGCAACTTTGAAGTCATTTGCTTCCTAGTACACCTCCTTGTCACTAGAGTCCATCCTTCGTCATTGTCATCGTCGTTTGACACATACTTTTCAACATGTGTCTCCGTTTTACATTNGCATGTGTCTCCGTTTTAAATTGAACATTGGATGCTCGGACTTGCAGCAAAATAGGCTCCAGAGACCCAAATCTGTATTGATTCCAACTGAAGAGAAGGCTCATCAGTCACTACTGCAGCATGGTTAGTCCCTACAGCTTCATCGAGATCAAGCACAATCTTCCCTTCTTGAGCAAGACGCATGATCCTCTCCTTCAATGTAACACACTTTTCAATAGGGTGACTCACCAACCTGTGATATCGACAGTAGTTTGGATCCGATGTTTTATTCATTTCCTNAATGTTTTATTCATTTCCTCAGGCCACTTAGATTCAGGCAACTTAATTATCTTTTATTCCAATAATTCATCCAGCATTCCAGACAAATCTGAGTCAGGGAACGGATACTTCTTTGCTTACAACTCTTTTAAGGTTGGTTTATCACCTCTATAAGCTCTTGGGTAAGAATACTTCTTCTCCTCCTTAGCCTTTCCTGAGATTTTGATAGGAGAAGAAGTGGTAGTGATCGCCATTGACTCTTTTGTAGAGATTTTGGAAGGTTTATCACCCTTTCTGAACTCTTTCTTTTCCTTAGACTCAGATTTTTCTTTACTTTTAATTTTGCTAGCAATGGTAAGCTCCATGTCATGGGCCCGTGTTGCTAACTCCTGGAATGTCTTTGGCATTATTCCACGAAGAATGTACCACAAATCCCAATCCATTCCATTGATACACATTTCTATAGCAGAAGTTTCAGTCAGTCTGTCCTTGCACTCAAGACCTAGAGCACGCCCTCGACTGATGTAGTCAATGACAGGTTCATCCTTCCACTATGTAGTGTCAGTCAACTCAACCATGCTGACAACACGCCTGGTACTATAAAATCGATTCAAGAATTCTCCCTCCATTTGCTCCCAACTATCAATTGATTGGGGAGAAAGATCAGTATACCAATCAAAAGCAATTCCCTTGAGAGAACGAACGAATTGTTTGACCAACAAGTCATTGGTAGTACCAGCGTTGTTACATGTCTCAACGAAGTGTGCGACATGTTGCTTAGGGTTGCCCTTACCATCAAATTGATTGAACTTCGGTGGTTGATAATCGGCTGGCATGCACAACTTATCAATCCTCTTGGTATAAGGCTTCACGTAACGATGATTCTCCTTTCCACTGACACTTGTTTGATTCTTGATTGCTTCAGCTATCATGTCTTTAATTTGTCGAGCAGTAACTAAAGCATTCTTGGGATCACCAGCTTTGTCCTTCTCATTGTCTGAATTATCCTCAGATTCAGAATCGTCCTCGTCACTTTCACACGATTCAACAATTTGCTTCCCATTCTTCTTTGTCAGTTGATAAGTTGATATTTTATATGTATTTTACCCCCGATCCCGATTGATTTTTAGCTCTAATACGGCTCTTTTGAGCCATTTCTACTAACTTTTGCTATTTCGAGTGTTTGTTGTGCTTTTTATTAGATTTTACAGGAATCAATGATTTATCGTTTTTTTTAGAGCCTTTTGAAGCACTTAAAGAAGTTAGTGAAGAGTTGAAGTCATTTGGGAAGCTTAACTGAAGACTAGAAGTGCTAAAACGAAGAATTAAAGAAGTAATTAAGGAAGAACGAGCAAAAACCGAGAAACGGAGCCAAGGCAAGCTGCATACCCGGACCGAGGTTGTGCGCTCGGGTGAGGGCTGCACGCCCGGACCCCTCCGAGCGGGTGGCTCTAAAGGGGTTTTTCTGTGTTTTTTTTAGCGTAATTAGGGAAGTACTTAAGTGTTTAGTTTCCTAAATTGTCATTTTACGCCTTTCTTACTTTACAAACCCTATTTTACTCTAAAAAAATTATCTCAAAGTGTAGAATTCTTATCAATCTTTCAAACAATAATATTCAAGTTTTATTTCAATCTCAATTCTTGTTCTTAATTAATGTTTATTATTATTTTAAATTTATGTTCTTAGTTTTAATAGTTTTATGTTTAGATTTAATTTCTTGATTATTGTTGGTTTGTTTAGTTTAATCATGTTTAGGATTTTAATTATTTCTATTGATTTAGTTTTTGTTCTTTCAATTTTGAGTGAGTAGTTTCTTTTCTAGGACTAAGGGATCCATGGATTAATTGGTGATGTTTTACTCATAAATATTAGTTTAACTATTAATGTGCTTGAATTCCTGTAGTCAATTGTTATTGTTTTCAATTAAATACTGGCCAGGTTTAGTTGTTAGTTTGATATTGTTGAAATCGATACCGAGAGGTAAGATTACCACAATTAGATCATAAGGACAATAGGCAAAACGAGTCTAAGTGAGCGAGAGCCATTAGAGGAGTTTTGAAGGGGACTAGATTCGAGAGAATTAGTGGACCTTAATTCAAGGAAATTGATAATCTAATTAATTATTTGTGTGCAATTCATTGATTAATATGTGGTGAACCGATGTCCTAGGTTTAGTTATTAATTTAATTCCTTAATCAATTTAGCTCTAATTCTAGTTAATTTCTTGATCACAATTGTCACTCAAAGGCCCTTTATACAGTATGAACTTTTTAGAACTAATAGGTTTAATTGCTTCCCTGTGGATTCGATCCCTACTTCCCTAGCTATATTAGTTAGAGTGGTTAGGTTTANATATTAGTTGGAGTGGTTAGGTTTATTTTGATAGGTGTGCGATAGCCTCGTCATCAGTTTAACAATTTGCTCGTTTTGCTTCTTAATTTCAGCATCCTTTTCCTCTCCATCTTTTATCAACTCGCTAATGAGAGCATTCATGTCAGCAAGTTGTTCCTCCATGGTTTTGTTTTCATGAATCACCATGACAGAGGCGGTGTCCAGCTGGGATGATTCACCTGATTCCTTGAGCACAAAAGGCCTGAAAGGAGATGATAGAGGAGAACTACTATCAGTTTCAAATTCAACCTCTATGTTTGGGTTGTAAAGGGGACTAGTGTGAACAACCAAGTCTTCTTCCTTATCCACATCAATTTGTCTTGGCGACCTGAAAGAAGTCAATGACAATCGTTTGTTTCCAGCAATAGAACTTGGACTTGTATGTTCAGTGGTAGAGTTTGAACCAAAGACAGGAGACTCACGCGCCCTATAAGATGTGTTAAATGCCTCCAAAGCAGCCTCAACAACGCTATTATTGCGTACTTTGGTAGGTACCGCGGCTGCACGCAGACTTGCTGCAGCAGCCGTGACTGCAGCTCTTTTCATTCCCCTGGTGAATATGCCACTGTCAAAATTTCCAATGACTTTACCAAGACTTGCTGATTGTCGTCAAGTATTGTCAGACTTCTATTTTTTAGCAGACTTTGAAATGCTCTTGTTGGAAGACATTTCTTAATTATTATTTTTAAGTGTTTGAAGAACAGAGATGAGAAGCAGAGATGGTCCCACCGGGCGTGCCAGAAATTTGTTGCTACTAAATTTCAAGTCAAAGTCAACGACAAGCAATTAAATAACAAATGATATTTTATTAATAATTTGAATGTAGGTACAATCTCTGTAAACAGTTTATAGAAAATAAACTAAGTCTTATGATTCTGTTCCACTGCTAGGATGACACCTGTCGACATCAAACAAGTTTGACAGTTGCTGACGTCAACCAAAGATGACACATGTCGACATCAACCAAAGACGACACTTGTTAATGTCAACCAAATTTGAGTGGGGGTTGACCAACTTCAATGTCACTTTGAATGTATTTGAGTATCCCTGAACAATCGACACAATTTGGTAGTGCTTATTGATTGCTGGCAGGGTGAGTTTGTAAATTCTTTGGATGTCTTCAGTTGACTTTTCTTTCCAAATGAATTTCTCCTCCTCTTTTCTTTTTCTTGAAGTGATGATGGGTATTTATAGGAGAGTTTGACCTCCATCTTGGACATGGAGATGTGGGCTTGGATTCTTTTGATGACGTGGAAGTCTTGTAGTCCCTTTTTTTAGCCCAATATACATTTTATTTGGACTAATAATATAATTGGCCCAAATAAGTTAATTATGACCCAAATTATTTAATTGTCAAATTATTTAATTAATTTGGATATTTGATTTAAAGGACTAAATTAATTAAATTGAGCAAATATTTATTTTATTTAGCTCAAATAATTAATTTATTTAATTTTCGATACTTTGATAAAAATTTCGGTGTCTACACGTGTTTAGGTAAGCGATTTGGATTTTGATATTTGGGGTTTTGTTTGTGCGATTTAGAGTTTAAAAATTGGGGATTTTTTATATAGTGTTGTGAATGTGAGGATTTCTAATTAGGTATTTGGGGGATACTGCAATTTTCAAATTGAGATTTAAGGTTCTTGAATTTGGGGTTTTCGAATTTGTGACTTAGGAATTTAAGGTTTTGGGAATTTGCTAATTTAGGGATTTAGGGCTTGCAATTTCTAGGGGTTACAGAATTGGAGGTTTTGAATTAGAGGGTTGCAACTATGGCAGCGTGGGGAAGGCAATTGTGGCTTCGAATTTTGCAATGGTGGCGCTAAAGGCGATGGTGGTGGTGAATATTGAAGGTGATGGTGGAATGATGGTTATGGGGTAGAGGTTTAGCCTTTTAGTGATGTTTTAATTGGTTTAAATTAGTATAGTTAATTAGGTATAATTTAAGTATTTGGGTGTTACTAAAGTTAATTAAAAAAAATTAAAGTTAACACGTTTAACTATTAGGAAAAATTCATGAAAAAAATTCGAAATTCGAACGGTAATTTATTAAAAGACTCAACTTTCTATCCATTTTTGGATTCAACTTTAGGCCTTAATTTTCTTTTTTGGACTAACTTACCACTCACTTGCTTGAGTGGTTAGCTGATTTTGATTTTGATTTTCTTTTAATTTTTTTAATAAAATTTAATGTTTAGTTGTTGATGATTATTTAATTACTCATTTCACTTAGCTCATCTTCTTCTCTGTCATAGGGGTGAAAGTTTGGTGTACGGTTTGGATTATAGCAAACTCCAAATCCAAACCATATTATTTCGGTTTATGAATTTCCACTCCAATCCAAACCAATCTAAATTTCAATCCAAACCAAACCAGACCTAAAAAATTCGGTGTTTGGGTTTTGGATCCAAACCAAACCGAATTTCTAGTCATACTTAATTGTTTACCAGAAATCTAGAAAATTCGATCTTGAATCTTGGTATAATGCCTTACGTTCAAACTAGTTCAAAATATATGTTCCACAACAACAAATTAGAAACAAAGAGAAGTTAAATATTAGGGCTACTAGTAGTAGTTTACATCATTCTTTAAAATAACACCAAGTTAGTGAGTTTAAAATTTCAATAATAATAGATAATAAGTGTTGAATCAATTGATTGAAGATCGAGGTGTTAAGGAGTGAAAGAAATGACGCAAACGAACAAGGACTGTAGAACAAATAATGAAAAAGAATAGTGACTTTGGAAAATTGAGGTATTTGGCTAGAGAATGCAAAAGAACGAAATTAAAAAAGAAAGAACTACAAATGGCGAAAAATGAAGAACATAAGGAACATGGGATTTAAAGAGAGTTTTTTTTTTTTTTTTTTGATGAATAGGATTTAAAGAGAGTCTAAAGGAGATTGAAATAGAGTCACTAACTCCATTTATATTTTTAGGGTTATTCATTTTTGGGCCTTAAGCCCTTGATATAATTTATGCTTTTATACGGTTTGGTGTACGGTTTGGAGTTCGGTTTCTAGTTCTCCGCACCAACTCCAAACCGAACACCGAATTTCTAAAAAATTTCGCTCCAAACCGCACCAGAATTATAAAAAGACCGAACCATAATTTCAAAATGGTTTGGTGCGGTGTGATTTTCGGTTTTAAACCGAATTAGTTTCACCCCTACTCTGTCATAGCAGCAGCAGCAACAAAAGAAGAAAGAAAGTGAGGAGAGAAAAAGCTTACGATCAACAATGGTAGTTGATTATCTTGCAGAAACCACCAAACCTTCTTTTCTTCTCTGTCACAGCAAAAAATAAGCTCAAATTAGATTTATTCCCGCCATCACGGCCACCACCGTTGTTATCATCCGAACCGCCGCTTTCACTCCAAAAAGCACCAAAACTTTTTGCTGCGAGTGTAAGGTAAACCCACAGAAAAAAATAGAGGTCTGTGATTCATTCATCAAAGCATTCCACAAATCAACCAAAACACCAAAATCACACAAACACAATGATTTAATACTCAGTAACTAATAGATCGTATATTCGACTAAAACTCCAACATACTCCAAATCAAGGGTGTTATTCATCATGTAACATACCATGATTCGTTCTACTACTTGCATTTTTGAGGTTACTAAATTGTTCAAGATTTAGTACTTTAATTTTCGAAAAGTATGACTTCTGGAGACTAATAACAAATACTCCAAATTCCAAAATCAAATCAGATCAAACAATTCCCAAAAAAAAATCAAAGATCATAGCTGCACTTGGTAGTTTTAAGAGGTTGATTAGATTTCCTATCCAGAGGAACCTTCACACCACACTTAATTTTAGATTTCTAATATTCAGTTTTAGGGACCTTGTAAATTGTAATGTACTGAATCTTTGACCCGCGTATATGGCAATGGCTTCAATCGCGTTATACGTAGTAGACTTCGATGTGTGTTGATGGTGAGGAAGCTCTAAAGGTGGAAATTTGAAGTGGGGTTGTTGAAAAGATGGGTAATTTGGTAGAGGACACAAAATTGAAGAGCGAATTTGGGGGAAAGGGGTTTTAGGGAGAATTGTTGTTGAAGAAAGAAGAAAATCTTGATAATGGTGGTTGCTGAAGGGGAAGAAGCAAAATGAAAAAGAAAGAGAAACAAAGAAAAGGAGTACAGGGAAGTGGGAGTAATGAGGGGATGTAACGTAGTTTGAATGAAATAAACAAAAATCAAAAGTTATTAAGTATTATTAAGTTAGGCTATATTCTCTTCACGGGATTTGGTTGGAATGGAACGGAATGGAATGGATTTGATTGGAATGGAATGGAATGGATGAGATTAGAATGGATTGCCGGGATTAAAATGGATTAGAATGGATTGCTGGGATTATTATTAACATTAGTTATTAATATTTTGTAACAATGGTAATTATTTTTTAACATTGAAATTATTATTATTATTATTATTATTATTATTATTATTATTATTATTATTATTATTATTATTATTATTTCCAAATAAAAAAAATTGTCTGTTGATTTCAGCTTAATTTCAGTTTGATTCGATTCGACTCTAATCAATTCAGGCCAGTTTAGTTCCAATCAATTTGTCGTCAAATAGTTGTGAAAAGATAATGAAATGACATTGTTCATTGCATGAACAGGCAAGTACTATTTTGTGGACTCTGGATATCCAAATACTACGGGATACTTGAATCCATATCTTGAAAGAGGCGTGAGACTTCACACTCCTGAGGTGGTCCTCCAGATGGAAAATTAGAGAATTTTAATTACCGACATTCGTCATTACGCAATGCAGTTGAAAGAATTTTTGGAGTATTGAAAAAAAGGTGGAAATTTTTAAGAATGATGCCACAAATGGAAGAAACATATCAATTGGCTATAATTGTGGCAACATGCACTTTACATAATTTCATTCGATTAGACAAGTTAGGGATTCCAATTTCTCATGGTCCCCAAAATATTGAACGTGTAACTGATTTAAATTTCACTAATCCGACACGAACAATGTTAATGTGAGACATTCGTGCAAATATTGCAGATGAAATATGGCAAGATGTGTGCGCTGGAAATATGAGGTTCCAAGATGATGATGATATAGAGGAGGAAGAAATATACGAGGATAATTGAAGCACTTCTTTATCTACTTGTTAGGATAGATATTGTATCTACAGTAAATTATTATGTAACAAAAATGTAGTAAAAAAAAAAAAGCAAGTTAGTTATGAACATTATTATGTCGTCAAGATTTAAATTTTCAAGAGTTTAATTAAGAATTTAATTTTAATTAAGATTTAAATTTTCAAGAATATATTGTCGGGATTAGAATGGATTGCCTGGATTAGAATGGATTAGAATGGATTACCAGGATTAGAATGGATTGCCGGGATTAGAATGGATTGGAATGGATGACCCGGGAATGGAATGGATTGAAATGGAATGGAATGGATCGGGATTATAATCCCGTGAAGAGAACAGAGCCTTATTCCATGAAATTTACCTAATTCTATAGGTCAAAATTTGTTTGGGTCCAAAATTAAAAAATAAGACTTAAAATTGGGTCCAAAAATGGAAATACAAACGTTGGGTCTTTTAATAAATTATCGCCTAAAGTTCGGATTATTTTCATGAATTTTTCCTAACTATTAAAGGTACTAGGTGAATTTTATCATAAAATCCAAGGGTACCCTGTGAATATCTAAAACCACGAGAGTACCTCGTGAAATCGGAAAAGGTTCAGGGATATTTCATGAAATACCCGGGTTTTTTTTAATTATTTATTTATTTATTTATTTATTTATTATTATTATTATTATTATTATTATTATTATTATTATTATCCTCTTACACTAATAGTATTATATTTAAATTATGTCCCCAATTACTCAACACTACATCTTTTAATTAAATTTTGAATATCGGTCCTGTTCTGTTAGACTGAACGGAGCTGAATTGAATTGAACTGAGTTGAACTGAACTGAAGTGAGTTGTACAGAACTAAAGTGGATTGAAATGAAGTAGTAATTGTAATGAAGATGAGGTGAACTGAACTGAATTGAACTGAATTAAAGTGCAAAAAACTTAAGTTCAAAATAACGGGTCTTCTTTACAATCAAAAATAATATTTTAATTAAAACTATTCAAGTAGATTTTCTTTCAAAAAAAAAAAAACAAGTAGATTAATTTTTTTAATCAAATAAAAACCCTTAATTTACATTCAATTGAGTGATCCGGAACATTGCCTTGGACAAAGACTAGTTTATACAGCATACTATAGTTGTTCTATTGCCACTCTTTTTGTTGCACATGTATGACAAACGCCTAGGAGTACATAATTAAATACCATCATAAAGTCCAAGATAATATGATATATCAATTGTTAGATATGATGTTGCCAGCGCCTAGGGGTCCATAATTAGCACTAATCAAAAACTTTGTGAGCTGCCTAATATGATGTTGCTTTGCGTATACAGAATTAAAGACAAATTAATTTCTGATTACATATTAAATGAAACGAAAAGCAAATAAATTGGAGATGAATTGAATAAGGAATGCTTTGTTAATGCACAGGTGAGTGTATCATTGATCAATTCAAAGATACACATAAACAAAACATAGGTAACTTAGCTTTAATTCAGGCTAAGGTACAATTTTTTTTTTGGCATAAGCCTTGTACTAAATTTTTAGGTAGAATCACAAGGATGAGGCACATTATTATCATTAGAGAATTGTTGTTGAGGGCGAAATCCAGCATTTGTCGGGGGCCTTCCACTGCCGTTGTTAAATATTCCGAGCTGAGTATCAAATCCAGCACCAGACTGAGCCGCCAGCGGCAACGGCTGGCCAGTAAAAAACCCATATGGTGCACTATTGTTATTATTACTATTACCAAAATGTACCCCACTAGCCATCGTATCATTCCTGTTAGTTGTCGAGGTAGGAGTACTAATAAAAGGCCGTGTGGCCCCAAAATCTAACCCACTTGACATTGTAACGTTATGGTTATGATCAGTAACAATAGCACTAGTACCGGTAAAAGGCCAGGTAGTAGGACTATTATTTGACATCCCAACATTAAACCTATAATCCGGATTCCCTTCATCATTTTCATCATCATTATCGTTATCATTACCATTATCATCATGGGACGAACATTTGTTAGAGTGGAGATTGTGCAAAGTGGTAGAGGGAGTCGATGATAAGTACTCGAACCCAGACCCAGACTCAGACCCACTAACATTAGAATTATTAGTAGGAAAATAACCCATAAAACCCCCAAAATGCATAAAGTTGTTAGTAGGAAAATAACTCATACCCATACTCATTGAGTGTGGGAGAGCAGGCCTAGTGTGTGAACCAGACGACACGGTTGAACCAGAGCGACGAACCGAGAGACAAAGAGATGTATAATTAGCAGGAATAGTACCAGTACCAGTAGCAGCAATGACAGAAGGCTCCGCTTGTTGTAGCAGCCATTCAATGGTCTCACCATCCGATCGGTGACCCAACTCTTTGGTCAGTTGAAACACACGGGCAGCACACTCTGCTGGCATCCGAATCCGTCTACCTCGGCCATCCACCTTAGTGTGACGATCTTTGATTGTTGCCCGTTTTACCCCCGCTGCTGTTGGTTTGATATCCTCTTGTTGTTGGCATACCAAATTCCATTTTCCTTTTGAATCATCATCTTCCATGGAATATATAATTGGTATATGATAAGGATATTGTGTAGTGTTTTTTTTTTTTTTTTTAGAAAATTAATAGGCGTTTTTGAGAGACTTTAGTGTTTTAAACTTTGAGACTTTAATTGAAATTTTATGGGGGTACTGTGTTTCAGTATTTATCAGGTAAGCGTATATGAGTTAGTGACAAGTGTAGAGTAGTTACTGTTATTCACCTGAACTGTGCATTTTTGTACTTGTTCCTTCGCGCACTTTGATATGATTATCAGAATTGGTGAACCCACCTCTTGCAGACTTACAGACAATAATAGTGTACTCTCTATCGAGTATCTATTTATCTGAGACACGACTTAAAACATTTATATTTCGAGCTACAACCTTAGAAATATTACAAAAATCATATGATTAGATAGCACACATTATAATGAACAAAATAATTTTTTATGTGACTATATTTTATCATACGCATATAAAATTAAAGAGAGTCAAAGTACTCACATAATAGTGATAATAGTCAATATGTAGCAAGAAATAAGATCCGGAGAGAGTATTAAAATCTAATTTTTTTTCTTTTCAATATTTCTCTCCTAACCCAACTAACTACTACTCCCTCTGTTCCTAAATGTTTGATACGTTTGGAATCTTGACACTATTTATAAGATGAGGAAATCTTCTAAATTGCTATTAATATATAAAATGTAATATAGTCATATGTGATCTTGTTTGGTTCGTATCAATGAGTACGTTATTTACATCCAATTATTATAATTTTTACATATACCCAACAAAAGATATTTAAGGTCAAACAAATGCATTGACATGTGTGCAAGTCAAAACGTATCAAACAAAAGGGAACGGAGGGAGTACCTCCGTCCTTCGTACCATATTAATTGGAACGATTTAACATTTTTCTTCTTTTCTTTATATCAAATCGTTGTAACCAATATGATACGGAGGTAATACTATAAATATAAGATTTTGGCAAAGAATTTATTATTATTATTATTATTATTATTATTATTATTATTATATAATAGCTTTTATATTTTTGTATTAAACCTTCATATACTCCAATCATGGGTTACTTTTTTTCCTTCAAAGATAATATTTATTTGCATTTTTTATTGCTTCTAATTTTTAAGAAACTTTTTGACTAACCCCAGTATGGCCTGTCTGGAAATTATCTAGTTACTCATTATATCCTTGATAATACTCCACCTAAATTACTTGTTTCATTGGGGTTTTAGACACAGTTCATCTCAATTTTTTATACTATTTCTAATTTTGTGTCTTTAAAAACAACATTGCTACATGAATTTTGTTTGATTCGTAACAATGAGTGGTTTTTAATGTACGTAATTAGAGTCGGCTGTCACGTGCTGACTCTTTGACTCCCGCAAGCTAGTCAACCCTGTGCGCCACTTGCTCAACAGTCCGTCGTGAACAAGTCAGGCTTCCCCTTGACACGCTCCTCGTGCCCGCGTAGCTCACTCCTTGACCTGATTATATCACTTAGCAAGACACGTCCCTTGTGTCTAGCTCCCAAGTATTTGTCCCAGACGAATATGTTAGTGCGTTGGACAAATCTCGTTAGCCCTTAGCACTCAATCCCCAAGTAGCACACCCCTTATGCCCAAGTTATCCCCACACACTCACCCTCTCTAAGTTATGTGGAATATGGTTGTTTGAAGTAACACAATGAAACACACAAGTGGTAGAGGGAATTAAACTCTATTAATGCCCTCTATAAATGCTACACTTGTTTACGAAGGTGAATACTGTGCTCTCCAAGATGTTCTGTTTATAGGCATCCATCCTATTTATAGGCATCCATCCTATAACATCAACTATTCTAGAATACTCCTAACCTCCTCAAATAGAGGGATCTAGATCCTAACTCCCTAGACCCTTCTAGAGAATACAGCCAAGTATGTACATACAAGAATCTCGTAGATACATTCTAATATATACTAGAACTATCATGAGTATTCTAGGAACATCCTTCCTAGAACACTCCACACACCCTAGAGAACTCTAGAGACATCCCTCTAGAATCCCCATGACAACACTAGACCATACTAAAACATTCTAGAGCCATCCACTCAAGAATATCCTAGCAATTTGTTCCATATTATTGCGGAACCTTCCGGAACGTCCCGTTCAACTCTAAACCTTTCAACGAGGTTCTAGAGCCTTCCACACTCTTCTAATATAGTAGGCAGCCCCCATGTCAAGTTTGAGCCCCTTTGGGGAAGTATAGCACTGTCGCCCTAAAAGTACTGCTTATCTGCATATCAAGTATTATCTTGCAGCACTATCCTTTCCTTAAACTGCCTACTATAAGGGGGAGGATGCTGCTTGACAACCCACGAGCAGCTCCCCTTGGGGATCCTTATGCATGGACTATGAGTGGGACAAATAGTCGGTCCGTGACACGGCGCTACAAGAACGCGCGTAATCCTTACGGGACCCTGTGCAACTTCTTAATGAGGCTCTTTATCTGATAAATAACCATGGTAAATAAAATTCACTATATTATAAAATTCGTCAAAAATGATTTAAAAAATTAGACTAATGAAAATTCGGTAGTTAAACGATGGTTTTAATGGATAATCAATTCTATTTTAGAATTACGATAAGGCAAAATTCTGTCGCAAATTTCCGTTTTTACGACCACCAAAATTCTGACGGCCATTTTCCGACGGAGATGGCATTTGCGACGGAATTACAGCCTTTTACGACGAAATTTTTTCGTCAGAAACGACCTTTTTGTTTTTGTAGTGTTTTGACGGGAGTTTACTAAGAGGGCTATGTCAATTAAAATAATTGGAATCAACATGAGTAAGACCTAAACTTATTACTATTCCGAAGTGAAGTTATAAATATTGTGAAGGACTATGTCAATTAAAAAAAATCTTATGGCGGAGTCGTATAAGATTATGTAGGATATAATAACTTATGGCAGTTCATAGCCCTCTTTGTAATCTTATGGATTGGATTATGTAGGATCTAACTCTGACTCCGATTGTAGTCGGATTATTTAAACGGGTTCGGAGGCGGAGCGGATTTTTTTACCCTCGGATTTAAGTGGAGGCAGTCGGAGTCGGAGCGGAGTGATTGTCATCTCTAATGATAAGTTGATAACCATTTTGTAGCGGCCATATATGTGTGTAATTAATTACATTAACATATAAATTATAGTAGTATTAGTTTAGTAAAAATAATAATAATGATAATTAATAAATGATAATAATTATTATTATACCTAATAAGTAGAGAAATAAAAGGCGGAATCGGAGTCCGAGATCCGACAGAGTCGGATTACTTGACGGATAACTCGGATTATTTTTAGCAGCCGACTCCGACTCTGACTTAAACTCGGAGTTGGATTTTTTTGGCGGAGTTGGAAGCGGATTGTTTTAGGGTGGATTCAGAGGCGGTTTTTTTCCTCGGATCGAAACAGAGTAGGATCAGACTCGGCATGAAATGCCATCCCCAGTAAACAATATTTGTTTATGCTTGTTAGTAAACTATTAACTAGTCTTTTTCTACATATTAGACAGCACAACTTCAACTTCTCTTCGATTCGTGATGGGCTATTGTCATTATAGTCATGATGACGAGTGTGTTTCGGAATGGGCGCACGGGATAACACTAAACAACTTACGTACTCTTTCAATGATTAAGCAATTCGCTTCATTCACAATGACAGTTTAATTGAGAATTGGCATCTTATGATTGGTGTTTTATTGATCCCCAAAATTTTATAATGGAGTATGTATTTTGGATAATTGGATTATTAACATGTTTTTTCCAACTTATTTTTTAATTGCTTCAATTTTGATTATTTTAATCTAGATCTATCAATAGTTTTATTTTTACTATATATTTGATATTAATATTAAGGATTACAATTTATTGTTTTATTTCAATCTTATTATTCGCATCGATTCATCAACAATCTAGTTTGCAATGTTAAAATTAAAAAAAAATAAAAAGGTGAATAACAATGAATTGAGGTGAGAATGAATTAAGTATTTAAGTTAAAATCAATTCAATCCTTAGTTTTTCGTAGTTGGATCAAGCATGGCCTAAGAATTGGTCTCCATCTTTCTGGCCTTCTGGTTGGTGATGCATGATTCACCAAAAAAAAAAAAAAAAGAAAAGTTGGATCACACTTAATGTTTCCATTTAAAGTTCCTTATTTGTAGTTTTGTACCCCTACGAACTATTTTTAGCAATTTCCAAATAATTTTTCATTTTTTACGCTAAAGGTAACAATTTTTAAATTAGTTCTCACTAGATAATCTAATATGATACATGGTCTACCATTAAGCACACATCTTTTCGCTTATGACCATTATTTAGGATGGGGAGATTGATTAAACAAATGAATGTACTTACGTACACTGTAATTGACGGAAAACACAGCTCAACTAACATATATATTTAGGGGTGTCAGATTGGGTTACAGTCCGTTGGATTAACTGAATTGTACTGTCCTTAACTGGAATTGAAATAACTTGAACTGAAATCAATCTGTAACCTGAAGATGACTTGAACGGAAAGTGACCGAAATTGTTATTGACTGATAAATTAATGGATTGAACTGAATTGAACCAGAATTGAAAATGACTCAAACAGAAATTAACTTGTACAAAACCTGAAAAAACTAATGAACCAAACTGAATATTAAGCAACATGTTTGATCTTTTGACCTAACCTAACCCAAACTGAATTGATATGACCAAAAATTCAATCTCATATAAAAGTTAATTTTTATTTTACCGTGTAATAATTTGTAACTATATTTCTGTCCAAGAGAAAGGGGGTTTAGTCTCATCTCTATGTTTCTTTAAATGTCCATGATAATGGTTGTACATGGAATGATTGACACTAAAAAATAAAAAAAATATTAGCATACAATTATCATTGTTTTTTTTTTTTAAAAAAAAAAAATGGAAATTATCAATGCCTTTTCAAATGAAGTGTTTATTATATGTATATGTGAAATAGAAATGACAATTTCTATAATGCATGTATCTAAACAAAACTTCACGTAAATAGAGGTTAAGATTTGGAAGATGAAAGCGTTTAAGGATAGGAACTATACATTATAAGCTTAAACTCGTGTTTTTGAACAGATTAAAAATGAACTGAATTAAAATAAAGTAATAAGCTAAATATAAAATACAATCAAGTGAAAGCCTATTAAACAAACCCAATACAATTAACCTAAAACAGAAATAAGTTCAGAACAAGGGTCAAAACCTTAGAACTATTGTTTTCCAAAATTGACAATTCCACAATAAGGATAGGCTAAAATGAAGATTGAAGCAAGATCACGTGCACAGCCAACTGTATGATGTAAACTACTGCCGGTGATTGATTGACAAAGATTGCTTACCAAACCTACTGGCCACCCTTCGACTTAATCATACAAAAAGTCATGTCGGAATGTTGGTGGTTGTTCATGTTAAACCATATTTTCCCTCTCAATTTTATTCAACTATTGAAAAACTATACTAAGACTAATTTAATTTATTTTCCATACAAAATAAAGTATTTAAAACGCCAATTTAATAAGTTGTTGGGGAGAACTGGTTTGGATTCTTTTACATAAATATCACATTGTACATTCATATATTTTATGGACTATACATATAACACCACATGCATAGGTATGGAAGTGTTTTATTGAAGTGAAATATATGTCTCAATATCTTGACAATCTAGGCCATTACTTTCTTATTGATTTTTGTTTTTGTCCATGGGCCACTTATAACTTGGGAAGTTTCCAACTACTCCGTATTTTTTGTGATTAAGAATTTAATTTATAATTGTTCTGACAATTTTCAAAAGTATTTAAAATTCACATAAATTGTATTATGTGTAAGTTGTAAGTTATGTTAGTGTCATAAATATGACAAAAGGAAAGAATAATTTTCAATTATTAAGAATTTGTATCTCACATAAAATGTGAAAATAGAATTACTCCCTTTAGTGTTTACATCACCATGGGAAATTGTGCTACATAAGTAATTAACAATGATGGACACTTTAATTTACTTGTTAATACAGAATAAAAAGTGGTGGGTAACTCACAAAATTAGTGAATTTTTTGCCTCACTTGTTCATTTTCCCTCCAAAAAAATATGTTGCCCCACCATTTACACTACAAACTCACAAAAATATATTGCCCCGCCATTATATAACCAAAAATTTATATTGCACTTTGAATTTTAATTTACGTATTTATAGCCCTCATATAAATTCACCACTTCTCTTTAAAGGGCTCTTATTTACTCCTTTACCAAACACGTACAGATCTGAAAATCCGAACGACAATGAACATCAACATGGACCTTAAACATTCACTTCCAAACGTTCTCTTTAAGCAATGAAAGTTAACATCTCTTTAAGTGCTCTGTAGCAGGTTCTTTACTCTATTCTTTTTTTTTTTTTTTTCTTCTTTTGGAGAGGGGGTGGGAAGGGAAGGGGATTTATTACTCTCAGAAAAATCTCATCATTGAGTAAATTACTTACTAGTCATTTAGTCAAAACCAATAACTTTGCTTCATCTGGGTGTTTTTTTTCCCTACATCAAAGGCAACACAACCATTTTTAGTTGTTTCACAATGGATAATGTGTCCTCACATACATATTTCCCTTTTGAAATTGAAGGAAATAGGTTAGAGTACTACAATTACCTAATTAGTTCAATTGAGCCACACATGGCTGGCTTTCAAATCTGATGTGGTTGTATACTCCCCATCAGCTTCAACTGAACAAGCACGAGAGTATGAAGAAGACTTAGAAGCAACCAACATCAGATTTGGTTTGATTTGAATGAACCACCACCAGAAGATCAAGTACCATAAGATGGAGCACCACAACATGCAGGGTCGGCCTTGGGCCTGCCAGGGCCCAAAATGTTTAAAGCTTACGTTGCAACAAACCAACTTATATAACAATACAATTATTACTACACAAGTGCAACGTGGCTCAGTAGAAACATTGCATGCACAATGCTAATTGATTGGTGTTGCATGGTCATAGGTTCTGATCCTATGATAAGCTTTTTTTAGTTTCTTAAATTTTTTGATTAGGTACCTTTTTCCTTCATCAATTCCATTTTTATCTATTTGAAAATTTGCAAAATAATTCTATAACTAATTATTCTTTGATATTAGATTTAATTTTAACAATAATATTTACTTTTTTACATGCATTTAATATCTTGTCAAAGGATATAATATATTTCTAGTTTTTACTTAGCTCAACATTATCTTAGGCACTATTATCATAGATAGATAATTTACTCGTATTTACCCATTGTACATATAAAATAAATGAATATCAACTATAGGTATATATCTACACGAGGTCTTTACATCTAATATAAATCTTTCTTCTTTTTCAGCTCATAACTTGAAATGAAATACATGTCGCTTGTATGCATATATAATTTTCAAAACACTTTATATATTTTCAATAAGAATCTAATACATACTTGAGGTATTGTACAAAATATAATGTATACTGTATTTCTTTAAATGAAACTATTATTTTTAAAATAAAGCATGATATGCTTTAGCATCAAATCATCTCACCATTTTTTTTACTTTTTTTTTTTATCTTAAAAATGTTGAAAAATACTTTTAAACCAGATAAGTGCTAAAGTGTTTTGAGCAAAAACGGCCCTATCAAAAAATGGATATAGGGCCCATATCCATTAATTTTCCCAAGGCCCTATCAAAAACGGCCCTGACAAGATGGTGAAGCAAATAAGTGCTATGACGAATTTGATGATTCATAAGGTGAACAGGTGGTTGAGATGATGGCATACAACGAATATATTGAAAACGATGGGGTCTGTTGGATAGATTCTGAATCAGATGATGATCCATGTGAACAACCTACATAAACAATCTTTCCAGCCAAAAGACATTGCGAAGAATTGAACTGCATCTAGAGATTGAACGTGGCTGACAAACTGCAACAATTATGTCAAGAAAAGGGTTCTATAAAGCGACTAGCAAGAAAGTATGCCGTGTCAAGATAGCGCCCCCATATCAACGATTTAGGAAATAGTAGTAAAAGTCAAATGGCACATGAAATAGACATTGAAGTTCATAACTACAAGATAGGAAAAGTGGGAAGCAAAAGATGCAATGTTGAAAACTAGCAAGCTCATCCAAACACCATTTTACCAAAGAACAAACAATGTCGGAAGCAGCAAAGGCATTAGGCATACATAAATCAACATTGTGTAGAATGGCGAAAAGAGAACAAATTAAGAAACACAGCAACACAGTTAAGTCTTATCTAACTAAAGCTCACAAAATAGTAAGGGTTAAGTGGATTTTAAAGCACATACCAAGACCCATCAAGACAGTTTCACTATTCATCCAGATGTATAACATCGTACATATAGATAAGAAATAGTTTCTCCAAAATTACTCGAAGATATTACTTAGCCTATGATGAGGTAGGGCCTAATAGAAAATGCAAAAATAAAAGATTTATAAAGAAGATCATGTTCTAGGCTACCGCAAAAACACCACCCATAATGTCAAGCACACAAAAAGTTGCACAGGAAGCTAATAAATTATTCCAGCAATTAGAGAAAAGCGGTCAGAACATGCCACTAAAACAATTTAGATACAAACAAGATAATGCTCATCCACACATCAAACAATAATGATCCATAGTTTAATATTGAAGCATCAAATGATGGGTTTCATATTCATTTAATCAATCAACCAGCTCAAAGTCTAAATTTGAATGTATTAGATTTAGGATTTTTTTAGAGCAATTCAGTCCGTTGAAGAGCAAATGACTTATAAGGGTGACAACAAGCTAATTCAAAGTTGTTCAAGAAGCGTACAACTATGATCTAATTAGACTCAACTATATCTTCCCAGGCATACAAAGTTGCATGATTTAATACTCTATTTCAAGGGAAACAACAACTACAAACAAGAGCATATGAACAAAGAAGCATTAGACAAGTAGCGTGAACTACCGGTGTGGCTAACAATAGACAAAGAGTTAGTGAACCAGAGTAAGTGGTGGCTAGAGCATGGAACACTAGATGAGTACATGGAACAGCAACGATAGGAGGCCTACGATACAGACAGTGATGTAGGCCTTAGTGATGATGATAGGTAAGCATACGTAACTCCATGGTTGCTTGCAACAAATCAAGTGACAAGTAATATTTTGGTGCTATTGTCAATTAGTAGTAAAACTGAAAGTAAGGTCACCATTTTTAAAATAGGAATCACTTGAGTAATTTAGACTACCTTTTCTAATTAAGTAGCCTAAAGGCATAAGAATTAGTGGTGTAATTTTGGAAAATATGGTGTAATTAAGTCTACATTTTGTAATTAAGTGGCTTAGTTTAGGTGTAAAGGGAGTCAACCTTATGTAATTATGTAGGGTACTTGGGAAAATTTGATGTAAAGAAATATGTGTACTAATGTTGCTGACAAATATGTGTACTAAGAAGAATTTATGTTTTGTGTAAGTTTGTTCTCAGAAAATAATCGTCATATTAGAGAGGCGATAACCATGTATTTTGTGCCTCCAGATCAAACCCAACACTTGTCAGTGGGGGCGGCTACTAGTTATTTATTGCAGCCTACCTCACCATCAAGTGATGTTAGTGACGGTGGTTCAACAGGTACAAGGTTTTCTCTACTTGTGTGTATTCCATCCAATGTCTCATCAGTCATCAACAACTAAGAAAAGTTGCAGTGACTATTGTATGCATTGACAAGTATTGGGCTACCTTTGTTTACATCTTTGCTTAATAACTTGGGGTTTGTAGTAAGTCAACAACTAAACCAAACCCCAACTTGTCAAGTCCATAATGACACTCACATAATGTAAACATCTAAACAAGACCCCCACCAATATTGTTTAGTCCATATCAAGTCCAAAAGCATGAAATGGATGTATAAACTAAGTACTTTATCCTCTTCACATAAACTAAGTCCATAAGCAGAAAATGGATGTATAAAATCACATGCAAATCATCAATATAAAAACACACAACACAGAGCACAAAACAGGCGACAAATAGATAACAAAATAGAACACAAAACAGGGGACAAATAAATACGACGTAACAAAACATAACACAAAATTAAGATAATAAATCACAATAAGTCATAAATCACATATGATTAGGGATGAACCTACTTTTACTTGCTTTACATATGACATTAATTAGGGAACATAAGATCATAACTACAATATGCCATAAACCAGGAGACATAAGATCATGGCTAAACTAAGCAGACTAGCACACGAATCAGGTAAGACGAAAGTGATTGATTTCCACTAAACTAAAAACAACGAAAGCACACAAGCATGGATTTCAAATACTCATTTTAATTAGCCTGTGTACAAACTTCAGAGTCAATGTTCTTCCTAATATTATTTTTTTTTTGCTGTTCTTCATAAACATGGCCACCCCACACACCTAAAAGAAAGATATGTAGAAACAAGCAGTATTAACAATGGCTAAGCAAACCCACCCTATTAAATAAATTAATAAATCAGATTAAGATCATATATTAGAACACAATTATTATATAAATAAAAAACACGCAGCACAAAATTAGAAAAAGATCACAAGAAATCAAGATAAATCATAGTAAATCAAGATCACAATAAGATCATAAGTGAGAACAAATCACAAAACACAAAATCACAATAGTAATTGAACAAAACAGGTCACATATTGAAAAGTATATTAAACCAGAACAAAAACACAAATCACACAGAACAATCACAATCGCAATAATAATTGAAAAACACAGAACACGAGCTGATCAATAATTGAATCAGAATCAAAATTGAAGCACATTCATAATCATATATAATGACAAATTAAATCACACAAAATCACAAGCGAATCACAATCATAATCACTGATAAACGAATTAATGAAGTTAAAATTAAGAGGATTTTTTGGCAAATAGATTGGGGTTGTAGAATTGCAGCTGGTTCGTATTTTCGGATGGCTGAGAATCATAATCAGAGCCATTGTTGTCTGATATCAGGGAAAGTGTTTTCGGCTGCTCAAACAGTTAAAAACGACGTCGTCTAAAAAATCACTTGGTTGAATTGGGAGTAAGAACATGTTCGACATATCCAAAGCGTTCCGGAGTTTCAAGCACAACCTAATCTTCTCCTCCCGCCCATTGTTTATCATTTTTGGGGGTGTTTGGAGCTAACATTGAGCCGGAAGTCAAAGATCCATTGCTAGTTTGTTGGGTGTTTCAATTTTCTAGGCAAAGCTTACTAGGGTGTTGTGTTAATTCACCCCCCCCCCCCTTTTTTTTTCTAATCAACACCTTCATGCCATGTTTCCTCATTCACTTACCGGAGTTTCCTCATTAAAAGAATATTGGACACCATGAGAGTAAGAATCCTCACTCCATGGGTTGTTTGGATCCATGAAAAGAGAAGTGGTGAAAACCGAATGAAAATCAAATGAGACCTAAATCAAACAAAATTGGTATAAAAATGTAGAGAAAGATATGTAGATAATTAATATGTCGTTGTTGAATTTTTTTTTTTTTTCCGCAAAATTGTGTTTCACAAGATCTGAGTAAGGAGAAGGTCGTGAGAGAAAAAAAATGGAAAAGGAAGAGTTTTACAGAAGATCAAAAGAGAAGTAGAGGAGAGAGAGAGAGAGTGTGCGCAAAAAGACTTTAATTTGGGAGGGAAGAGTTTGTTGGGATAAGTAGGGTGATTAAAAGGGTAACTTATAATTAAATCAACTAATTTCATCAAAAGTGAGGACAAAATGGTAAAAACACCGTGGCACCCGATCTAAAAGAGGTAGGTATAAAGTAAATAGAAACTTCTCTTTCGGGTACATGTAACAATTAAAAAAGAAATGAAGGTAATACAAAATTCCCTTTAGTGATTAAAATTTCCATGAATGCTAAATGCCTACATGTAAACCAAACCATTTGCGAAAATTCCTAGGAGGTCACGTGGAAATTTAATTTTCATTAAACATAAATTTCTACAGCAATTTAGTTGTTGTTCTTTTTAACAAGTAATCTCTGCTACATATGATTTCTTTGAGAGCAAACTTTATAGTTTGCGGACAAACTTTCTTCTAGAGAGGGTGTAGAAGTAATGGACAATATTTTCATATACCGTATTTTCGAGTTCTACGTTTAGTTATATATAATTTAATTTTTTCATTTCCTTGAATTAATACTTGAAAACATTTTTATCCTATTAAATGATGGATATTATGAATGTTAATTTTTTATTAAATTTGTTTTTGGAACGCTAATAAAAAATTAATTCATTGGAACGCAAGTGATATTTTTTTAAAAAATTTAAATGTTTTCAAGTATTAATTAACATTTAAATTAATACATTGGAACGCTAATAACATGGAACACTATTGTTTTCCATCAATTTTTATTAAAATATTTATTTGAAATTTTTTTAAAAAGGAATTTCTAATTTTAGAAAGTTACTTGCAATGCCCTTAGAGTTCCAATGAAGCTCGGTAGTACCAACAAAGTAACTAGGGAAATGCAACACAATCAGATATGAAAAATCAGTCGGTGTAATAGCGATCTTAGCCAGCTAAAGTGAAAGAAGCTGGTGGTCTCCCACCACTGCCCCATCAAAGTTGCAATTAACAACCTCAACGCCTGAGGAAGCCGGAAAGTAGTGTAGCACTCCACAAAACGCTGGAAGCCAATCTCTCTCCTGCGGGCCATCATGGATTCATCACCACTCATGCCCCCCATGGTTGTCTCGAAAACCCTTAGGGAAGCATGCTTGATGGTCGTAAGTGCTTTGTACATGTAAGAAAATTACATTAGTAACCGCAAACTAGCCCAATATTGTAACCTCACAAACAAACCTCCATAAAGCTCACCTATCCGGACAAAGGGCGATTAAACAGGTGTGTCTCCAGCTCAAGACACAAGTCCCGCGTGTCCCACATGGAGGCTGAAGAAATCTCCCTCGTCTTCCTAGACCTCTTTCGAGAGGAAGGGGCGCGACTGCCAGTGTCTTATTAAAGTTAAAAGTCCTAAAATATAATAGTACACTTTCAAACAAAAAGAGACAAGTCTTCTGCTTTGTTGTTTCTACTAGAACACTACAAGAGGAGGGGGGGGGGGGTGAATTGCTGTGTGGAACTTGTTTTCGGAATTTAAACAAATTTGAACAAAATAAAGAGTAAGAGAAATGTTTCAACGAGAAAAACTTCTTTGGCCCAAAGGAAGAAAAACTCCACTTTTATAATAGGCATGTAAAACTTTTAAAACCTAAATTCTCTACTTCAACTCGTTAGTTCCTATAGGAGTTCAGTTCTCAATCCTTACTCTCTTTCTCTCGTTTCTCTTTCTCTTTTTCTCCACTCTTCTCTTGTTCTCACAGTTCACTTTTTCTCAAAGATTACAACTCAATACAGAATCTAATACATTGAAAGAACTCGCAAATTGGACAGGAACATTAATTGAAACTTAGACTCGTATGAATGCTCAAGTGTGTTCAACAGATTTCTGAATTTCTTGGAGTATTTATAGAGTGTTTTAGCCTTGCAAAACAGGCCATAAACCCACGTAAATTAGTTGTCCACTACTCCATGATCTACCCCATTATCCACGTTTCTAGTCCAAGAAACTAGGACTTTTGATCATTTTTTCAACAGGTTTTAGTTGCCCATTAGCCCCATGTCTTGACTCCTAACATCTACGATTACCTAACAACCTTATTTTATTTGACTTAGCAAAAACCCTACATGTTGTTTTTATTCTTCAACAACAAACTAAATCAGATTTTATTTCCTAAAATTATGGCGTCATGGAGAAGGTTGTTATGATCTAAATTGTATTAGCAATTAACCTATATTAATTTATGGGATAGATCGTTTTGACTTCTAGACATGATGTTCCAACCAGATTTGAGACTTCAACGTATGTACAAAGCTCCTAGAAAATTACTCTCATAATCTTCTTGGAATATTCTCTTCTCTTCATCATGATACTTCACAAAAAATTCTTGATGTTGTTCGCTTGTTCCTTCAGGAACAACTTAATTCTCATGCCTTCTTGCTACGCAACTGTGTTACACAGGAACTTCTCTTTTATCTTTAGTGTTCCTTTGCAAGATACTGCCTAGGAACTTCTCTTTGAAATTGGTTGTTAACTTATCACGTTTCTACTCTAGAATGTCCCATTATTGCTCTGAGTTCCTTACTCTTTGAACCTGTGAAATCTCATAGGAACTCAAAGTGTTTATTAGTTAAGTTTGTTTGTGGTAGTCATCATCAAAACTTTCAGTTCATGGGTCAAAAATTTCCCCATTTTGGATGATGACAAACCAAGGCATTTAAACTTATATAAACCAAGGCATTTAAACTTATATAAAAAATTAAAAACAAAGAACATATTTTTGATTTTTAAAACTATAAACTACTGTAAACTAAACTAGGATTAAGACTAAGCTAAGACTAAGATTATATACTTCGAAATTTCAGGTTTAAATAGAGTAAGAGAGAATTCAGGATTTTAGTTTATGCAATTATTTGCCATATCTTTTCCCCCTTTTGGCATCATCAAAACTCACAACTACGTTCCTTTTGGAACTTCTCATCATAGCACCATTATTTCATATATAATGGTAGAGACCCCGCTTTTGGAATTTTAATTAATATGTATCTCAAGCAGCAATCTAGCAATATTAGCCATCAAGATGCATCTATGGAATAAGAAATAGAAGTATAACAAATATGTTCCCAAAAGAATTACAGAAAGCAAGAAAAAGATTCACTAACCATTACTAATAATAAAAGGAACAAATTTATTGATAATATAAAGAACAGAAAAAAAATAGCAAAACCAAAGAAAAAATGACACCTAAAGCAAAAAGAAATCCATGCAAAATATTACAACCATATCGAATAAGTTTTAAATAAGGGAAGTGCAATTAACAAGGAGTGGGATAGAAAAGAGTTCAGGAAGCAGGGGTAGTTTCTGTAGGATCAAGATCAGTAGGGGTTTCTGTAGGAACTGGGGTAGTGGTTGTTTCTGTAGGAACTGAAGCAATGGGGACCTCCTCATTTTGTTCTACATTTTCTGCAGCTGCATCTTCAACGTGTGTTCCACCATCAACTTCAAATGGAGCAGTTCCAGTAGCCTCACTTTGAGTTCCTTCTGTAGTTTTAAGCTTAGCAAGACATGCCATTACTTCTGCATGCTTCTTTTCAAAGAAAGCATAAGGAACTCAAGGACTATCTCATCATGAAGACTTGACCGTCAACATCAAGCGACTTCTCCTGAAGTTCCTTTAGGGAATGTTCCAACAACTCAGACTTTCCAGGAACCAGCACCTCAATTTCTGGGTTTTTATATTCTCAGCCTCAAGATCAATATTAGGAGGCTCACTATTAGACTTGTTTAGAAGTCTCCTACTTTTCCTCACTTTCAATTTTTCTTCGTCCTCCCTCTTATTCTTCTCCTCTAACCTCAAAATCTCATTGTACCACTGAGTATGCCCACACAAAACACCCAAATTCAGCCCATTCAAGGTGGAAACTTGAATGTACTGCTCCTTCTTCATCCCTACTTTCCCATACCCTTCTAATGGAACATCAAAGCTTTTGAAAATTTTTGTTAATAAAGTACCATACCCAACCTTTAAACCACTTGGAACAGTGTGATCAAAGTGTGAAATCATTACGCTCGGAAAATTAATTTTTACATTAAACAAAAGACAATAAATAACCGCTCAATCCAGCAAGTTAGCCTCACCCCTCTTCTGTG
Organism: Suaeda aralocaspica; assembly: GCA_016808085.1. Taxonomy (NCBI): domain Eukaryota; kingdom Viridiplantae; phylum Streptophyta; class Magnoliopsida; order Caryophyllales; family Amaranthaceae; genus Suaeda; species Suaeda aralocaspica. The sequence continues at coordinate 1,011,948 of PYUH01000196.1, forward strand.
TTCGTGGGAACACAGTTCTTCTCACAACATTAAACATCAATTTTCCTACAAGTAAGAGCAAATTATGATCGGTTTTATTTACCCCCTTCTTCCCTCCTAAGTCAGTTAAAGTTTCATCCTTTTCAACCTTCCCTATCTTCAAATTATACCTCCCCTTAAAGTAATTATCGTAACCCTCATTCGAAACCTCAAATAAATTAGCCAAATAATCACTATCAAAAGAGATTTCAACACCATTTACGGAACTAGTGATAGTTCCCTTAGCAAATCCATAGATTTCACAAAATTCGTGGATTACCTTAGGATATGTATCATCAATTCCGTGTTCGCCCAACAATTTCATCCACCCTTGATTATCAATTACTTCTAATAATTCAACATAACCAACCGAACTACACAATCTAAATCTAAAAATAACCCCGGAACATACTTACTTGCTTCCGCTCCAAAGTTTTCATTGAGTCTTCCCCAACGTCAATGTCTTCTTCCTCATCCATTGGTTCAACTTCCTCCCTTTTCGTTTCTTTCCTTCAGCCACGGAGGAACTTGGTTTGGTTTCAGATCGTTTGGCATGTTTTTTGCCGGTTTTTGCATCATTTTGATTTTGGGGGTTAGGCTTTCAGTTCCATGAGAAGATGAGTGTTGAGTTTCCATTGAAGATTAAGAGTTAAGTTTTGAGAATTGGGGTTTTTTGAAGAGTGAGAAAGTAAAAGTGATTGAAAGAGAGAGAAGGAAATTTACGGGTTAGAGTATGAAGGGATTTGTGTGAAGAGTTGGTTGATTTGATGGGTATTTAAGGGAAAGGTAATGCATGTACATAGGATAATTAATGGGGTATCTTTTTAAGAATTCCTTATAAATGCATTCCCCCTATTTACGTGAAATTGGTTGCAAAATTTGTTAATGGAATCTAAAACTCAAAATTTGAATAAAAATTAATTTCTAGAAATTAAAATTAATTTGTGAAAAAAATATATATTGAAAGTAAATATTTTTACGTGAAAAGGAACATATTGCACACCATCTAATTTAATCATCTTAGACAAGCAATCATGACACTAAGGATAATATTGATAGACATTAGCGAGTATTATCAAAGTTCCCGCAGGAACATGCTTTCGCACAAGATTTGTGATGAAAAGTACATATAGGAACTTCGTTACAAATAATGACATACCTATAGGAACTTCATGGATTTTATTGCAATTTTACCGATCCGAGTTCCATTCTCATCTTCTCATATCTTTTTCTATTCAATGGCTTTGTTAATATGTCCGCAATTTGATTTTCAGTTTGACGAAACACAGTTTTATCAAACATTTCTCTACATTGTCCTTTAAAAAATGATGACGAATATGAATGTGTTTGACATATGAGTGGTGAACTGGATCTTTAAAAATACATACAACACTAGTATTATAAAAAAAAAATAGGAATACAATCATAGATAATACCAAAGTCCCTTAGTTGTTTTATCCAAAGCACTTGGGAACAACATGCAGCAGCAGCTACATACTCTGCTTCAGCAGTGGATAAAGCAACAATGTTTTGCTTCTTGGAACTCTGAGAAAGTAAACATGTTTTAAGGAACTGAATCATAGCCAAAGTGCTTTTTCGATTTACCAAGTCACCTGCATAGTCCGCATATGCAAATACTGTTAAATCAAATGTGTCACAGTGAAGATAGTATAAAGATAGATCAGCAGTTCCTTTCAAATATCTCAGTATCCTCTTGACAGTTGTTAAGTGTGACTACTTTGGATTTCCTTGGAACCTAGTACAAACACCAACATTATAAGCAATATCTGGTCTACTAGCTGTTAGGTACAATAAGGAAACTATCATGCCTCTGTATTGCTCTTGATCTATACTTGTTCCATGAGGATCCTCTTCATCTGTATTGCTTTTGATCCACACTTGTTCTATGAGGATCCTTTCAGTTTTAGCCATTAAGCATATGTTGGCAACTTCTTCATCAGGCTGTTCCACTTCATCTTCTTCGCTTTCAGAATCTCCCCAGGCTGCTACCATTGCTTTTCTCACTTCATTCTTGGAGTATGAAGGTTTTTAAAAATTTTCTTTGACCTGTTCCTTCTTCTCCTTGACATACTCCTTTCCCTTGGACTTCCCTTTTTCAGTATCCTATAGGGGACAATCTTTGATGAAGTGTTATGAGGATCCACATTTGTGGCACACAAATTCCTTTTTGTTGCTGGTGAATTTTTTGCCCATGTTCCTATAGGAACTTCGGTTCTTGTTGAGACCCCTTTTGAATCTTCTTACAAGCAAGGCTGCTTCATCATCATCTCCTTCTGATTCATCACTTTTAGCTTTCAAGGCCAAACCTTTGTTTCTGGGACTTTCTCAAGTTCCTCCAAGGTGCAATTAATGGGTCACCAAGGAACCAACAAGTTGTTCAATATTAAACTTCGTGAAATCCTTTGTTTCCATGAGTGCAATAACCTTAGCTCTCCATCTTTCATCTTGTGGTAGACTCCTCAACACTTTCCTAACCTGTTCATCAGTAGGTATATCTTTTCCAAGGGAAGAGAGCTCATTTGTGATGTTAGTAAAACAAGTAAGCATTTCTTGTATTGACTCTCTAGGTAACATTTCAAAATATAGATATTTAGACATTAACAAATCAATTTTAGAACGTTTTACTTCACTAGTTCCTTCATGAGTTACTTGTAATAGATCCCATATTTGTTTAGAAGTCTTGCACCCCATGACACGGTTGTGTTCATGTGGTCCAATACCACAATGTAAAAGCTTAATAGCACGTGCATTGTTTTCCATTTTTTTTTCAAAATCTTCATTTTCATATTCAGAAATCAATTTAGGAACTACTTCATTGTTAGCTGACGTGTCTAATATTTATATTATTTTTCAGCCTAATTTCCTAATGATTTATGGACTAACCGGGTTCATTTGAGCCAATTTTCATGCTAATAGTTTTCTTTTAGTGTTTTGTGTGGTTTTGTAAAGTTTTGTAGCAAACGACCAATTTTCGGTTGATTTTACTATCTAATATCAGCACTTAAGAGATAAAGATCACTTATGAGCATTTGGAGAATTCTTAGAGACATTTTCCAACTCATTGGAACAAATTTGACGTCTTACATGACAAGTTGGAGAAATATTAGAAGTAAAAGTGAAGAATTATGAAGTACAGAAGTGAAGATTTTGACCACTTCCCAATATTTAGATCATACCTCATTGTATAGCAATCGGATTCATCTGATTCTTAATGCATTGAAACGTAGACTCAAAGAGCTTTCCAACGGTAGGTCATACGCCTCGTGGAACGTCCTGTATCAAAAGTTATAGCGATTTTAAAATAATCATGAAATTTTGAGAGTTTCTATCTCATGATGAGGGCGCATAGAACAAATGATCCTGAAATTTTGAGAGCTTTTATCTAATGATAAGGGCGCATAAAACTTGTTCTATGCGGGCGTAGGTCATGTTTTTTTGGCTATTTTGCTCGGAGATCGACTTTTTGCATAATTAATTATTAAAAAAGCCCATTAGGCTTGTATTTAAGGCACGATTTCCTAGGAGCACGAGATATACTTTTCATTATTAGTTTTTCAGTTTTAGAATCCTAATTAGCTCTCTTAATTACTTTCTCTATCTAGATTAGGTTATATTAGTTTATTTTTATTGAAAAAAATTCAATTCAATTCAAGTATCTTTTCCATTCAAGTTTGGTAATTTCTTTTCTCTTTCTTTGTCAATTATTTATAATTCATGTTTATTAGTTTTATTAGTTCATAATAATAAGTTTTTGTTTCTTAATTAGTTTATGATTGTTTATTTAGTTAATTATTGTTCTTTTTTCTTATGATCATGAATTTAAATTGTTTTATTGTTTTAGTTTTTATAATTATGAGTGAGCAATTTCTTTTCTAGGGTTTAGGGGATCCATGAACTCATTAATAAACTAGTTTAATATCGATCGATTAGTTCTTGATTAGTAATTAAATTCCTATTATTGATTTCAATCGATTGCAATTGTGCGCAGATTAAGTTGTAAGTTTGGTAATTGTCGAAATTGAGGCCGAGAGGTAAGATTACTACAATAAGACCACCGAATGATAGGCAAAACGAGTCTATGCGAGCGAGAGCTAGTAGAGGATTTTTGAGGGTGTCTAAGTTCGAGAGAATTAGTGTGCCCTAGTTTAATGAATTTTGTGAACTGATTGGTTAATATTTTAGATTGTTAATTGTTCATGGAGAACCGATTACCCTAGGTTTTAATCAATTTGAGTCAATTCTTAGTTTAATTTCGTTATTAGATTTTTTGTAGTTAATAATTAATGATAACCAAGACCAATTTAAACTTTTTAGTACTAGTAGTGTTTCATTGCTTCCCTGTGGATTCCATTCCTACTTCCCTAGCTATATTAGTTAGTGTTGTTTGGTTTATTTTTGAGAGGTGTGCAATAGGCTGCATCAAAAATTTTGGCGCCATTGCCGGGGAAGCAACTGTTTAATTCTACTAGTCGGGTTTAAATTGTTTTTTTTTTCATTTCTTTTTATTGGTTTCTTTTTTCCTCTTTGTTTTAGTTTTTTTTCTTTTTTTATTTTTCCTTTTTAATTTTTGTTATCCCCTTTCTTTTTTCCTCTCTCTAAAAAATGATGGTACCTTTTTGTCTACGCCAACATGAGCAGGAAATATTTTGGAGATATATGTATAGTCTTGGGGATGCACTTGGCCCTTATCATTCATTTTCTCAATATGAATTGTGCATGATTATATATGAAAATTCGAATATTAATATAAAATTGGCGATGGAAGCTATAAGTAATTATAAATTCATGAGAAATACCCAGAAGAAGGGTGGAATTCAATTCAGGAGTTAGCTAGAGAAACCTATGAGGAGGAGATGGGATCCTATGTTAAACCAGCTGTAGATAATTTTTCTAATTATATTCCCTATACTCAAAAAATTCCCCTTATTACTATTATTATTGGTGTAACTCTCATGGCCATGATATTACTTGATGTCTAAATCATGAGTCTTATATGCATGTTAATACTCATCTTCATCAGTATGATTTACATAATTTTCAATTTGAATCATCCTGTGACAATGTGGAATATCTTAATGGTTTGAGAGAAATTAAGCATGATGTTATGGAACTTGCCAAGCAATTAGAGAGAATAAGGGAGGAGCAAAGATTAATTGAATAACAATCATACCTTATTCAATTGTCAATAGAGCAGCAACAAATTGATGATTATAATATATATAGAAAATGATGACGAGGATGATGGATTGAATAAGAATTCTAGTTCATTAGATATGAAATTTTGTTCGACTCTTGTCATTGATGATGATGGTCCAAATAAGAAAACCGGAGATCTAACAATGGATGTCCCCATGGAAAAACAATCTTTAATTTCCAAATCATCAGTTGAAAAACTGTTGATTACAAAATTATGTGCTATGAACTCTTATGTTGACATGCTCATTGACGAGGGTGAACTAATAAAAGAATTACTAGATGAAAATAATGGTAAAGTTAATCCTCATGATGGAATTATGAATTTAATATTGGTAGTAGAGGAAATCAAAGGTAATTATTTTCTTTCTCCTATTCCTCTTATTCTTTCTTATTCTTGTTTATTTTCTCCCAACACTTTTTTTTCCTATTCTTCTTTCTCTTTGATTTATTATTTTTATGCTAACAATTTGATTTTTTTAGAGTAAATGCGTTGGTATCCAAGCCATATGTAGTGCTTAGTGAAATGTTTGCAGGAGCATTTGATAAGCTTCTCAAGGCATTGAATTCTTCTGATTGATTCTAGTAGCACTAGGTCATACGGGACCATTATAAACCAGCGCTTATTGGGACGCAACCCGGGCTTTCTATCCTCTCATTGATGCTTCATGTGTATGTGTCCCGGGACGGGACAAGGTTTAGCTTGGGGGATGTAATACCCCACATTTTCACGTATTTAAACAAATTATTTTTGTATTTCATGCGTATAATCTTCGTATTTTATTCGTATAATTTTAATATTTTTATTGAAAATTATGTTCAATAGAAGTATTAAATAAAAAGAAATTAATAAAAATAAATTAAATAATAATTTTTTGGTTAAAAGTAGTTATTTGTGTTCTAAAATAATATTTTTATGATTACAAATATGTTAAGGGCTTCTAAAAATAGATTTCAAAGGTCTCCTAATTCACTTAGGAGTAATTATGGGCTTCACCAAAATCCTACTTTGGGGCCTATAAATACCCTACAAAACCTAAAATTCCAACTTTTCATGATCATACTAGTTAATTTGGATTCAAAAAATCTAGAGAGAAAAGGGAGAAAAAAAAGGTTGCAAATTCGAAAAAAAAACAGTCGGAAATTTCGAAAAGAAATTTTTTTAGGGGTTGCCTCGGGATCCGTGCTCAGCCGGACCCACCACCGCCGGCCACGCCAGCCACCACCGGCCACCGTCTGCCGCTGCTGTCACCGCCGGACCTCCTCCCCTATTCTTGGTATTTTCGAACTCTTTATAAAAAAATTTCCTTCTTTATTTTTGATTCAATCTTGCAAATTAATGATTATAATTATGTTTAATCATGTTTTTATAAGTTTAATTATGTTTTTATATAAGTATGAATTGTTTTAAGGCGTGAATTAATTTTGTTGTTCATGAAATTATAAATTAGGGTTTGAAAATTTATGAAGTTTTGATTTTATGAATTTTTGTATTCTAAACTTTAACATTATGATCATAGATTATTTTTGGGTGAATTTATGATGATGTTATTAAGTTTAGATCATATAAGTTAAGTAATACATTATATGATTGATTTGTGTCATTTTCGGAAGTTTTCAAGGAGTTTTGATAAATTTTGTTTGCTGTCCACTTTTCTAAAGTGGTATAAAAATTTTATTAAGGTTTTATAAAGCATAATTAAGTCGCGAAAACTAAGTAGAATTGCAATAGAATACAAAAAGTGAAGTATGGAATTGAATAGATACCATATAAGGAAGTTTTGGACAAAGTTTCCAAATTTAGAAGTTAGTTATAGTTGTTGTAGAATTTGGTCAATAAGGTTTTAATTTAGTTCGGTTTTTCCTTGTGTAGGAGACTTTGAATTAGTCTACTTCTAGAAGTTGTGGCAGAGCACAATTATTATACAAGGTACGTAAGTATTAAAGACAAACATAAGATTTAAAATGCATGCTTGAGTAATTCTTGATTACATGAAATTTTGTATGCTTGTTTGAATCATAAATTTATATGCATGGCAAGTTTGTTAGTAGCATGTTTTTTTTAATGTTTGATGACATTCCATGTTAAGTAGAAAGTTTAATTTTTATAAGATTGAATTGGAATGTTACGATCAGTTTAATTTGGCCAATATTTTAATGATCAAGGAAGAAAGTTATTTTTAAGTTGATTAGTTACTTAATCAACAAGAAGTATAGATGTGAATTTTTATTCACATAATTAAAAGAAGTTATGAGCAATTATTTTATATATAATACCACTCACAGTTTAATGTGTGGTCAAGGAGAAAGCAAATTGTTAGCCACTCACAGTTAATGTGTGGCGCAGGAGGTTTATTTTATTTAAAGGACACACCTAAATTAAATTTTGAATCACCTTAAGCTGATGATAATTTAAATTGGCTTATGTGAATTGATGCATGTTTATATGTGGTGTTGCATGAGAGTCATAACATTGTAAACCTGTTAAATTACGTAAAGTGTAAGAGGACTTGCATCAAAACTCTTGGAACGTATATACCTTCAGTATGAACAATGGGGGGAGTTGTATGGTGATAAGTTGATATTTTATATGTATTTTACCCCTGATCCCGATTGATTTTTAGCTCTAAGACGGCTCTTTTGAGCCATTTCTACTAACTTTTGCTATTTCGAGTGTTTGTTGTGCTTTTTGTAAGATTTTACAGGAATCGATGATTTATCGTTGTTTTTCGAGCCTTTAGAAGCACTTGAAGAAGTTAGTGAAGAGTTGAAGTCATTTGGGAAGCTTTACCGAAGACTAGAAGTGTTAAAACGAAGAATTAAAGAAGCAATTAAGGAAGAACGAGCAAAAACCGAGTAACGAAGGCAAACAAGCTGCCCGCCCGGACCGAAGCTGTGTGCCCGGGTGAAAGCTGTGTGGTCAGGTTTATTTTTGATAGGTGTGCGATAGCCTCATCATATGGAACAGTGATCTATGAATCCAAATTGGGGTACAAGACGTTATACTCTTTTATATTTTTAATGCGCTGGATATCCCTCATTTTATGTGACATAGTAATACATTTTGGGATTTGCTCCCCAACTGGTGCCCAATAGGGCGATGATTTATAGGAGGAAACCCGTTCGATGCAAGATCCACAATTATTAATATAGTAATTAATTTGATTGAGTCCATGTACAGGAAAAAGTGTGTCAAGGTAAGTTGAGTGCATGTTTTATTTCTTATTGTTCTTGCACAAGTCCTTAATAGTTATGTACTCAGCTTTGCTGACTGTTTGTTTGTGTACATGGCTTTGTCTTGGACTTGGCCCTACGATGACCCACTTGTGGTGAGTAGTTGTGTAGTAAAAGGAAAGCTGTAGGTACAAGTGGCATAAGTCATTTCATGATGGGATGGAGTGAGAGCGCTTGTTGTGGTTGTAGTTTTGCTTTATTTTAATTGCTTATTGAACAGGCTATCACACACCTCTCAAAAATAACCGAACAACTCTAACTAATATAGCTAGGGAAGTAGGGATTGAATCCTCAGGGAAGCTATTAAATTCTACTAGTTCTAAAAAGCCTAAAGCGTGTAAGGGGCCTTGGTGGAAATTTCGGTAAATGGTTTCTAAAACTAAGAAGACTAAGAATTGAAACTAAGGAAAATGACGGGAAATTATCAATTGAACTCTATTAATGGAAACCTAGGGCTATCGGTTCACTATGATCAATCAACAAACTCAATTAACGCTCACTAATCAATTCATTAGCATTCATTGAACTAGGGCTCACTAATTCTCTCGAACTTAGACTCCCTCAAAACTCCTTTACCGGCTCTCGCTCGCATAAATTCGATTTTGCCTATTATTCAGTGGTATAATTGTGGTAATCTCACCTCTCGGCCTTGATTTCAACAATAACCTAACTTACAACTAAATCTGGCCACAATTTGATTGCAATCACTAGAAATCAATAATAGGAATTCAATTAGAAGCCAAGAACTAATTAGAAAACATAATTTAAGTTCAAATCATGATCATAGATCCCCTAACCCTAGAGAAAACGACTACTCACTCATAATTAAGGGAACAAAAGCAAAACTGAAATCAAACAACATGATCATGAACAAAGAATTAATTAAAACTAAATTAATTACTAATAAAACTAAATTAAGAACCAAAATAGCAAAAGTAATTAATCTACACTAAAAACTAAGAAATTAAAGAGAATCATGAAACTAAAAGAATTAAAAAGCTTAAGGAAAGAGATTACCAAAATAAAGACTGAATTGCATTGATTGAAAGCTTGAATTCATGAACAAAGTAATTAATCCTAAAATTCTAGAGAGAATAAGTAATTTTGGATTCCTAGGTCCAATATCCTAAAAACTAGTTAGAGTTGTGCCCCCTTTACATAGAGTATATATAGGATTTGGGTTTTTAATTAATTAAAACCCAAGAGCAAAATCGCACGGAAAGAAAAATCGGGCACCAAAATATTGCACCTGCGCCCGCATAGAACAAACCTAGTTTGTTCCCTGCGCCCGCATGGTGAATAATGAGTGAGTTCTGATACTTCTGATCTATGTTGCGGGCGCATAGATCAAAAGATGATTAAGGGCTGCGCCCGCATGGAATTTGCATTCCTATATTTTGACGATCTTGCTTATTTCTTCGCTCGATTCTTCGAATCTCGCTCGTGACTTTTCGTGACTTGGCACGCATCCTGAGGCAAGTACATTTTGACTCGTTTTAGCCTCCAATGACTTCATAACTCTCTATTACGCTCCTGTAACATATAAACAAAACCGAAAACCGCGCGTAATAACCGAAAAAGTATAAAATAACCGTAAAAGGTTCTAAAAGTCAACTAAAGATGCTAAAACCGTTCTAAAACATAACTTAACATTGAAAGATGATATTTAATCAAAACGAAGCCACAAATTTAACTATTTAGCACAAGAATCAACCAAAAATGAAGGAAAAACACTTATGAAGACTAACATTTATTTTTGTTGTTTGGATTTCGAAAGACTTCTAAATAGTAGTTTTGGTTTTGGTTTTTAATGGGCCGTTAATATGGTTCCGAAGTGTAATAAGTTTAAAGTTGATTTTATTTTAAAGTTGTTTGAAGTTTAGTTTTAAATTGTTTTGGTTTTAAAACTTCCGCTGTAGTAGTTTGATAAATGCCTTAGCTGTTATCACGATGGCAGTAATACTTTAGTTTTCATATTTATTATTTTTAATAAATATAATATCTACTAATTTAATATGTTTTCCGAAAAAATAAGAAGTAGGAAGTTAGGGAAAATCTAGGGTGTTATCAGAGCTTATATTTTGAAATAAATGAATTTTATTTTGGGGTACCCTAAGTTTATTTTGGAAAGAGGAATTTCTTAAATTGGGAACTTTTTTGAAAATGGAATTTTTCTAAAAATAGTATTTTCCGAAAATGGTAAGCTTTGAAAAATAAATTATGTGTGCTAGTATGCAAGGAATTCAGGTATGTATTATGTGTTATCGCTTTTATACCATGTGGTGAGCTTGGGTAGGAAGTTTGGGCATGTAGGATAGACTTTGTTTCTGTGCTTTCATGCATTAAAGTTTATGATCAAGGTGATGCTTATGTGTATAGTTGGGTGTAAATAAAATTGTATGTTAGCCACAAGCCCTTTTTGCAGAACTGTTAGTTTGTTTTTTTTTTTGGGAAGGATGGACCATTAGTTTTAAGTTTTGTGCAGGATGACACATAGTATGCCTAGTAAGTATACTCAAATGGCGACATTGGAGAAGAAATATTATGAAAGTCCACCTCAATACGTTTGAAAGATACGGTTCTACTGTTGGTACATGAGTACGGTGTTGAAGTTACCACAATGAGATCAGCCTGACCAAGTAGCAGCTTTGATTGTTAGGTGTTTACCCGACCGTTCACCCTACTTAGAAATTAAGGCGAAGTTTAGTGATTTTTATTTTCTTGGAGGTCTTCCAAACTATTCTAAGTATAAGGATGCTGTTGGCCAATGGGGTTGTGACTGGAGGTTCTTAGAGGGGTACATTGCTAAGAAGGAACAGGAGTATCAACAAATGAATGCAAATAACGCACCAAGCCCAACAGGTAGTCAATGGAGTGAAGACCAAATGGTAGAGGAGACTCCTATAGGTTCGAAGACTGGTGAATCTAAGGATAGTTCGTGTTATGAAATTGAGGACCAAACCCAGTAATCCCGGTATATGTTGACTTGGTAACCGAATCTGAGGAAGAGGAGGAAGAATCAGATCCTGAGGAAGACATGGAAGGAGAAGAAACAAATGAAGAAATGGGGGATGACATTAAGGATGACCCAGAATTCGCACCGAAGAAATATGTTATGTTGAGAGACAAAAAGGAAATATTAATATGTAGAGACTTTTGTTTAGAAATAGTTAACTGATTATGTCTAATGTCTTAAAGCCTATTTGAACACTTTAAGATATTGTTTACCTTAGTTTGAATAAGTGGTAGTGAGACATAAGAAGTAATGAGAAAAATTGAGTAATAAAATTATTTTATTAAGTAAAGCCTCAAGTAGAATAGAACCAAGGGACTTATTTTTATTTCTTATGTGCTTTATTCTTATTTCAATGGTTGTATAAACAATCAAGACAAAGTGAATCATTCACTCCAAAAAAAAATGAAATTTCTTTTATGACATGCAAGGAGGTGTTTTATGATTTAAGTCTATGTTGTCCTAACTTGTAGTTAGACTTAATTAATACGAAAGACTTTTCCTCTACAGGAGAAATGGAATGGCTGAACGTAACAACAATCAACTGAATGAAGTAGTGAGGCAATTAGCTACCGTAGCTAAACAATTAGCTGCCAAAGGAAATGGAAATGGTAGTGACCCCGCTGGTAGGGGTGTGCATTAGCGGGTACCCGCAATTTTGAATACCCGAAAGTGCGGGTAGTCAATTTTAGTGCCCAAGTCCTACCCGGTTTGCGGGTACCCGAATTACCCGGGTCGAGTAAGCGGGTACCCGCCTATTCATTGTTTGTTTTGGTTTAAAATTAAAGACTATAATTATGTATTTACTTATTTATGTTGCCTTTAGGAACTTAACATAATTGAGTAGGTGTACGGGTGTACGTGCTTAATTTTATATAACTATTCAACAAGGCAACAATATGCCCCGAAAGTCCGCAACCAAAGTCTCACAAGTTCACAAATTACAACTTACAACAATTACAAGTCTTTAACAAAGTTTCAAAATTACAAGTCTTTCCAAAGCCATAAAAAAAAGTCCACACTTTCAAAAAAAGTCCGGAAGTCTCTTGTTTGTCCGACACACTTTCATCAGAACTAATATCTATCATGTTATCTCCCTTCGAAGTTGTTTCTGCCATTAAGTAGCTACAAAAACAAAATTAAAACAAACATAATATCAGTTTATAAAATGAATAAAAGAATTTGAAAAATAACAATTAAAACCAACACATCAACATTAAATAACAGAAAAAAAAAACAAAATAAAAAAAAACAAAAAAATAAAGAAAAAGAAAAACAGAATAAGATATAACAACCCACAAAAAAAACAGTATAAAATACAGCAACCCAAAAAAATCAAAATTCAGCAAATAACACCATAAGGCTTACAGTATCAATCTTTCTCATAAATCAACCAAATTCAATAACTAATAACAACAACCCACTTGCATATTTTCCCAAATAATTCAAACATCATAAAATTACAAAACAATCAAAACCCCACATAAATTAAGCGCAAGAAAAGCCTTAAGAAGTTTCCTAACTTTCAAATTAAGCGCAGCATAATTAAAAGAAAAAAAAAACAGAAAAATAAAATAAAAAACAGAAGAATGAAAAAAAAAAAAACGGAATAAAAGAAAAAAACAAAAAAACAAAATAAAAATAAATCACGAACAAGTGAGTATAACAACAATTAATTGTATAAATCATGAATGAAATAAAAAAACTAAGAGCAATTTCAGTATAAACGAATTAATTAAATAAACACAAATTAAATCACAAAACCTAACAAACTAAATCTGCAGAAAACAAATGAATTCACGAATTAATTAAATAAATAAAAACACAAATTAAATCACAAACCCTAACAATCTAAATCTGTAAACACAAATAAATAAAAAACGATCAAATTAAATGAAATACCTAACAAACGAATGGATTGATTGTTTGTGAATTTGTGATTGACAACTCGCTGCCTCGCCGACTCGCCGCCTCCCATGAGTAATCTAGGGTGCGTTTGTGAGAGTTTGTGATCTAGGGTTTTGGGGTGAGAGTTTGTGAGTGTGAGATAGGGGTTTGTGAATTGTGAGTGTGAGTGATTTACTGATTTGGGAGTGTCACTTAATTTTTCTCAAAGGCCCAACCCAACAAGTTTACAAGCCCACAAGTGAAAAATAAGAAAACATTTTTTCCAGGTTTCGGGTACCCGCCAAACCCCTAGGAATACCCGTACCCGACCCGAATTGAGAACTAATTTAGCGGGCCGGGTACCGACCAGCAAAATTTATAATTGGGTGCAAAAATACCCTTTCTTTTAACCAGGTAGTCGGGTTTTTGGGTCGGGTTTTTATGCCCACCCCTACCCGCTGGGGAACTCTTCAAGAAAATTTCTCAATGCAAGCCACCCACTTACCAAGGAGAGCACAATCCAACTGTTCTAGAGGGATGGTTGAGAAAGAGGAGCTTAAGGTGAACCATGCTTTGTACTATCTTAGGGGAGAAGCTGACTTATGGTGGTCATAGAATGAGGCTGTAATAAGGGCTTTAGCAGGATTCAATTGGGAAATGTTTCAGGAGCAGATTCATAATAAGTTCTACCCTGTGTTTCTTCAGAAATAGAAGGCTGAGGAGTTTCTATAACTTAAGATGGGGAGTATGTCCGTTACTGAGTACTACTCTAAGTTCAAAGAGTTATCTAGGTTTGCTCCTAAGGTTGTGGCAACAGAGAGGTTGAAAGCTAGTTGTTTTGAGATAGGGTTACCCTTAGATTTACAGTCACAACTAGCTGGACAGATCTTTGAATCTCTAGATGATTTATATGGTAGAGCTGCTCACTTGTATGCCATAGACCAAAAGAAGAAGGAGGTATAGAAGGAAAGCGAGACAAGGGAGAAAAGGAAGGATGGTGGAGGAAACTTCAAACAACAAGGGAAACAGGGTGGATATAAGAAATCTCCTTTCAACAACAACTTCCAAGGTAGTAGGGGAAGCTTTGGGAAACCTAATTCTGGAAATGTGAATCGGAATCAGGTGGCTAGTCAAGGAGGATGAGTGTACTTTTGCAAGAGGTGTCCCAACAACCACCCAGGAAAGGACTGTAACGGGAACCCAGTAACTTGTAGGTTGTGTAACAAACTTGGACACCGTAAGTATGAGTGCTTCTCTAAGAATAAAGGAAAGGAAGGACATAATTCTCATGCTAGGGGGAATTCAGTTGGGGGACAACAAAAGGGTTTCCAAGGAAGAATGGGAGGAAAGGTGACATCTCAAGTCGAAAGTAGGAATGGGGGTGGAAATGGAGGAGGACAGCCTAAGACCTCAAACACTGGAAAGCTGAATGTAATGGCTTGAAGTGAAGCGGATGCTAATAAAGATGTGATCAATGGTACTTTTTCTATTCATTCCTTACCTGTTAAAGTTTTGTTTGATTCTGGTGCAACATACTCTTTTGTTTCCACTAAACTCCTAGAATTGTTAAAACCTGTGTTGGGAAAAGTAGATGCAGTAGACATGTCAACAGTGTTACCTTCGACATAAGAAGTGCAATGTTCAAGGAGATACCAAGATGTTCCTATCGAAATTGAGGGAGTGGAGTTTAAGGCTAACCTAATCGAATTTGATTTAGGTGACTTAGAAGTGATCTTAGGAATGGATTGGTTGAGTAAACATAAGGCTGAGATTTAGTGTGAACCATAGAAGATCTCGTTGGTGAATAAGGGTAAGAAGGTGAGTTATTGGAGGACAGGAAGACCGAAACACAACAAAATAGTGTCAGTAATGAGGTTCGCTAGGTTTGTGAAGAGAGGTTTTCCGATTTACCTTTGTAGTGTGTGGGATGTGGATCAGATTGAGACCGCTAAACCTGAGGATATTGAAGTAATGAGGGACTTTCTTGATGTGTTTTTGGAGGAGATTCCGGGAATGCCACCTAAGCAGAAAATCGACTTTACCATAGACTTAGTCCCAGGAACAGCACCTATTTCCAAAGCACCCTATAGGATGGCGCTTGCAGAAATGAGCGAATTGAAGGAGAAGTTACATGATTTGTTGGAAAAAGGGTACATTAGGCTTAGTGCTTCACCTTGGGGAGCACCAGTTTTGTTTGTAAAGAAGAAAGATGGGATTTTGAGGTTATGTATTGACTATAGGGAGTTGAATAAAGTGATGATCAAGAATAAGTATCCATTGCCAAGAATTGATGACTTGTTTGATCAATTGAAAGGAGCTACGGTGTTTTCGAAAATCGACTTAAGGTCAGGATACCATCAATTGTGGATTGCTAATGAGGACATACCGAAAACTGCTTTTCGCACTAGGTATGGACACAATGAGTTTACTGTTATACCTTTTGGGTTAACCAATGCGCCAGCAATTTTTATGTATTTAATGAATAGAATCTTCCAACGGTTTTTGGATAACTTTGTAGTTGTTTTCATTGATGACATATTGGTGTATTCTAAGAGCAAGGAAGAACATGTGGAGCATTTGAGGACAATCTTGATGACACTCAAGGAAAATGAGTTATATGCTAAGTTCTCAAAATGTGAATTCTGGTTGGAGAAAGTAGCATTCTTGGGGTATATTGTGTCTAAAGAGGGAGTTGAATTGAAGTAGATCCAGTCAAAATTGAAGTAGTTAAGGAGTGGCCTACACCGAAGAATGTAACGGATGTACGGAGTTTCTTAGGGTTAGCAGGGTACTATAGGAGGTTTGTGAAGAAATTTTCGAGGATTGCTAAACCCATGACTTTGTTAATAAGGAGAGACTGTAAGTTTGAGTGGAGTAAGTGTGAAGAGGCGGCATTTCAGACTTTGAAAGAGCGTTTGATTACAACTCCAGTGCTAACCTTGCCAGACGGAAGTGACTCTTATGGTGTGTTTAGTGATGCTTCTAAAAACGGGTTAGGATGTGTGTTGATGCAAAATAGAAAGGTGATAGCTTATGCTTCGAGACAATTGAAACCATATGAGGTTAACTACCCTACTCATGATCTAGAGTTAGCAGCAATAGTGTTTGCCTTGAAAATTTGGAGTTATTATTTGTATGGAGTGAAGTGTAGGATATACACAGACCACAAGAGTTTAAAGTAATTTTTCACTCAAAAAGATTTAAATATGAGATAAAGAAGATGGTTGGAGTTGAACAAGGATTACGACCTAGATATCCAATACCATGAAGGGAAAGCTAATGTGGTAGCCGATGCTCTAAGTCGTAAAACAAAACATGGGTTGAACACCTTAATAGTTGCTAATCAACTACGTACACTATAAGAAAATAATGCAAATTGAGACGCTTTTGGTGAGACGCTTTTGAGAAGAGTCGCTAGGCACTAAAAACCAAAAAAAAACAAATTTGGACACTTATTTATGTTCATTTGCATTGTGACCAAAGAAAGGGTCCAAATATTATATTAGTGTTTACGTGTCAACTCTAATTTAGGTGGTGTTTTGAATTTTTAATATTTTAGTAACCGTTTACATATTGATTCCTATTCCCATATCCCGCATATTTCGTACCACATTCCCCTTTTCCCATCAACCAACTGCTAGTCTGCTATACTGATGAATTAACTAGCTCTCTCACCTCCTTATCACCCCACAGAATTTCGAGAAAAAAAAAACTCTCGCCACTGCCCACTGCACCGTTCTTTCACAAGACTGTAAAACTCTCAAAGAATCACAGAGTAAATCGTGTTTTGGAATCACAGAGTAATCTCTCATCACCTCACAAAATCAATTTTAATTCAGTCTTAATTTTAAATCTCTTAGCAATTCGTGTTAAAATCTTCGCCGAATTTTGTTACAATCGGGATACAATTGTTCGCCGAAGTTTGTTACAATCGGTTTCAGGCAAGTTAAACTTTTTAGTATTTGGTATTAATTCATTGCAAAAGTTACAGATTTATTTGGTGTTTAATGCATGGCTTCGAGTTATTATAATTAATTTTTCTTGAATTCCAATATAATGTATGTTCGAATTATTGTAATTTATCATTAGTTGTTGAATGAATTGAAATTATATATGCATGCATGTAGATTAATTTTTGTATATCTGATCAAGTCGATTAATTGCTCATTATAATCTATGTACTCAGAATTCTATATACCATCATAATCAAAATAACTAACTTATAATCAGAAATTTGATTAAAATGATTAGTCTTATTGTGAAGATTAATTTATCTTTGTAATGGCTGTTATGTTAATGTTTTTTTTAGGGAACGATGATTTTCGTTGTTTATTGTTGTAAGTACCTTGAATTTTTGAGTTAAATGCCATTTAAATTGGAGTAGTCATATGCTTACTGTGGTTTTGTTTATGTTTTCTGGCAAAATGAGTTTCAAATTCAGTTTGCATATTTATTTTGAGTATACAGTAATAGCTACAGAAACATTCAAAACTTGCTTCTTAAATTTAGAGCATTTTGCTTCTTGTTGATCCAAACATATGCCTGATATCAGCCCTCACCATAACTGAATATACTATTTTATCCAAAATAAGGGTGCTAGAAGGCCTTTTTGGAAAAAATAATGGGCCAAATCCCCTTCGGGAATCTGCCACGGCGTAGAGCTCGAAAAAAAAAATCAATTTGAAAAAAAATTTCATCATTCGGATACCCGAGCGCAAAGTTATGTCTATTACAAAATTGACATTTGAAATATGGGCCACGAGGTAGTATGAACTATGGAATTATGTGAGGAGTTCATAAATTTTAGATAAGTATGAGTAATTGATTGGACTTTTATGATTTGTAGGAATGAAATTTGATCTTATAGTGTTAAATTATTGTGTTTTGAGTTTTCAGTTAGATTAGCAAAATGTTGCTTCTATTGACTTTTTTCTTCTGTTTGGTTTTGATTTCCTGCTGTAGTCCAAGTATACGGTGTCAATTCCTCTTTTCTTATTTTCAATGTATACATAGTGCGTGGATTTTTGGTGAAGGTATGAAATTTGATCTTATGGTGTTAAATTATTGTGTTTGAGTTTTCAGTTAGATCAGCAAAATGTTGCTTTTATTGACTTTTTTACTTCTGTTTGGTTTTGATTTCCTGTTGTAGTCCAAGTATACGGTTTCAATTCCTCTTTTCTTATTTTCAATGTATACATAGTGCGTGGCTTTTTGGTGGAGGTATGAAATTTGATCTTATGGTGNNTAATTGGTTGTTTAGAAGGTTGCAAAATTATGTTTGTTTTAGGTGGATTACTTATGCTTTTTGGTGGATTACTACAGACTTATTCTTTTTGGTGCTGAAATCTATTGGTGTTTAGGCTTGTTTATTGGTGTTTACTACAGACCTTCCTATTTCATGAAGCACAATAGCAATTAAAACTGATAAGGTCATTCAAAAACCAAATGAGCTATGTTACAGAGAGTACAAGAAGCAGAGCTAGCAGTGACTCTAATGTTGTGCTTAAACAATCTACTCTTTATCTTCAACCCACCAAAATAGCCATTTTCNCACTCTTTATCTTGAACCCACCAAAATAGCCATTTTCTTTCAGTTTAGGAAGGAAAAATGTTTTCATTTTGCATTGATTGTATCATCAAATGCATGATTTTGCATTAATTGTTTCAAAATTGTATTAACTTAAACAATTGAATGTATTTGTTCTATTTCAATATCAGAATTCCATCTCTAATTTCAATTATTATTTATTACATATGATTTTTTTTTTCAGAAGCTAATTAGTCCCTTGGTTATTAATTTTATTTTCTCCTACTTTTTCAGCAACTAATTAGTCCCTTGGTTGCTAATTAGTCCCAACAACTGTTGTAGACCAGGGGTCGGTGTAACAGTTAATTCTTACTAGTAGATTTTCATACAGGTAACCAATTAGTCCCTTGGTTATTAATTTTATTTTCTCCTATTTTTTTTATCTTTTTAAATTTTTTTTATGGAATCGGTTTTTTTTCTTTTCATTTTTGTCTTTTTTCTGCTTATATTTGCATTTATATATTTTATTTGAGGAAAGTTGTGCTCTTTTTATTTGAATGAAAATGACATATAACATCATGTGTATGTGTTTGACTATATAATTGCTTATATTTGCATTTATTATATGCTATTTCAGCTCTTACCATGGTAATGTATGCTAATTTACAAGTAAAATGTGTACCTGGTCTTATTGTCATAATTTGTGTTTTATTCTACTTGTATTGTCTCTAATTAGTTTTTTGTCTAGATTCTGTTGTGCTTGTTTTTAACAAGTGAAATTTGTCTAATCATGCGATACATTATTTGATTCTAATTTTTTTTATTGTGTGTTATTATAAGTTGTTATACGTCATTTATTTAAAATATTCGTTATGTATAAACATGGACACAAGTTGGATCGACTTACCTGTAGGCCACCCTGAATATGTTGCTGGTTATATGCAATTCATTGAGTTTGCTAAGTAAGGTATGGTAGATGAAAAATTCTATGTCCTTGTAAGTTTTGTAAAGTGGAGAAATGGGTTCCTTTACAGGAAGTTGAAAGACATATTTTATTTAAAGGGTTTTATAAATCATACAAGAATTGGTTTTTTCATGGTAATGGGGATTTCCTTGAGCGTGTGTTAGGAAGTAATGAAGGGAGGACTAGTGAAGTACCCCTTGTTGATGGAACATCTAAAATTGGCCAAGATGACATGGAAGGGCTATTAAGTTCAGCTTTTGGTGTTAATATACTTCCTAATGAAAACGAGGCAAGGCAAATTGATGAAATTATTCAGGAGCCTGTTAATTATGAAGAGATTAGGATTGGGGATAATGGTGTTACAACAGAAGAAGAGGTGAAGTATAAGTAATTACTTGATGCATCAAATGAAGAGCTTTATGACGGGTGTACTGCTTTTTCAAAGTTATCATTTATTTTACATTTATTTCACTTAAAATGTATGAATCATTGGTCAGCCGAATCTTTTAATATGCTGCTCACACTTATACTTAGTGCATTTCCACAAGTAAAAGATTTCCCTTCATCTTATTATGAAAGTAAGAAAATGATTAAAGACCATACCTCGGCCTTGGTTATGAGAAAATTGATGCTTGCCCGAATAATTGTATGTTGTATTGGAGAGAATATTCTGACAAAGACAAGTGTCATGTTTGTGGTACATCTCGATGGGAAAAAACCAAAGTTAAGGAGAGTAAGTCAAGTAGTGATGACCATAGTAAGAAAGCCATCACTTGTAAGAAAGGTCAACCAGCTAAAGTGATGCGATACTTTCCTTGATGCGTATTTACAACCATTAGTGCACGAATTGAAACTGTTGTGGGCAGTGATTGATGCTCTTGATGCTTATAGTGGAGAAAAGTTCAATTTGCAAGCAGCCCTCCTTTGGACTATTAATGATTTTCCTTCCTATGCCATGTTTTCTGGCTTAACCACTAAAGGTTACAAAGTGTGTCCCGTATGCACTGATAAGACCTCTTATATAAAGTGTGCTGGAAATTTTTTTTATTGTGGTCATCGAAAGTGGTTACCTTTAGATCACACGTATTGGTTTCTAGGTGAAAAGTTTGATGGAACTGAAGAGTACGATGCTATCCAATTCGTCCTACTGGGGCTGATGTTCTAACACAACAAGTAAAGGTTAACTATGTTTATGGAAAGGATCAAGTTGTGTCAAACAGAAAAAGGAAACACACCTTTGGCTTAAATCTCATCCAAATGGACAACAATACATGCCTGATGCATCATACTCTATGTCTGAGGTAGAGAAGGATAGGTTTTTAAAAGTTTTGCAAAAACTTAGAGTTCCTGATGGATATGGATCTGACCTTTCAAGATGTGTCAACATGAAGCAACGAAAATTGATGAACATGAAGAGTCATGACAACCATGTTTTGATGCAAGATATTCTTCCTATTGCCTTAAGAGCTTCTAATGCGACAAAAGTGATTGACTTGCTTGCTAAGCTATTTTTCAAGAAATTGTGTTCTACAACGCTCGATCCGAAGGACTTGCAAATTCTTCAAGATGACATCATTCTAACCCTTTGTGAGATGGAGATCGAATTTCTGCCTCCATTTTTCACAATCATGGTTCATTTGGTGATTCACTTAGTAGAAGAGGCTAAGCTTGTTGGACCTGTGCAGTATAGATGGATGTATCCCATTGAAAGGTTCGCTAATAATATCCAACACAAGTTTGAATTTAATTTATTCATTAAATTTTTAAGCTATTATGTTTATATATGACTGTAAACGGATTTCTATGTTAAGGTACTTGGCACATTTAAAATCGCATGTTACTAATAAGGCACAACCTGAAGGATCTATAGCCGAAGGTTACATTTTGGAGGAGACAATATTGTTTTGTTCTACATTTCTTCAAGGGGTGATGACTTTCTTCAATAGACCTAAAAGGATTGATGATGACATCCCTGACTCAAGTAATTACTTGTACAATTCTGGTGGTCAAGTAATTGGGAAGGTGCACAATATTAAACTTGATGAAAGAAGTTTAAAACAAGCTCATCGTTATGTTTTATTACATTATGATGAGATGCGACAGCTTCTTGAGTAAGTGTTATACTTTAGGTTTCTTCTAGTTATTGATTTAATTTTGATAGATAACAATATTTATAAAAAAAATTTCCTTTTCTTTTTGTAGTGAGTTTATACATCAAAAGAAACAGATGAACAACTCGCAAACTTTAGTCAATGATATTGATGAAAGTAAGTGGGTCATTACTGAATATGGAGAGTGGCTACAAAACTAGGTTATATTACTACATTATATCCATAAAGTAAAGAATTTGTCTTAAATAAAACTATTACTCGTGTTATTAAATCATCTATTGTGGTAGGTACATCGCATGGAAGCAACCACAGATAATGGGAAATTGAGAGTTGCTTTGGCTGGTGGTTTGAATTGTTATGGTAGAAGAATGAAAGGTCTGATGATTAATGGTTTTAAGTTCCAAGCCTTGGATCGTGATTGTCTTTTGAAGACACAAAATTCCGGAGTCATGGTTGAAGCCGATGGAGAGGCTTATTATGGAAAAGTTAAAGATATCTATGAATTAGACTATTATGGTGATTTTCGAGTTGTATTATTTCGTTGCGATTGGGTTGACATACATAGGGGAGTGATAAGATACGCAGATGGTAGTGTATGTGTCAACTTCTCTAAATTGATGCATACAGGTCCCAATTTACAAGATGATCCATTTGTGTTCTCATCTCAGGCAAAACAAGTTTTCTATGTTGAAGATGAGACACGAAAGGGGTGGTTTCATGTTGTTAAAACTAAGCCTCGAGACTTATTTGATTTAGGCGAGACTGATCTTTAGTTTTGTGGTTGATTTATGATTTATAGATGGTAGTTGAGTTGGTTGATTTATGATCTTTAATTGCTGGTTGTTTTATGTGGATATTTTTTCAAAAATTAAGTTGGTTTGTTTTGTTTCACTAAAATTTTGATTAAGATTCAATTTTAGTTTGTAATGTGAAACTCATAATTTATGTGTGTCTTACTATTATGTGATTCTATAGTTTGTTTTCTGAATGGACTGTTCTAACTTCTACTGTTAGGTAAAAGTTTTCAGCTTGCATATTCAATGCTTTAAACCTTTAAACTTCCATATTTACTTTACATTCTCCTAAACCTTTAAACTTCTACTGCTATAGTTTGATTTGTGAAGAAGCTTTGGTGAGATTGGAAAAATTGATCCAGGAGATGCATGTATACATCTCTGGTCCTAGAAAAGAGCATCTAAAAGCTGCTTGTTCTGATCTTGAGAAAATAAGGAAGCTTGAGAAAGAAGCAGAATTTCTTGAGGCATCTTTTACAGCTAAGGCAGCCTCACTACAGGAGGTATTGTTCTTCAACTTCTTTTTTTGGTTTTGTAAGATCTGTGCAATGAAGGGTTGGAAATCTGGGAACTTATATTAAGTAGAGCGTTCTTATCTATGAATTTTGTATTCTAGCTAAGAAGCATGAATATGCACATTGCTGATGTACTGTATTTGTAGGTGATGACAAACCTTTACATATTATCTCTCTTTTTCTATGTAGAGTAGTCTGCCACAGTGACTTTTGCTTAATTAGTTTAAATACTGCTTTTCTTTAAGATACATTTGAAGCTGGTAAGATAGTCTGATGGTCTGACTGTCTGAGATACTTCTCTTGTGCATTTAACTAGTGTAGTATCTAGCTATTTATGACACCATTCCCATATTTAACCCAATGTAAATAATTATCTTCATGCTGTGACTTCATATCTTGAACTTAGACCTTTTTTCTTGGTAACGGAAAGATGCTATATGTTCGATCAATATTGAAGTCAATGGTACATCAGCCCTTCAATCCAAACACAAGCTAAGAAGCCTAATTGGTGTTAAAGTACTTGTTTTGTGTCACTGATCTAAGCAGGATTATTGACGTATTGCTTAATTTTCATTCTCTTTAGTCCATCTATTATGTTTACTTTAAATTAATATATATATGAAATTATGAATGAATACAAAGTTCACGGAGCAGGATGTGGTGAATGGAATGTGAATGAAGACATTTATTACGTAGTCATGCAATCATTACGTACATTAGTTTCTTTATTGACTTGCACTATTCTGTTGAAGACATTTTAACGTGTTTATTTGTGTATATTTCTCAGAACAACATTGAGAAATGAGTTATCGAAGTAAGAAAATATTTGCAGCTCGTGGGGGCGATGAATTTGTTTCAGAGAACCAATAACCTTCTGCCTCAAATGCAATCCTCATATCACAATTACCCAAACCACCTCTCGATCCATCAGCTAATAAATGGGGACCTTTCAACCCTCCAACACTCCGACCGCCACAATCATTTGGGTACTTATCAGAACCTATAAAGCCGTCAATGGCTGCTAAGAATATTACCACTTCACCCTATCCTCATCTATGAAAGCTTCTGAGTCATTGATGCACCAACAACCACAAGTGAATCCGGAAGTGAAGACTTCAAATATCCTGTCACAACAACATTCAAATAAGCAAAATCGATCCACTCCATTGAAAATCGGAGCACAGCAGCCACAAACAAAAGGTCAAGGTAAGTTTGTGATATCACAACAGCAACAAAGACTCGTGACACCACAGTCTAGTGTTGTTTTTGCAACTGCAAGAGTTCCCCAACAACAACAAACATCTGTAGCCGTATCTAAACACAAAGAAACAGTAGTTCCTCAAAGGAGAAAAAGCTACTGCAAAAGGGAACATAACAGCCACTGATTTGTCCTGTTGTTGAAACCAATCAACCTTTTGAGAAAAGAGTTGCTACTGGACCCATGGGAGCAGCAACGAAGCCTTTCACGTCGCGAACTTCTTCGTCTTTAATAAACAGAATGGGAGTCGAAAAACATCAATATGGAAGCCTTAACAAAAGAGAATCAATTTTACCATTTGAAAGTCCTTTGTCTCAGTCAGCTACGCATGTGAATGAAGATAATGAACACATGGAACGAACTCTTCATCATTTAGAAAGTGACTCATGGCCATATCCCAATATGGAAGATTCTTCTTCTGGTAGTGAAGACTTGAACGAAACGGTTAATGCAAATACAAGTGCAAAAAAAGCTACATCTTCAAGACCACGACGTCGTACGGTTGTCCCAAATTAGCCTGAAAATGTTAAATTTGATGAGAAGGAGGAAGCTATAGCATTTGGTAAACATTTTAAAAGTTTCAATCTCAAGTGGTTTTCTGTAAAGTTTTATATTCTATATTGGGGGTTGAGTAATTTCCCTTTTTTTCTATCTAACTACAACCTACTTTCTTGGGCAGATACTGAAGGAAAGCGTCATCTTGTGGAGGGTCCTGTTCAACCACGAGATGTTTGGAATGATGTTGGGTTAAGATATTACATCCAATCTAATGACTTAACTCAACCAATTCGAAAAGCTGGTTCCATTCTCGTAAGTTTCCTTAGAGATGTTGCGAAAAGAGAAAATTTTTGTCCTATTGGAGAAACCAGTTGGCATAACGTGACAACGAAAATGAAAGCTGGTGTTTTGATCCTAGTTAGAATATGTTTCATTTCCTTCTTTTTCTATTGATCATGTATTATTCAATCCACTTTCTCCTTTTCATTTTTTTTGGGTAAAATGTAAGTGATTTTATTGCCTAAAGTGGAGCAAAGTACAACCTAAGGCCTTCTCAAGGGAAACTGACTCAATTCCTCAAAATAGCAGCCAAACAGAAACTATACAAACTTTAAACCAGACTATACAAACTTTAAACCAGAACATCTGATCAAAACAAAAAGAAAAACCAGAAACTGACTAAGTTCCTCAAAAGAGACTAAGGGGCCGTTTGGTTGGGGTTTATAATCAAAGAGAAAGGCAATCAACTGCCCTTATTTTTTCCACCTCATTCCTTTGATGTCATTTTTTTGCTTGTTTTTGTCATTCCCTTTCCCCACCTCATTCCTCTAAAGTGCTCTACCTCCAAACCCTCCTCCCTCCTATCTTTTCCATTCCCTTTCCCTACTACCACACCACCATCATACCATAACACTAACCTCCATCAAGCTACCAAACCGCCAACCAACTCTAACCCCCACAAATTCACCACCCAACATCCCACCCACTACCCTACCACACAGCCACTCATCTCTTCCCCGGGAACCACCCTATCCCACCCAATGCCCACCACAACCCTACCCATGAATCAATTGATCTACCACCCACAACCCCACCAACGGCATCCAAACCCAGCTGGAACCACTCATAGGCCCACCCAAATCACACCCTACCCACCCACAGCTCCACCCGAACTACTCACAACCCTTCTAATTCACACCACTACCTCACCTACAATTGTAGGATGCTGCCACCACCATACNTTCACCACCATACCAGCAGCCCACCATGCTTCCACCACCCCACCATCATCCCCATCACTTCCAAGGTCACCACCAACCACCCTATAACTCACCACCCCCACCACTTTAACATGCACCACCAAAAATATCTACAAAACTACCCTCAAAGGCCTTTAAAAATCACCAAAAGCACTTGCAAATACTACAATCATCAACACTTATAAAAATATCTACATAAAACCTCCAAATAATAATTACTTATCCTAACTATTAAAATAACAAAATTGAAAATTTATATTTTCCTTATGATTTTCCTTATGGTTTTACAAGGTCAATTTCACACATAAAAACTCAAAGATCTTGAATTATTATGTTTGAATCTGACCTTTAAAACCTTAGTATCAAAACATAAAGGTTGTGCACCTTGTTGTATATGGATGGAAAGGAAGATAAAGGGTTGATTCTCTTTCCCTTATTCTAAAACAAACAACCTAGTAAAAAGAGGGGAATTATTTTCTATTAATTTCCATTCCTTTCCCCTTTGTTATTATCTTTCCCTTTCCCCTCTCCCAACCAAACTGCCCCTAAGTGTTTTGTAGTTTGTGCACCCATTGTCTCTCAGGTTACTTCCATCTTTGTTGCTCCATGCAATGAAGCCTCCACCCAACTGTATCCTTAATTCTGTAACATAGATCCTCATGATGTGTAACCAATCCCAATACACAACATTCTATTTTTGGTCTACCAGGTATACAATACCAGAGCAGCAAGAATACAGAACACAATCTTCTGCATAATTTTAAGAAACACCAAACACATTGATTCTTTCTCCTTTTCATTTGTTTTATCTAGCAACTCATATTCTAATACCACCATTGGTCACTCTCTCAACCTGATAAGTTTCAATGAAAGTGTGATACAAGTGTATTATCTCTTCAATGAAACACCTAAGACATTGTTCCTAACTTTGCTAATTATATGTCTATAGAACTATGCTTTTTTATTTGGGAGACTTAAGTATCCGCATTTCCACCTTGGTGTATTCTACAAGAATATTATAATTTTTTTCCTTGCATGATGGTACCTGGACATATTGCTAGTGTTGTAATAATCCTTTTGTTCATTTTCTTTGAAGAAACATTTTATGATACCTGATGGAGAAATATTTGACAAGGCAATCAAGCGTACTTCCAAGTATTGGAAGAACTATAGATATATTTTGAGGGAGACATACTTTGATCCAATGACTCTAACAAAAGATCAAATTTATGACCGTAAACCTGATGGAATAAATATGGATAATTGGTCGCGTTTGGTTAATTATTGGTTCTCATCAGATTTTAAGGTATATCACCTTGAATTTCATATTCTAAATTGGTCAAATTTGTACATACTATGTAGTTATTTTTATTCTATTTTACTTTTTTGTTTCCAGAAATTATCCAAAATTGGAAAAGATGCTCGAGCTTCACTAGGACATGCTCACTTTAGTGGTGCTACAAGCTTTGCTAATCGAAGAATTGATCTTGTATATTTTATCCCTTAGACCTACCATTAACTAATGTACATTGAAAGTAGTTTGTTCATTTGTTTTCCATGTCCCTGTTTTGTATTCAAATATTATTTAAACTATTTTTTTATTGTTTCCTGATTATTATTTTTGGCCATTTTACAGCAAGAGCAAAAAGGAAAATTTAGCGAACTTGATTTCTATAAATCAGTGTACACGAAAAAAGATGGAAGTTTTAAAGAAGGCACTCTATCTCGTCAATTTCTGGTATTCTTTAATTTGTACTGTATTCAATTCAAGTAATCAATGATTTTTTTGTGGAAGTCTTACATTTTCTTTGGGATCATTGAATAGGATGATGCAAACATTAAAGTTAAAGAAAGCCTCGCTAGCTCTTCCAAGTCCAAAGTTGATGTTGAGAACGAGGTTTTTAATGACCTTATGTATAATGGTGAAGTTCCTAAACGCCCGCTAAACTATGGCTTTGGAGTGAAGCAAAGTGACATCTTTGGGGTGCAAAGCTTGCTAAGGACGGAAGGGTCTAGCTATGTAAGCCACAGTATGGTTGAAGTGGAGAACTTAAAGAACACATTATCAACAGTTAAGAAGCAAAATGAAGACCTTCAACAGAGTAATCAAGCCTTAGAGACTAAGATTGATGAAACTAATAATACATTTAAGCTAGTTGTTTCTCATTTGGCTCAAGTTTTGAAGGAAGTGAGAAATGGAAATTCTTCGGCGCAACTTCTAGATGGTGCAGAACAAGCAATACATTCAATCGATTCTCAGGTTTCAACAATTTTATAACTTTCTTATCTAACATGCTTTTGGTGTACTTCTTAATTTCATTAATTTTAAGATTTGCATAATCCATGTGTATAATTTTATAAAGTCTAATTATACTCTGAACTTTCTTTTATTCAATATTCTTTTCATTGAAAGATCATTTGTGTTGTCTAATTCCCTGGTTGTCCCATTTGAGTTGTTTTATTCAATACTTTGTTTGTGTTTGCTTTGTTATTCCCCAAGTTGTCATATAATAAACCAATATTTTGGAATGGAAATCTGATTCTATATCTCTCTTCCAAGAGACTTTGGCAAATTGATTTGATGACGATTTTTTAGCACGACCAATATTAGGTGTTTTTAGCCACCCACCTCCTGTAAAATACAAGGGTCAAGTTACTGAATCTCTTGCTTCACTTTTCATGTGTATGAAATTGTATTGTAGGTAAAATGTGTCTTTTATCTGTCACATATATATACATATATATATAATGCACATAGATATTTGACATATACATATAACTATCACCTTGCAGATTCCAACTGTTCGAAGAGACGATATTTGAGTTTTCTACAAGTCTTAGTGGGCGTATAAATGGATTAAAGAAAGTGGATTTTGTTGTTTTTCCTTATTTGTCTATATCTTGTGATCATAATCATTACAAGTATTCTAGCTTAGTGTTTATTTGGTAAAAATTAGCTGAACCTTTTAAGTTAATTTAGTGTTACATTTGTATATAAGCAACTCTTAGTCTTAAATTGGGTTTTCGTATTATTAGGGACTTGTTTATGTATATTTGTATCGGATTCAACTTTATGATTGGTGTGATTTTACATACTATCTAATCTGATTTTTATAGCTGGATTAATTATTATTTATAAATATTATTTTGTTTTTAAGCAAAAATAAAAATTCATGGCAGTGTGACTACAAAAAGCGTCATTATTTCAATTTAATGTGGATTACATTTTGAAGCTAATGACTACAAAAGGTGTCACGATTCATAAATAATGTGACTGTAAAAAGTGTCACAATTTATAGATAATGTGACTACAAAAAGTGTCACAAAAGTCTATGTATGGACCTTAAAAATTGTCATAATGATTGTATTAGGTCACAATAAAGTGTCTTAATTATATAAAATATAGACTCCTAAAAGCGTCCTAATATATCCTCGCCAAAAATTAGGACGCTTTCAAAAAGCGCCCCTATGACGAATTGTGACGCTTTTTACTGTCACTGTATGACACAAAAAGCGTCACAATTGGCCTTATTTTCTTATAGTGGTAAGGAGATTGACAAATTGAGTTTGGAAATAGTGAAGGAGGGAGAGTTGGAAGGGATTCTTTGTAATCTTAGTATCCAACAAACAATACTTGAGGAAATTTAAAAAGAACCAGGAAGGAGATGTAAAACTGGACAGAATTAAGGAAAACCTGAAAGCAGGAAAGCCTATGGATTTTAAGATTCATGAGGATGGAAGCTTAAGGTACAAGGGAAGGTGGTTTGTACCACAGAAATGTGAGGAATTGAAGCGAAGAATCATGGAGGAGGGTCATAGTACCCCGTATTCAGTGCATCTTGTAGGCGTAAACTTTACAAGGATCTAAAGAAGATATATTGGTGGCCTAAGATGAAGAGAGAAGTGGCTGAATTTGTGAGTAAATGTCTTACTTTTCAAAAGGTTAAATTTGAGCATAAGAGACCTCAAGGAGATGTCCAACCACTTGAGATACCAGGATGGAAATGGGATAGCATTTCAATGGACTTTGTGACATGCTTGCAAAAGTCTAAGAATCAGAATGATACCATATGGGTAGTGGTAGATAGACTCACTAAGTCAGCAGTGTTTATACCCATGAAAGAGACATGGAAAATGGAACAACTTGCAAAGGCTTACATAAAATATGTTGTAAGGCTACATGGAGTTCCAAAGGATATCATGTCGGATAGGGATTCCAGATTTCTTTTGAAATTCTGGAAAAGTGTTCAGGAGAACTTTGGCACGACCTTGAAGATGAGTACAGCTTTCCATCCATCAACTGATGGACAAACAGAGAGAACCATACAAACTTTGGAAGACATGCTAAGGGCTTGCGTAATGGACTTTCAAGGGAATTGGGAGGATCACTTGGATCTCGTTGAGTTTTCGTACAACAATAGTTACCATGAAAGTATTGGCATGGCACCCTTTGAAGCTTTGTATGGAAGGAAGTGTAGGAGCCCTTTGTATTGGAACGACATAAGTGAAACAATGATTCTAGGACCTCAGTTAATAGAGGAGACCACCAAGAAAATTAGAGTAATACAAGTAAAGATTCAAGCAGCACAAGATAGACAAAAATCCTATAACAACAAAATATGAGTAGCAAATTAGCACTACACCAATGTCTTTATTCTACACTATCTAAACATTTTCACATGTTCAAAGTCTTAGCAACTAAGGGACTAGATCCAAGGCATTCAACTAAGCAAAGGGACTTGGTATAACCTGCCCATGGATGTATTAATTAACTACAAAATTAATGAAATAAACTTAGCTAGCAAACATACGCAACAAAAAAGTTGGATCGAACAAAAGTACAACTTTTCTAACTCTTCTATAAGGCTAGAAGTTGTCCATTTTTTTCGACTTCACAAAACAAATCTTCTTTCAAGATGTGCTTACATCAATCAGAAATTTTTAGCTCAAGCCGTTGTACTTTTATGAAAGCAACAAGATCACATCATATCGAGGTAATCTCGAGAGTAGTAGAAGCAACATTAACCAGATAGTGCATAACAAAGAAACAAACTTGTTAACTAATGAAAGATAAAATGATTTTATAATTGCTTCTGCATTGAAACATTTTGTCTGCTGAATATTTCTGCATAAAATACAGCTTCTTGAACTGAAAATGTATTCAAATGTAAATTTGGAAGAAAATTACAACATAACTAAAAATAGTATTTTGTCTAAAATAAGGGTGCTAGAAGGCTTTCTTGAAAAAAAAAAAACAGGGGCCAAATCCCCTTCGATAATTATCCATGACGTAGAGCTCAAAAAAAAATCAATTTGAGAAAAAAATTTGCATCATTCAGACACTCGAGCACGAAGTTATGTCTGTTACAAAAATGACACATTCATTTCAAAGCTTGCTAAATTAATTGTCACACATACTGCAAGATATACCTTTTTTTCATCTTAAATCCAACAAACTTGAGTTCATGGCAACAAAGATTAAAAATACTATTCACATGAACTGATATTTAAGAATATGGTTTATAGTAAGCAAGAGCAATGAATTCACCATGGACTCATGGAGTGAATTTTCTTGCTTCCAAAAGAAAGAGCCTAAACAATGCAACAGATATAAAAATTTGGGGGGGGGGGGGGGGGGGGGGGGCGAACCAAATAAAGAGGAAAATGTAGAAAGAGGGAACAACAATAAAACGAAAGATCAAACATCAGAAATTCAGAACAGAGAACAACATTAAAATGAAGCCACGACTCAATATAATTATACAAACCTTAAAGTGGATTCAAGAATAGATGTGTTAACGTATAATTGCTCAACATATAAAGACTTTAAAGTGATTCCTCAATCATAATCTGACTGATATGAAATGTACGTAAACTACAAACCTTAAAGTGGTTGTAAGAAGCAAGTGCAGAAAGAGAAAGAAATAGCGGCACCCACAACAAACCCAGCATGCACTCAAAACCACCACCGAATCCCAAAACCACCACCAAAAACTCATCATATAACTACATAACCACCCACCTAAAAAACATGAAAAATACAAAAAATTACGAAAACAAAAAATTAAAATACAAAATGTAAACAACAACCATCAAAACAACTAAATTCAAACCAACAATCAAAACAACAACCATCATATAACTACATAACCACCCACCTAAAAACCATGAAAAATATAAAAAATTACGAAAACAAATAATTAAAAAACAAAATCTAAACAGTAACCATCAAACCAACTAAATTGAAACCAACAATCTTTTGAAATTCAAAGAGCAAAATTGAAAAAAAAAAAAAAGAAAAGAAAACCTGCAATTAGGGCTGAGCAAAGGTCCGTTCTGAACCTGAAACCGGACCGGACCGGACCGCCGATTCCGACCCAGGTCTAGATAAAAAAAATAGGGGTGTCGGTCTTCTGGTCCGGTCCGGTCCAAAACCGTGGTTTTTAGGTCCGGACCAGAGGACCGGAATAGTTATTAAAAATATATTTTTTTTCATAAATTAATAACTAAAACTTGTAAAGTTGTAATGTAGTTGTAAGTATTTGAGAACTTTGATGTTTGTAATTGTTACTAATTAGATTGTATGTCTTTAATTTGGATCCTATATTATTATGTTTGAAGTGTAAGTCTCTAAGATAAGTACGTTAGTAAGAGCTCAATGCACAACTAGTCAAACCGGTCCAACGGGTCCGATAGGTTTTTTATTGAATTTTTCAATTGAAAGAGCAAAAAAAATACTCCCTCCGTTCCTAATTGTTTGATACGTTTTGACTTGCACATTTGCCAATGCACTTGTTTAACCTTAAATATCTTTTGTTGTATATGTAAAGATTATAATAATTCGATATTAATAATGTACTCATTTAGACGGATGAAACAAGACCCTATATGACTATATTCTGTTTTATATATTGAAAATAATTTTAAAGATTCTCTTATCTTATGAATAGTGTAAGATTCCAAGCGTATCAAATATTTATGAACGGAGGGAGTATAAAATAGGTTTAACAGGTACGGTCCAGGTCTGAACATGAATTTTCAGGTCCGGTCCAAGTATGGACTGGAATGAATCCAGGTCCGATCCAGGTCCAACTGTGTTTGAGATTCCGGTCCGCCGGTCCGGTTCTAAATAGGTGCTTAGGCGTACCTGCAATTATCAATTCAAAACGCCAAATTAAAATTCTAATAATCCTCAATTCAAACACCATCAACTAAACAACCTTCAAATCGAATCTAGATTCAAATCTACATATAAAAAAAAAGTCGATTTAGGGTTTCAAGTCTGGGGGTTTCGAATTGAAGTTTGGGATAATAATTTTTGACTTAAGATGTGAAACGTGGTGGGTTTGGGGGTTTCGAACAATTTTTTAGATGTTAGGTTTATGGTGGTGGGCGTATCGGGGCAGTTTTGGTAGTAGTGAAATGGATGAGAACGAAGAGAGATGAGAGACTAGGGGATGAAATATGACTATGGTCATGAGAGATGAGAGATGAGAGAGTAGTCATGAGAGTGTTGAGGTGGTTTTGGGAGTATAACAGGTTTAGTTGAGAGAATTAATATTAAAACCCTCAAATTTTAGGTCACCTACATTACTTAGCCCATTACTTAAAGCATCTTTAGGCAACAGGCTGCATTTAGCCTGTTATTTAAAATACTTTAGGTTACGGGCTGTATTATTTTTTTTCGGGTAAAATGTAAGAGTTTATTAATACCAAAAGAGAATACACCCAAAATCTTTGATAGTGCATACACTAATCAAAGCCAACAAAACAACACCTATACAAACATCCACCACCACACTAACTATACACCCTAAACTAATCTCAAGCTATTACAAAAATTTATATCACTAGATGACCACTTATGCTTAGGCAAAACGTGCAATCTATTAATCACATCAGTCTTGATCTTACAACAGACATTCTCAGCAGTACTACACCTTCCATACTAGAAATACACATTCCTCACTTCCCAAATGTTGTAGAGCAGACTTGTCAGCACACAAAACACAATCCTTTTCTTTATAGCACTAGAAACTTTCCTCCTCCATCTATTCCATACTGCATAAATGTCAGCGTTCCCATGATCATCAATGCCAAACCAAGCACAAATATGCCTGTAACGATATACATTGAATCTACAAGAAAAGAACTGATGCTCAAATGTCTCAGGCATCTTACCACACAGCACACATGTATCACTTTGACCAATATTATACTTGAACAATTTGCTTTTAACTTTTAGCTTCCTTAACATACACAGCCAAGCCACAAAAGCATGTTTACGTATGTTGTATTTGCACCAAACCCACCCAGTCCACTGCACTCTCACCTGCTGTCCCAGTAGCCATTGATAACATAGAGAAATTGTGTATTTCTTCCCCCCAACTGTCCAACCATTAACCTGAAAACCCTACTGTAACTTATCCCTCACCTTACAGAGGTTTTTCCATCCCCAACTTGCCTTATAATTAGTTTGATAATCCCACCAATCAACCGCTTAAGATAAACAGCATGTACCCACTTAACCAACAAAATGTCTGCTTTCATTGCAATTTGCCAAACAACTTTTCCTTGAGCAGCCATATTCCACCTCACACAATCTCTAATACCCAATCCACCAAACTTCCTATTTTTACAAACATCAATCCAAGCCACGTGTACCATTAGAGTACTTGTATACCTACCCTCCCATAAAAATGCCCTGCATATTCTAATGCCCTTATACATAACTGTTTTAGGAATGAGGAACACTTGAGCCCAATAGGAATGCATCCCCATGAGTACAGAATTAACCAAAGTGGCTCTAGCTGCTAGGGGTGTGCAAGATTTTACGGTTCCGAATTTCCGGTCCGAAAAATCGGAATTCCGATCAAGATTTTTGAAAACCAGAAAAACCGGACCGGATATCCGGTTTTTTAAACCGGAAACCGGATCGGATACGGAATGGATTTTTAAAAAATCGGATTCCGGATTTTTAAGGAAAACAAAATCCGGAATTCCGGTTTTCCGGATTTCCGATCCGGTTTTTAAGGGTATATGTGTAAATTTTAGAGAAATTCTAGTATATAATTCGGAACCGGATATCCGGATTCCCGATCCGTTTTTTCCGAATATCCGAATTTTCGGAATTCCGGTTTTTCCGGAACGGATACGGAATCAATTTTGTTGGTTCCGAAAATCCGAATATCCGAATTTCTGGATCGGAAAATTTCCGATTTCCGGTTTTGCACACCCCTACTAGCTGCAGATGAGAGGTGCCTACTAGACCACACCTTGATTCTTCCAATGATTTGCTCCACAATCCTGTCACAATCTTGCACTATGAGCCTCTTTGAACTAAGAGGTATGCCAAGATACCTAAAAGGGAAGGTACCATTAACATAACCCGTTAGATTCAAAATTCTCCCCTGATTATCCACAGGAACATTCCCAAAGTACACTACTGTTTTATCAATATTTGCAGCAAGTCCTAAGCTATTGAAGAATTTATCCAAAGTTGGCCAAAAAGCTCTGTAAAACCAACATCTCCATAACAAAAAATCATCAAATCATCTGCAAATATCAGATGATTAAGTTTAAGTTCCTCACATTTATAATGAAACCTGAATCTAGCATTCTCCCGCACATCTCTCAACAACCTGGATAAGTACTCCATAGTAATAACAAACAACAGAGGTGATAGAGGATCCCCCTACCTTATTGGATCCCCCTACCTTATTCCCCTCTTCCCTTTAAAAAAACCCATGCACCCCACCATTAATAGCTATAGAATAGCTAGGAGAGGACACACAAGCCATAATCCACTGAATGAACTTAGGAGGAAACTTCAAAGCAACCAACATTTCCCGAATAAACTCCCAAGATATAGAGTCATAAGCCTTCCTCAAATCTATTTTGATAGTGCATCTCTAGTGTCTACTTTTGACATTATATTGACTCATAATATCTTGGCAAACCAAAATATTTTGGAAAATAGTTCTTCCAGCTACAAAAGCAACCTGAGCCTCACTTATGATAGCAGGTAATACCTCAGATAGTCTAGCACACAACATCTTAAAAATGATCTTATAAACCACATTGCAACAAGCAATAGGTCTGAATTGAGTAACATTACCAGTTCAACTTTAGGAACCAATGTAAGAATTGTGGCATTAACTTGCTTCAACAGCTTCCCATTCTGAAAAAAATCCTGAATAGCATCACCAATCTTAGCACCCACCACACTCCAAGATTCCTTAAAGAAACAACTAGAATAACCATCAGGATCAGGGGCTTTATTATTATCGATAGCAAAAACAGCAGATCTAACTTCATCAGTTGAAAAAGGTCTACATAATTTAGTCTGCTAATAAGAAGTAACCAACTGCCCTTTCTCAATCACAATACCATCCACAAAACCCTGCCTTACCACAACAGTCCCCAACATATTTTGGTAAAACACTAGAAAAGTAGCAATCACACCATCTTGATCATCCTTCAGATTCCGATGCATATCCTTAATAGAATATACTTTATTATAAACTCTTCTCTTCTTCAATGAAACATGAAACCCAGCTGAATTAGCATCTCCATCTCTCAATCATGTCATCTTAGTTTTCTATTTTAAAGAATTCAGTCTAGCTTGATGAGTAATGACATAAACACATCTAGCATCTCTCTCCATCTCAATAGCAGTAACATCCTCTTGATTCTCATGAACCCTCAACTTACATTGCTTAAGTTAGAGAAAAGCACAATCATCCACCTTCTGAATATCAGAAAACAACTCACTGTTAAGTTTTTTAAGTGTCTTCTTCAACATCTTCAGCTTCCTAGTCACTGAAAACATAAGAGTACCCCTCACCTCCTCCCTCTACTCCTCCTCAACAATACCACCAAACTGAGGAACCAAAGTCCACATATTATACTTAAAAGGCCTCTTCCCAGTTGCCAGTTTAAGAAATAAAGAAAGAACATGTGGACAGTGATTCAGCATACCTTTAGGTAAAACATTCACAACAGAACCAGGAAATAATTCCTTCCATGCATCATTAGAAACAACTCTATCAATCTTAGAACATACTCTATGACTAGCTTCCTACTTATTACTCCATGTAAAAAAAACACCCAGTTGAACTATGATCAGAATGACCATATTGCAATAGACAATCCCTAAACATAGCAACCTCAGTTAGAGTGACAGGAGATCTAATTATGCCCTCTAGATTGAGCACATTATTAAAATCCCCAGCTACAAACCAAGCATCAGTCATGTTACCACCAATTCTACAAATAGCATTCCAAAGAACATCCCTCCTCCTAACCTCATTATAACCATAAACCACTGTATAATAAAATTGCAAACTTGTGGCAATATGAACAACCTTAACATGAACCCACTGGTCCCCAACCTCACACACATCAACATCAAAAAATTTGTGATTCCAAACAACCCAAATT
Source organism: Suaeda aralocaspica (assembly GCA_016808085.1). Lineage (NCBI taxonomy): Eukaryota > Viridiplantae > Streptophyta > Magnoliopsida > Caryophyllales > Amaranthaceae > Suaeda > Suaeda aralocaspica. Next base: position 1,049,682 of record PYUH01000196.1, read on the forward strand.
CTAACAAAATTATCAAACCTATAATTAGTCAACACACCCCTAATTTTGGCGAGACCTTACCAAAGTTGCTTAGTCTCACCTTAGTTTTAAGGATTCCAAATAGTCCCACATTATAATGATTTTAAAACCATTCAATATCCTTTTGCTTGGCTGAACTATTTAGATCCCTCACATTTCAAAACCCAATATTATTCATTGGGCAACCTAATTGGTACCCCAACTTCAAACTGTATACCAGAAATCACATTCCCATGCTCAACAACATTAACAATATCATCATGCTTCTTAGAATTGTAAGCAGTAATACCAACCTTAGAACCTCCTACAGTTAATTCCTGTATAGTCACAGTATTAGAATCCTTGTCTTGCTCCTTCTACTGTATCACTTCAGTCTTCTTTTTCACCTGCCACAATTTCCTTATTTAAACCTGCTCCCCTTTTTTGCGATCTACACCACTCACACATTTCTCTTCCTTGTGACCCCATCCTCTACACTAAGCACACGAAGCTGGAACCTACTCATAAACCATAGATGACTGACCAATATTATCTCCTAGCTCATTCTTGAAACACACCTCATTTACCAGCTCCTGATTCATTCTCATTTCAACCATTACTCTAGCATATTCGAGAATATCTTTGTTAGCCGTAGCTCTATCAGTCTTAATTGGCTTGCCAACTAAACTTGCTCTCTTCATCAAAGCAGTTTTCCCCCAATACCTCAAATCATGCTTAGGAAACCTTATCCACACAGGAACTAAACAAATCTTCTCTGGCACCAATTCCATACCTGGCAACCATCTCCTTATAATAACAGGGCTACCATCAAATATTATAGGACCAACCTTAATAGCTTTATCCCTCCCCTCACAACCATTAAATCTTTCTAAGACAACCCATTATTCATCTTCGCAACCTTGTTCACACCAAATCTCCCCCATATTCTCTTAATGAAAGCATTGAGCACAGAAAAAGGAGGTTTCCCACCCATGATATAACAAACCAAAGCAGTGCCCCAATAGTTGATTTCATCCTTAATATCATCATGAGTAAGAGTAACAGAATCAAAACTTATATCAACATTAGTTTCTTAATCTAACCCTTCATCTCTCAAATTCCCAAATAGTGTTGTTTTCCAAGGAACTTGTAACTCTTACTAAGCAGCAACCTCCACAATTTTATCACCCACACCCTCATCAACCCCACCATCCTCCTTAGTGTGAACATTATCATGCATTAAATAAGAACTAATCACAGACACATGCTCAAAAATCAATGGAACAATACCTTGATGAGCAGAACAGGGCACCACAGTTTTAGAAACCCCACTCCCAACCAACATCCTTCCCACAACTCGAGAAGACCCTCTTGTAGTTCCCTCATCAACACCCCTAACAAGCTTTGGAGGCGTATCAAGAACATCAGCAATACCCCCTAAATCCAACCGTAATCCACTTCTAAACATTATCCAACACCACATTAGATTCAACTTATGGCACCTTCAATCTAGGCCCCTGATAGGCTGTATTTAGCCCGTTAGATAATGTGGGTTTTAGGTTACGTTTATACAGTTGCCCGTAAAATAAAATTTAAAGGTTACTTGCATTCCTTTTGCCCGTTACCTATTGTAATTTTTCCACTAGTGAAGATTTTTGTCCCCCCCCCCCCCCCCCCCCAAAC
>PYUH01000196.1:1052082-1065385 GCA_016808085.1 Suaeda aralocaspica
CCCCCCCCCCCCCTAACTCAACATGGCAATACCGAAATACCCCTACCCACACAAAAACACCCACAACGAAACTACTACAAGTTCTAATCATCCTTGGAACTTATTCTTGCCCCCAAAGATCCCAAGTGACAAGCTTTTACGCCAAACACCTCCCCGAGCAGGTCATAAGCATCCAAAACAATCGACAAGCACTCCCTAGTGAGTTTAAACAATAGATTCCAAACACTAGAAACTACAATAAATTCCTGGAAAGCCACGAAAATCCCCAAAGCTTCCAAACTAGAGCCCATACTCACCCCAAATCCCCAGCAGGGTTCCACAACGCTACAAAAAACCTTCCAAGTGAAGCTAGCACCCAAAACCTGCTACATGCGGTATTTTTCAAAAACAAAGTGAAGCTCGCTATAGGCGGCATCACAACACCCAAAAATCCCCAACAAAGCCCGCTATAGACTCCCTATACACCAAACTAGATGTAGTCCACCTAGACGCAACGCCTCCTATAGATAGCCCAAACACCAAGCCCATTATATGTAGTCCCAACACCAAGCACCTTGTAGGTGGCCGCAGCATCAAAGTCTGCTATAGGTGGTCCCTAACAAGTGCGAACTTCGACGGACTTATGCTTATCCTCACCAAACTCCAAATGTGGAACGAAGAAACAAATTGTCACCCAAATATAAGAGAATATCCCAGTGAAACACTTAACCTATATCCTCCTCCATAGCAGAATCAACCGAAAACATACACCTAACATTGGGGGCTTATACCTACCCTCCATAACATGGTACCCCCACAAAGAAGCACATTCCCTAGCGAAGCCACAACAAACAAAAAATGTCCATGTAAAACTAACGCATCTATTTTATAGCCATAACAAACGAAAAATGTCCATGAAATGTCCTCTCGACATTGCAGAACGTTCTAGAAAATCTTCCATCCCTATTCGAATACTTTGATATTCATCTTTCCTCGAGACTCGGTTAAAGTGGGAGCTTTTGTAAATAAGTAAAATTGTCTCCCCAAAACGAAGGAGCAGTAATAGTTCCCCGAACCTTGCCACGTAGCGAAAGCTGAGAGGAACAACGAGCCAAAATTCTCGAGTCGAAGCCCCGAAGATAAATTATGAAAACTCCTGCCACATATGAGTTTTATTTTTTATTAAAAAGATTTTGAAATACATTAAGTAAATTACATAAAATCAAAAACATTTTCAATAAAATAAAAACCAATTTCCCATTCCGACTACGCTATGGCGCAAGTCAGGCCTGCGCCACAATGCAGGGGTCTTCCAACGTCATCAGTAGTTATCACCTTATTTGCGCCATGGCACAAATTCCACCCTACACCATAGCGTAGAATGCCCTGACCAATCAACCATCATCCCACGATCTACCAACGCCATAGAACCAATCACACCATGCTCCATAGCGCAGGAGGGATTAACCACCCACGTTCCTACTATCCATGGGCCTTCCTGCGGCATGGCACAGGCATCCATAACCACCCCACTTTGTCACGATCTCCTACGCCATAGCATAGGAGAGTAGTCCCAATAACTGATAACCTCTTGCGCCATGGCGTAGCGTACCCCTTGAGCCATAGCACAGGTTTGATCGATCCAACCCCATTAACCCACTATCCACTTGTGAATTGGCGCAACAGGCTAGGTGCACACTCTCTTTGACACATGCTATCCTGTGCCATGGCGCATGACCCAAGTTGCACCATAGAGCAGGAGAGGCTCGACTTTCTATAAATAACTCAAATTTTTAGAACAAGGTGGAGGAATTCATTTTTTATACACACAAGCATTTCTTCACTGAAAATCACTCAGACCTTTGCCTACTAAAAGCTCCATATCTCCCAAACCATTTCGATTTAGCCTTTGAGAATTTTACACAATAATCCTGAATCAATTACCTACATTATTGTGTTAAAAAATCAGAGCCAAAATCCTTATACATTTTCCTCAATATACAAAACACTTTACCGGTTTATTTCAAGGTCAGAAACAACGAAAGGTGACTTTCATAGCTTTATTTGCGGTGCTCAAGGAAGCTTTCAAGCTCAGGATTGCTCGTGGATGCTCCTAAGGGGTCGAGGAACGTGTGAGCAAGGTAAATGTTTAAGATCCTTCACAAATATTCATTCGTGTATGTTCTTCAAATATAATTCTTTCAGTTTTCATGTTTTGCTTATTTCTCTTTCGTTATATCTTCGAATTGCATGAATCTTTTTTGTATGTTCTTCTTTTTTCATTATCTAAGTCATGAACCTATTTAATCCAGTAGTTGTTCATGGATTCATGGCCTTTAATTTTCATTATAAGTGTTCCTCTAGTTTCATGCTTAGGATTGTTTCTTTTGCTATAGTTTTCCATGCTTTATTTAGTCTTCTTATATGTGTTTCATCTCATGTTCCTAATATTTTCTTAAGATTTCATGCCATAGCCTTTATCCTTAATTGTGATCATGTTCAAGGTGCCATTACAAATCTTGTATAGATTTTCTTAAGTGGGTTTGTTAGAATTCATGCATAAGTTTTTTTTTTTTTTTTCATTTTCTAAAAGTCTATACTATCTGATGCCTTTTAGTGCTTCCTTAGACTTCATATTATAGTTTAGTTTTATTCCTTAATCATGTTCATATGTTTTAGGTAAGTTTTAATAAAATTCATGTCTAAGATTTCTTCAAGTGGCTATATTTTAGTATCATGCCTAGGATATTTATTTTATGGCTTTCAATGAGCATACGCTATCTCATGCCTCTCTAAATTTTCCTAGTATCATGACTTAGGTTTCCCCATCCCTTTATAATATATGTACATATGCTTTCCTTTCTCCTTTATATATGATTGTGTAGCTAATTAACCAACGTATTCCATGAGCATGTTCAAATTCCTCTTCATATGCATAATAACTTTTCCGTGTCCCTTAAATTGTATATTAAACTATTGCGTTCCACTAGCATTTTTGGATTAAATAAAATACTGGTATGTGCAAATCATGCTTAATAAGATAAGTCATGTAATCCGACGTCAATTAAAACTAAATAAGTTGAAGTGGTCACCATAAGGTAATATGTGTGCATAAATGCTAACCCGCATAGCAATATTTGTACTCTCTATGTGCAAGGTAATTAAGTTAAGATGGAAATATCTGTGCAGCAAAAGATTCAACCAACAATGCTAATATCCAAGCAATTAAGAGGTCATTATACGTGGGCGGATAAGGTATCTAAATTGATGGCTGTACTCTTACTCCCAAATCCAATCTTTGGTATCCAACTCGGGCATGGGTCATTGTCCGATCCCCCGACCGAAAATATTTGGGTGTGCGTTCTCTACCCTTAAAGACATGCTAGCAACTCTCTCTTCTAACGCAGATCTATCACGAACCACCATATTCACAATCTAACCATCAACCAAGGTCGCACTCACGTGCGCATGACATTCAACGTGGGTTTTAAAAACCCTCTCTCACACCTTGGTTATGCAGCCGTGGGGAGGTCTATGCAGCCCTCGGGGAGGCGCTCGAAGGGACATTCAGGATGTCCTTCTCCTTTCCTCACACCCACTAACACCATTAAACCCCACCTAATAAACCATGCACTCACCACCAAAAATTTAGAGCCCCACCAAAAAACACCAGCCACCCACTATAACACTAACCCACCCACTAACCTCTAACACCACTACTAGCCTGAATTCCCTAATTAGTGCACCTAATTCGAACGCCCAATCATGTAATCCTCTTCATCCTCCTAAGTTAATCCTTGTATATATCCCTAATCAATTCATCTCCCATTATCCAAAGGCACATCTCTTAGTCTTCACTGTCGACATCTCCAGCGATCTCAACCAACATAGCTCCCTCACTATTCTCGCCATCCCAACTAACCGATTCATGGTGTACGTAAAGGTTTCTGGGATTATAAGTCTAGCCTGTATTTAGACCAAGGTTTAGAGTGCGAGATTGGGGTGAAGGGGACATTAAAAGGATGGTGGTGGGGGGAGAGTAATAAATTATTCGTGGCAGATAGGGGTGCTATAGTGATGGAATGGTATCTTTGCTTTGACTTGGCGGTGTGTTCATTGGTCAAGTAGCTTATGGCATGGTGGTTCATTTAATGCTTTGGTGAAAATTGTTCCTAGAAAACTCAATGTTCATTCAGTTACTCAAACTTCAAATGATTTATTGATTATGATCATAAATTGAAAAAAATAAAAATGATTTTTTTGAGGAATGATGTAATGTATTAGGGTTCTTGATTCTGGCAGTGGTGGTTTTTCGGGTATTAGTGAAGGTGTGGTAATATTTGGTGGTGGTCGTTGAGGAAAAAAAGGGGTAGAAGCAATATCATTAAAAGGAAGAGGGAAATTATTATAATATTTAATTAAAATAAAATAAAATAAGCTCTACTAATAAAATGATGCCAAGTGTCCAGTTTATCAATTTTGTAGGTCACTTACAGGTTTAGGGCCAATAAAAGAATAAAACAAGCAAAGGTGGGACTATTTAAGGATAATGTATATATTTTCAAATTTGTGAAAGGTGGGATTATTAGAACCAATTTTTCTAAATAAAGATCATGAAATCATAATACAATTTTGAGTCTTTTAGGTTCAATCTCTAAAAACAAGTCAAATGTAAAACCTTATATTTTATGTATTTTATAAATAACATTAATATTTATAAAGTGCACTTTTAGTATTTTAGAGAAGGAATAACGATTTAATTAATTAGTTAAAAGGATTTAATTAACAAATGATTAATTAAAGAGTTAATTTATTTATTTTAAGGATTTATTATTATTATACTGTATTTTATAACTTTTTAATATTTATTGACGAGTTTTTAAAGTTTCCCTATCAGGTTTTAAAAAGATTTCCTTATTTGTTTAAAAATAAGGGCACAAAAGTAATTTCCATCATTCAGGGTATTTTAGAAATTTCATAAAATCTGATTTTGAGCCTATAAATACCCTTTTAATTCACGAAAATCAGAATTTTAAAACCTTAATGATTATCTTGAGTTCCAAGTAAAGAGAGAGGAAGAGAGAAAATAAATAAATAAAAATCTAAACAAAATCCTAACCCTACAGGCGCCCTTACCACCCTCCTCCTCCTACAGGCGGCAGCAGCTAGCTGGTGACCAGCAGCTACAGCCACCGGCGCCAGCCAGCCGCCGCTAGTCCTCCCTCCTCTCTTTTTCCCTTTCCGACCCTTGTGGCTAAAAAAAAGAAAAAGAAAAAAAAACTTCTTTAATTTTAATTCTAACCTATTTTTTAATCATGATTGTAATAATGTTTAAGCATGTTATTAATGTTTTTGATCATGTTTTCATTAGTATAATCATGTTTTTAAAAGTTGTTCATAGATTTGTTTTTAGGGTTTATAAAAAATTGCATGAACTTCTTAGTTTTATGATATTAATATTCAAAATTGATGTATGATGATTATAAGTTATTGTTATGGTGATTTATGATCAAATTATGAAGTTTATAATGATTTTTAAGAGGCTTTAAGTGAATTAATATTGTTGGAAAATTATTACAAGTATGACAAGTTTTAGTTATAAATTTGTGTTCATGCTATAATTTATGAAGTCATGTTTTAATGCATAAAGCTATTGTATAATGACCTTAGGACATAGTTATAGTGTTTTAATTTATGCTCAAATCTTAGAGTTTTAGGTTTTTAAAAGAGTTTTTAAGCAATATTGTATTGTTGTAATTTTACTAAATTCATGAAAAATAAAAGGTTTTTGAAAGGAATTTAATGGTAATGATGTATGGGATTGATTAAAGACAGATTGGAGGTTGTTTTGGTTGATTTTTAGACACTTAGAAGTGTTTTAGTGTTGCAATAAAAATTTAGTCAAAGAAGATTTTGATTAGTTTCAAACTATGTTTTGTAGGAAACTTCGAGTTAAGCAACTTCTAGTCGTCGCGGTGAGTCACCACTACTATACAAGATAAGTAAGTACAAAAGGCATTTTCATATGCTTGGAATCATGTTAGCGGCAGTTTCAAGTATATAAATTAAATTTCATGTTAGAAGCTCTATATTGTTTTGTGAAGTATGTTGGTATGATCAAATGTTGATAATACATCATGACATGTTTGAGCTTATGTTATGACTACTAATTACTCCCATAATTATTACCAAGTTATAAATCATGGATGTTGAAATGTTCATTATTGAAAGAAGATGACTGGTAGTTAATATAGAAGAAAAGATTAATAATATGTTGTTAACAACATGTGCAAAGAAGTAATTTGTTTAGTGATTTTATTCACACGTTAGTACCGAAGTTTAAAATAAGCAAATAACTATCCAATTACAATTTAACGTGTGGATAAGGAAAGAAAGAAATCAACTCACAGTTTATGTGTGGACAAAGAAGAAAGGAAAGGGAGTATGTATAATAATATGATCACTAATCAATGAAGATTAATTAATATAGTGATTCAGGTTTGATTGTGTGATACGGCTATGTATGTTGATGTTACATGTGAGTGATAACAAGTTTAAATAAAGGGTTAATCACGTAAAGTGAAAGGGAATTCACACCCAAAATCTTGGAATGTATATACCTTAATTATAAACAATGGGGGGAGTTGTAAGGCCATGTATTTTATGACTTCTAATTGGAGTGCAAGACGTTATACTTCTTATTTATTATTGATGCGCTAGATTTCCATGACTTCATTTGACATCGATAAAACATGTATCGAGTTGCTCCCAAGTTGGTACCCTTTGGGCGATTGTTATAGGAGGAAACCCGTTCGATGCGAAATTCAAAGTTAATAATTAAATGTTTTAAAGTAAATTGAGTCATTGTCGCAGGTACTTGTTGATAAAGGTAAGACTATTTGCATTTCATGTTCTTGCCTAGGACTGTTCATATTAGTGTGTTGCATAGTCTTTTGTAGTTATGTACTCAAATGTGCTAATTAAGTGTTTTGTGTGCATGCCCTTGTCTTTGTCTTGGCCGTATGATGACCCATTTCGATGGCGAGTATAAGTCTAAAATAAAGAAAAAGCAATTGGTACAGGTGGGCATAAGTTAATCATGTTGGGATTGAGTGAAGAGAGTTCTTTTTTGTCTTTCTTAGTTCTTTTGTTTTGGACGTATGTTATCTATTATTTGTTCATGACTTTTGTTACTATTATGCTGGGACTAATGGTTGTTTTCATGTTTACAAACTAATTTGGACTTGATGGGCCGTTGGTTCAATTTCTAATTATAATAAAGTATTTTTAAATTGGTTTGATTGTTTGGGTTATCAAGTTGACTTAAATTGTTTTAAAGTAAAAATCTTCCGCTATAGTATTTTGATAAAAGCCTTAGCCGTTTCACGGTGGCATAATGTTTTCATTTTTCCTAAATTGGTAGGTAATATTTTTAAAATATTTTCTAGAGATAGGTAAAAACTTCCATGGTGTTACATCAAACCTCTGTCGAAATCTCACCTCAAACCATCTTCCACCATCATAAAAACCACCTTCAACTACCATATAAACACAAAAAGAATTTCTATTTTAATTTTTTTACTTTTATCACACTTTCTGCATCTTTTATTTAGTTTCTTATTAGTTTGGAAAAAATCATACAAATAATCCCAACTATGGGCGTTCACCTAATAAAAGACCGGACTTTGATTAATCTAAAAATGGGCCCAACTTTCATGCCCATTTACTAATTTTGGACCCTCTTAAATTTTAACTTGTAAAATCAAGTAGATCTTGCTAATTATCTGGTTTTTGCTTAAGCAGAACCACCCAAAACCAACACCACAACCATCCCTTCCACCCGAAACCTCCAAATGTTAAGAAAAAACCAGATAATTAACAAGATTTACTTGATTTTACAGGTTAAAATCTAGGAGGGTTCAAAATTGGAAAATGAGCATGAAAGTTGGGTTCATTTTTGGATTAATCAAGGTTTGGTTTTTTATTAGGTGAACACCCATAGTTGGAATTATATTTATGAATTTTTTCTATTAGTTTCTACTTTTCAATTTTCGGGTTTATTATTTTAGGGTTTTTTTGGATTCAAGCAATATTCTCAAGATCGTTTGACACAAGCACGCAAGGTATATAATATGACGCTGCATTGATCAACATCTTCATGTCTCTTCTTTTATATATTGTTATTCTCTTTATTATCATATCTTTTCGTTATCTTCAAAGTTAGATCTCTAAACCCCCTTATAACCTTTTATCCTTCTTTTAATCCATGTAATCTTGACTAATAAAGCTTGAGATTTAATAAAACTAGTTATGCAGCAAGAATCATCTTCTAGGCTTTTCTTTTGTATGATGACATCATGATCTATTATTTTTTTTATTTTTCAATGCATAATAATATATTTTTAAAGCTCTATGAGCATAATGACATAATTTTAAGTTTCCTTGCAAATGGCATGATTTCATGTGCTTTTAATCTTTCTCAACATGTTTTATTACTTTCTTTATTTTACATGTTGATATTACATGTAAGCCACCTTTATGGCTATCTAATTAGTTTTCTAGGATCTTAATAAAGAACGATTATGTGTTATCACATGCATAAAGTAAGATAAGGTTTTGGACTTGTACATTGGAAAATCGGATTTAGGTACCCTTAAAATGACGAATAACAAAGTGATAAAGTGTGCATTAAATAAACTCGCCTAATAAGCACCTCCGGGCAAGTTATAGGACATTAACATGGAAATATATAATATTACTTAGTATCATGATGATGAGATTACAATGAGATCTAGTAGAAGTTACTTGATGTTGAAGGACTTGCACATTACCTTTCCTTACCCTCGTCCCCGATCCTACGAATCTGGTGCATGATCTAACTGCTAGAAAACCTCTTCCCAAGCCGTAGGTTTGGGGTTGTTGGCTATTAGGGTCCATTTAGGCTTCAAGGAGGGTGGTTGTTGACCTTTACTAAAGTTTTGTTTCAAGCCAAGCGTGCTCAACCTACGTGGCTACGTGATGACCCTTTCACAGTCTAAAGAATACAAAATGACTCGTGGACATCTGTTGTACACACTACATAATAGAGTTTGGTGTCAGATTAGAACCAATAGAATTGAAAAAAGAAAGAAGCACAGTCTAACCAAGGCTCATTAACACCAAAACTCAACTTATTCACAATAAACATACACAAAACTACCAAATATGGAAAACCAAACAAAACTAACAAAAAACGAATCAAAATCTAGCAAAACACACTAAAATGAGGGTAAAATACTAATTTAGAAAGCTATAAATGATACTCATCGGCATACAGCTACAAAAACCCCAAGCGAACAACCCTAAAAATCAATTACAACCCCACAAATTAAACCCATTGAAATTGAAACTTTACCCACGTAGCTTAATTCATAAAAAACATTAAACCCATTAGTCATCTCCTTGTCTTTTTCCGTCCACCCAAGTATACAGCTATCAAAACTAAACTCGACCCGAAAACTATTTATAATCTGACCCGTAAACAATAGGTCTTGGCATAATTTTTATGACCAGTAACTTGTTTTAACCCACTAAATTCAAAATCCTTAAATCCAAACCCATATCGGGTTAAACCCGACCTATTAAATTCACTTCTTCCCCCTTTCCCCTTTCACAGTTTTAAACCCTACACACTTAACATTCAGTAGCTTATTTTCTTTCTCCTTCTTTTTACATCCTCAAATACTCACTATTNGGAGGGTTCAAAATTGGAAAATGAGCATGAAAGTTGGGTTCATTTTTGGATTAATCAAGGTTTGGTTTTTTATTAGGTGAACACCCATAGTTGGAATTATATTTATGAATTTTTTCTATTAGTTTCTACTTTTCAATTTTCGGGTTTATTATTTTAGGGTTTTTTTGGATTCAAGCAATATTCTCAAGATCGTTTGACACAAGCACGCAAGGTATATAATATGACGCTGCATTGATCAACATCTTCATGTCTCTTCTTTTATATATTGTTATTCTCTTTATTATCATATCTTTTCGTTATCTTCAAAGTTAGATCTCTAAACCCCCTTATAACCTTTTATCCTTCTTTTAATCCATGTAATCTTGACTAATAAAGCTTGAGATTTAATAAAACTAGTTATGCAGCAAGAATCATCTTCTAGGCTTTTCTTTTGTATGATGACATCATGATCTATTATTTTTTTTATTTTTCAATGCATAATAATATATTTTTAAAGCTCTATGAGCATAATGACATAATTTTAAGTTTCCTTGCAAATGGCATGATTTCATGTGCTTTTAATCTTTCTCAACATGTTTTATTACTTTCTTTATTTTACATGTTGATATTACATGTAAGCCACCTTTATGGCTATCTAATTAGTTTTCTAGGATCTTAATAAAGAACGATTATGTGTTATCACATGCATAAAGTAAGATAAGGTTTTGGACTTGTACATTGGAAAATCGGATTTAGGTACCCTTAAAATGACGAATAACAAAGTGATAAAGTGTGCATTAAATAAACTCGCCTAATAAGCACCTCCGGGCAAGTTATAGGACATTAACATGGAAATATATAATATTACTTAGTATCATGATGATGAGATTACAATGAGATCTAGTAGAAGTTACTTGATGTTGAAGGACTTGCACATTACCTTTCCTTACCCTCGTCCCCGATCCTACGAATCTGGTGCATGATCTAACTGCTAGAAAACCTCTTCCCAAGCCGTAGGTTTGGGGTTGTTGGCTATTAGGGTCCATTTAGGCTTCAAGGAGGGTGGTTGTTGACCTTTACTAAAGTTTTGTTTCAAGCCAAGCGTGCTCAACCTACGTGGCTACGTGATGACCCTTTCACAGTCTAAAGAATACAAAATGACTCGTGGACATCTGTTGTACACACTACATAATAGAGTTTGGTGTCAGATTAGAACCAATAGAATTGAAAAAAGAAAGAAGCACAGTCTAACCAAGGCTCATTAACACCAAAACTCAACTTATTCACAATAAACATACACAAAACTACCAAATATGGAAAACCAAACAAAACTAACAAAAAACGAATCAAAATCTAGCAAAACACACTAAAATGAGGGTAAAATACTAATTTAGAAAGCTATAAATGATACTCATCGGCATACAGCTACAAAAACCCCAAGCGAACAACCCTAAAAATCAATTACAACCCCACAAATTAAACCCATTGAAATTGAAACTTTACCCACGTAGCTTAATTCATAAAAAACATTAAACCCATTAGTCATCTCCTTGTCTTTTTCCGTCCACCCAAGTATACAGCTATCAAAACTAAACTCGACCCGAAAACTATTTATAATCTGACCCGTAAACAATAGGTCTTGGCATAATTTTTATGACCAGTAACTTGTTTTAACCCACTAAATTCAAAATCCTTAAATCCAAACCCATATCGGGTTAAACCCGACCTATTAAATTCACTTCTTCCCCCTTTCCCCTTTCACAGTTTTAAACCCTACACACTTAACATTCAGTAGCTTATTTTCTTTCTCCTTCTTTTTACATCCTCAAATACTCACTATTATTGAGCTTGAATCTTTCATACAAAAAAAAAAAAATTAAATGGAAACATTAAGTTTGAATGAATGGTTTACCGCCGCAGTCGTCGAGATTCTATAGGAAGGGGATCTTCTGCTCACTACGCCAAAAAGTGTTTTTTTATGGCTGTTAAAAAGCGCCTTTAGATTGTATATTTCATCATCTTTATCTCTAACCCCTCAATAATTAAAAAAGGTAATATCCAAGTTTTTCTTTTTTACTTTTGATGATGTACAACTTATTCACCTTTGGGTGTTCTAAATGTAATGAGATAAAATATTATTGATGTTATGTAATTCACTTGGATTGTTTCATGAGAAACTAGGGTTGATTTTGACTGTTCATCGACAAATTATATTCGACATTTGATTTTTATTGTAAATTTCTTTGCTAAAACCCGAACCCGAACTCGGGAACATTGAGTGTTCACTTGGGTCATTATTTCGTAATTTTTTTTCACTTTGAGTATTCACTTAGGTCAACCAAAACCCGGAGACTCAGGTTCATGGACAATACGTTACCAACTAAAACCCACTATGACCCAAACCTGTTGCGACCCTAACCAGCCAACAAAAGCCATAACCTGACCCGACCTGTTTGACAGTCCTACCGAAGTAGCTTGATTTTTTTTTATTCACTATGTTGACGTATCAAATTTTGATGGGTTGTAATTGCAATTGTTTTTGAAATTGTGGTTAGAAATGTGCACCGGTCTGGGACCGAACCGAACCGAGACCTGGTGGATCAGAGACTTGGAATGTGTGTTTTATTTGGAACGAAGACCGGATCTGAAAAAATCCAGTACGATCTTCGACCTGTTGTACCTGTTTTTTTTAGATTTACTTTTTGTAAAAATGCAACCAAATAGGTTTAATTGGACCTGTTGGACCTGTTTTGTGAAAATGCAACTTTAAAGCTCATAATTAAACCACCAAATGTCCAAATCAACATAAATAAATTAATACATGATACCAATTAGCAAGTACTAACCACCAAATCATTTTAAACTACAAATGTTCTATGGTTTACAAATTCCAAGTGTTCAAATCATTTAAAGTTTACAAAATTCCATCAAATACATCAATTAATTTTGCTTTGCACTCCATCGACCTTTGGAAATTAAATGAATGAGTCAATGTACACAACATCTTCATCTTCACCCAACGATGTACCTTAAAGTTATATTAAGATGGAAGTAGTGAAAAATATAAACATAGTGAACACAATTAAAGAAAAACAATTCATGAAATAATTAATACACACCTTTCTCAACTTCCTCCAGTTCTCGCAAATTTTCCTCCATATTAATTCCCGTCATTCCCTTAACTCAAAGCCAATCATTTGTACAAATGAGAGCTTGTGTTGTCTTTCATTGAAAAAACAAAGAATTAATATAGATAAAAAAAAAGTGAAAGAAGTAAAATAATGAACTTCAAACCAAAAAGAATGAACAAATGCATTAACTTAGGAGTTAATGAATTCATAAATTGATCAAGATGACGACCACCCGCACTTAAAGAGGATTGTGAAGCAACCGTAGACAATGGAATATATAGCTAAGATGTCTCAAGCCATTTGTGAGACAATAGGATATTAATGTCCATTTCTACCCCACCAAGTTTATGCATCTGATTCTTCATCTTCCCCTAATTGTTCATTTAGGTATATCTCAAACTCTGTCCTAACATTTCCACTTGTACCTTTCAACCTCTTAGCTCAATCCCTGACACTTAGCTTCTTGCATAAGCTTCCCCCG
>PYUH01000196.1:1065933-1096246 GCA_016808085.1 Suaeda aralocaspica
CTTGTGTTGTCTTTTAATGAAAAAATAAAGAATTAATATAGATAAAAAAGTAAAAGAAGTAAAATAATGAACTTCAAACCAAAAAGAATGAACAAATGCATTACCTTAGGAGTTAATGAACTCCTAAATTGATCAAGATGATGACCGCCTCCACTAAAAGCCGATTCCGAAGCAACCGTAGACAATGGAATAGCTAAGATGTCTCGAGCCATTCGTGAGACAATAGGATATTGATGTCCATTTCTACTCCACCAAGTTAATGCATCCGATTCTTCATCTTTCCCTAATTGTTCATTTAGGTATCTCTCAAACTTCATCCTAATATTTGCACTTGTACCTTTCAACCTCTTAGCTCTATCCCTTATACTTCTTGCATAAGCTTCCCCCCCTCCCACATCAATATTATCATTTGAATCAATTGTCATATCAACTCTCTCATCTTCTCCAACAAAACTTTGTCCATTTTGAGGAGCAAACTTAGCTCTATACTCATCAAACAAAGAAAAAGTTACATCTTGCACAAACTTAGCAAGTTTCTTTCCATCTTACTCTCCATAATATCACAAAGTGTTACTTCAACTACTCCAAAATTATGTCCTGGATCAAGTATTGTAGCAATGAAAATCAGTTTGTTCATTTTATTCACATTTCCCCAATATTTATAAAAAAAATTCATTGAAATAGCCATTGCTTTTTGCTCATCTAAGCTTACTTGCTACTTATTCAACATGTTATATATAGCAGCAATCTCAAACAAACATGTGTTACTAGTGCCATAAAGAGAACCAGAAATACGATAAGTTAACAAGTAAAACCCTTTCAAAAATACTACTAATCTCTCCACATTTTTCTAATCCTCAAGTTTGAGGGGGAGGGGGGCTTTCATTATCTTTCAAACCATCACCATTGGGAAAAGACATACTATGGAAAACACGTTAAAATTTTAAAGTTGTGTCAACCATGGTAAATGTTGAATTCCAACGAGTTGGCACACCAAAACACAAAGAAGTTTGAACAAGCTCTTTAAACCTTTGTATTCTAGTTGGAGAATTTTTAACAAACTTAACTGCATTTCTAACTCTATCAATGCACACACCATTCTCTTTAATGCAATCCCATACAATCAAATTAACAATATGAGCAATGCATCTAACATGAAGAAATTTTCCATCACCAACACATCTGGTTCTTTGAACCATTCTTCTTAAATGTGTACAAACAACATCATTAGAACTAGTATTATCAATAGTTACAGCAAACAATTTATCTTCAACTCCCCAACACTCCATACATGCCTCAACTGCTTTTCCAATAGCTTCACCTTTTACACTAGAAATTGGACAAAAATCAATAATTTTTTTATGCAATTTCCAATCAATATCAATGTAATGTGAAGTTAGACACATATAATTAATTCTTTGAATTGATGTCCAAGTATCGGTTGTGACACAAATAATATTGCAATTGACTAGGGTGTCTTTTAACTTTACCTTCTCATTATGATAAAGTTCAAGACAATCACGAGCAACATTAGTATGAGATAGTATGTTAAATCTAGCTAGGACATGCAACATTCATCAAATGCTTAAATCCTGTTTTTTCTACAAATATAAAAAGGCAATTCATTAACAATGATCATATAAGTCAATGCGTCTCTAACATCCTTCATATTCACACTTCCATAATTCAATTTACCATTGTCTTCCTTTACCATTGTCTTGATAATCCCTCTAACAAGGACAAAAGTGCTCCATTAACAGGGGTTATCAATACAATTCTCATAATGTTTTTTTTAACATTTTTTGACCCATTAAGATTACCATTAGCAGCAAAAGTAGAAGGACAAACGTTACATTCGCACGTAATCTTCCATCTTTTACATATTTGATGTAGTGCTCCTAATACATTGCTCTCCTCTTTCTTTTTCTGACCAAATATTGTTGTCCCTCCGTTAGCTTTTTATCTAGAGGCAAAGTTTTTTCAACTCTTCAATATCGGTCCTACCCATCGCATCCATTAAGCTCTTTACACTTACTGATTTAGTGTTCTCAATCTATAACAAAATCAACAACTAAGCATTTTACATTATCAAAATTTCAACAAGATTAATGCTTTGACGAATAAGAAAGAAATTGTAAAAGTGGCCAACATTAGCATTAGTACATTAGCGTTGGAGTTCTTACATTAACCGAAGACGAATCCGTTGTTATAGTCTTAAGGTAATCTACATGAGCATATACTTTCATTAATTAGTATGCTAAACAAGCTTTTGAATGAAAAAAGATTACTTGAGTTTGTCTGTCTCAGTACTCTCATCCTCTAGTACAATACTGTAAAAAGGCAGCACAAAGAAGCAACAAACTCTTAGCTAGGCATACACAAATATGTTAAACAACAGCAAACTACTCTGTATACTTGATACTTCACATGTCTTGATGTTTCTCTACCATACTTATCTACAATCCACCATACTAACCACTTTTATACTACGTATATAAACAACTCACCGGCATGAGAATATGACATAGCATCTCTTTTGATTTCCTTTAAAACAAAAAGAAAATTACCCTTGCAGTTGTAAAGTTACAAGATTAAGTACATATGATATGATTAAATACTGTTTTTAAAGTTACTGATCAAGTTACCCTTGAGATGAAGTTTATGCGAGGCAGTGATGTCATCAACGTTGCTTGATTTTTTAAAATACTGTTTGAGGTAGAAATTTAAGAACACTGACAAAATGGTGGTATTGAGAATTGTATTGAAACCAACAACAACAATTTACATCAACAAGACAACAACAACAAATCTGAAGCCAATTCTAAACATAAACATAAATTGCATTCAATCAACAAATTTACATCAATATACAATTTAATACTTGAATTTATTCGAACAAAAAAAATGAAAGCATAATATGAAGAAATCCCTTGAATCCCAATTCATAACATACAAAAATACACTATATTATAACAATTAAACGATATAAAAGCTGAAAAAAAAAGAAAAAAGAAAAATATACATGATTAACACGAAGACCACGACACTGAGGAACGAATGACGAACAGAAAAAGGACGCCAGACGCTTAAGGAACGATGAGACAAAGGACGCCAGTGTTGGTGACTCGTGAGGACTGAGGGAGTGAGGGTGGCGGACATGCGGAGTCGCGACAACCTTAGGGATTTAGGGTTAGGGTTTTGTTTTTGAGGGATTTAGAGTGACTAAGTGAGGGAGTTGGTTTATTTGAATATTGTAGTCTGACTAGGTTTTTCAATTGTACACATATTTCGGGTTTCCGGTCAAGACCAGACAGCACCAGAATTGATATTTTGGTTAGACCGAAGACTGGACCGGAATTTCAGGTCTGGTCCGGTCTATTTTCAGTCCAGTCCAGGTCCAATTATGATCTGGACCAGATTGTGCACAACCCTAATTGCAGTTGTTGACGTGTAATTGTTTACCCAGTGATTTAATTATACTCAATGATTTTTTCCTTTACATCTTATTTGTCAACTTGTTATTGTTGTTGAGATGTCGCTTGAGCGTGATTATGGCAACTCAATGTTAGGGTTTGGGGTTTGGGAGTTTGATAACATGTCTTGATTATGGATGGTCATGGGGCGGGTCTGATTGGATCCAGACCCAGACCCTATTTTTGGAATATGGATCCAGACCCACCCCAGATCCAATGGGTCTAAAAATATTGGATCCTTACCAGACCCTCTAGGTCTGGCGGGTCTATAAATGGGTCTAAGTATTAAACCTGTTACTTACTCAATTTAATCTGAAATTCTCAAACCATAAAATCATATATAAGTTCATAACTTCATAAAATAAGAAGTCAAAGGGTATCCAATGTAAATACGTAATACATCACAAGTTCACAACTTCATAATGTTAACTGAATAATAGGATTTAAAATGTAAAACTAAACAAGTTTATGTTACAAAGCCAAATACAACTTCTCCAAGTCTCCAACTCAACCTACAACTCCTGCTTCCAAACTTTCAAGAGTAAAAGCCTTGTAACTAATCATCATCAACATCTTCATCAAGATCGTATAAGTCATAAACTTAACACATAAAGAAGGTAGTGAAGTCATTTAGCTTTTATTTAGATAATGAAATTGTTTTATATGAACAAAAGTAGAATGCTATAATATCTTACCATATATATGAAGTCAACTATTTGTGCTTCCACTTCAACATCAGAGTCATTGGTAACTGTAGAACAAGAGTGACTATCGTCTGCTTTACCTTCGCATTACAATTAAAATTTAAAAAATTAATATAAAGCATAACACAAATGCAAGTGAGTAAAGTACTACATAAATACAATAAGACATTGAAATAAAGGCAGTACCTTTCAAATCTTGCATTATCCAATTTTGCGAGCACATTAATGCTTCTACTGTATTTGAATGAAGTCTAGATCGATGTTCACTTACAATCCTTCCACCCATGCTAAAGACACTTTCTGAAGCCATGGTGGAAACAGGAATAGCTAAAATGTCCCTTGCAATCTTTCTCAAATTATGATAATTGTTATTAGTTACCAACAAAGTATATCAAACTCAGGATCCTCCGGCAAAGGATCATCCTCTAAATAGTGGTCCACTTCACAAGTGACATTTACCCTTCTCTTCTTTGTTTTCTTAGCCCTAGCATAAGCATCTTCACCATCAGCACAAGTTTCAGCAGACCTTTTGTTGCTAGTTCTCATTGTTTTTTGACCACTACCATGATTCAAAGCATCTCTCTTTTGATACTCAACTACAAGTTTATCAAGAACCTTCCTAATCCTTACTAATTCTAAACCAGCCTCATTCCCATAAATCTCATTGAAATAAAACTCTACATTTGCTCCTTGGATGTAAAATACTGGCAATAGCTAAAAGAGCATTTATATGCTCCCATTACTTCTCAAATTTCTCAACCATAATCTTAGCCATACTTGATAGTAAATTTTGGGAAGGTGAAGGGAAGTGGTGATGGAGGAGGGAAAGGCATCGAACAGGAAGCTGAGGAGAGAAAATGATAACTAGCAAGACTTGATAGTAAATTGAATGGTTTATTAACGGTAAGGGCACCATTTAGAATTTAATGTATCTTAGGGGTATTTTATAGAGCTTCTAACTTGAGAGGGTACAATCTATAAACTCGATGCCACAAGGGTACTGTATAAACAAATGAGCCTTTTATATATAAAAAAAAGGGAATTTTCATAAATTGAAATTGGTTTAGTCCTAAATCGACCTATATTGTCATATTCTTGTTGCAATATTTAGAAATTAATAAGCTAGCCTTTTTGAAATTGGTTTTGGTTGGGTCTTTGGTATATGAACTAAAATTAAGGTATTTTTAAAGATTGAAATTTTGCTCTTGTACTTTTTTGTGGTGGATTTGGTTATCTGATAAAGGAGAGATTCCAATATGTTTATGTAATTCATGAATTGCAGGATAAATGGACTATTTTGACCTTGATGATAATGTGATAACTGATAGGCATTGTCAAGATGGCTTAAAAATTAGAAGGGATTATGTGAGGAAAAAAAACTTCATCTATTGCCTAATAGCTTGAACATTTTTGTTTCCAAAATATAGCAAATTTGGTGTCATTTTATAGAGTATGAAAAGCATGAACGTTTATATTTTTATGGCCTTTGTAAAATTTGTAATGAGAATGAAAAAAAAGCCAACAAACTACCGCCGTTGTATGTTTGTGACACATGCGTGATTTTTTGGCCTTTGTATAACTAATCTTCTAGTTTTATAAGAATCGTTAGTTAATATTGCCCTGTCACAGTTCTTTTGTAACTGTCGATGTTTTAGATCCCTTTGATTGCTCTTAAATTCTGTAAGAGCTGCGTTTTAATTTTTTGCCCAGTACAACCTTAATTTGTACTATTTTAGTCAGTAAATTTGGGTCTATAAAAGGTTGATGTTCTACTTTAAGAAGAACACACCGAAATTCATGAACCTTCTATCTATTCTCCCTCACTGAGCAAAATCTTGAGTTCCACCTCTTCTTATTGGTGGAAATTCTAAGACTGAAATATAAATGAGAGAATGTGAAGAGTTTTTTTTTTATCGAAAACCATGATACTCCACATTGTAGAAAAATCGTAATATGTAATAATATTATTATCTCCTAAAAGCTTTAATGTTTAATGGGTTGTTGGGCTTAGCACCTCACACAAACGTGCGAGCCAGGCTAGGCACGGGCCTTGGATTTAAAATTGTTACCGGAAATTCGTTCATTATTTTGGAATATTGTTTTTATTATAATATTTACTTTTGGACTGCTGGGCCGAGAGTTATTTCTTCCAACTATCTTATATTTATAGACTTAGCAGTTGGTAACTAAATCCGTATTAAATGCTTTTAATTTTAGCCGTTTCTTTTCAGTACTCAATGCCTTAAATCCCAGTCTGTTGAACTCTCTTCTCTATTCCTATAGATACCTTACTTCAGAATTTAGAAAGATATAGAACACAAATTACTTCTTCTGTCTTCTTCACAAAATACTTCAAACGCTTCTTCTTTTGGTTTTGGCAATAAGCTGAGTTCTAGTCGGAATTTGTGAGTGCACATAGATTCAAGAGCCTTACAAATCCTGGAGGGGGGCCACATTGTTTTTACTATATTGGGTTAGTTTGGATCGTCTTTTAGGACAATGGTCTACCATGACGCGGTAATTTCTATTTTAACTCATGCTTCAAGAGATAAGCATATTTTTACCTTCTACTTATAACACTTATTTGAGTGCACAATTCGAATGGTTGTTGTGTTAAATATTAGGGAGAAAACACCAACATTCGATTGCAACTTGTCGGGATGATTTTTTGCTTCAAAGACAGTATTCAAAACACTTGACGTCATTGCAATTACAAACACAATAAATCACTCGATCAACATTTCTTCCTATTATCAGTTTTACAATGATTATTTTGTGAGATAATATAAATTCCTTAAAGGTTGAAAGTTTTTGCTTCCAAAATACATCAAATTTGGTATCATTTGGTATCAAATTTAAAGATATACCAACTCGTTTTGTCGAGTTGTTGCACGATAATTCTTCAGCTAACCTCTAGTTTTTCATTTTTAAGAGCAAAAGAATATTTTGTTCACAATCCATCATTTTGCTTATTACTAAGGATGCTACACCATTTTCTAGTTCAGTATGCTGCAACGCCTTTTTATTTGGATTTTACTTATTATAACCACCTAATGTTTCACAAATTTTTGAATTCACTTTAACACCCTAGAATTCCTAACTATTTTTGAAAAAAATTTATTAAAATACTACTACTAATTTAAGAAGAATCATAGTATTATCGCCACCCTGATAACGACTAAGGCTATTATCAAAGTACTGCAGCGGAAGACTTCCACTTTAAAATAGCTTAAAGACAACTTCAAAATCATATAGTTAAATCAAGTCTAATAGTACTTTATTACAACTTGGAACTAAACCAATAGTCCATGAAAACCAATTTAGTTTGCAAACATAAAAACCAACGTTAGTCCCATTGAAACAACGATAACAAGAGTTGTCATAAACGAGCAACAAAAGTAGCATGTCCAAAACAAAGGAACTATGAAAGATAATCAAGAAAACTCTACACTCAATCCCAGCATGATTGACTGTGCCCACCTATACATGTTACTTTCTCTTTATTCTAGACTTCTACTATGCCCACCTAGACAAAGCACGTAATCAGCATAGCTGAGTACACAACTACAAAAGACTATGCTACACACTAA
Organism: Suaeda aralocaspica; assembly: GCA_016808085.1. Lineage (NCBI taxonomy): Eukaryota > Viridiplantae > Streptophyta > Magnoliopsida > Caryophyllales > Amaranthaceae > Suaeda > Suaeda aralocaspica. Next base: position 1,073,701 of record PYUH01000196.1, read on the forward strand.
CATGAATAGTCTGAGGCAAGAACATAGAATAGAACACACCATCTTACCTTTACCTTAAACATTTAACAATGACACACTTTACTTTAAAACTAATTTAATCATTTGATCTGGATTTCACATTGAACTAGTTTTCTCCTATAACAATCGCCCAATGGGCACCAACTTGGGAGCAACTCCAAGAAGGTATCACATATGTCACATGAAGTGATGAAATTTCAGTGCATTAACAATAAATAGGAAGTACAACGTCTTGTACCCCGATTACAAGTCATAAATTACTACTTCATACAACTCCCCTCATTGTTCATACTTAAGATATATACGTTCCAAGAGTTATGGTGCGAATTCTCTTTCACTTTACGTGATTATCAATTTAACGACTTGTTAAGACTCACATGTAGCATACATACATAACAACATGAACAAACATGAATAGTATATTAATTAATCTACATTAGTTATTGATCACATCATTATATATCAACTCTTCTTTCTTAATTTCCTTCCTTGTCCACACATAAACTGTGAGTGGATTACTTTCCTTCCTCATCCACACATTAAACAGTGACTGGATAACTATTTGCTCAATTTATTCTTTGCTACTAACATGTGAATAAAAATATTCACTAAATACTTCCTTTCTTTACTCAAATTGTTAAACAACATAATTTTACTTCTTCTTCCTTCTATTTTGACTACTAGTCAACTTCTTTCAATAGTTATACATTCCAACATCCTTAATGTATTAAAAATAACGATAACAACAAAATGTAATCATAGTAGTCAAATCACAAGCTCAACATGTCATCATGCAATATCAATAAATGATCTTATAAGTCAACGTGAGTTAACATACCTCACAAAACAGCGTAAAACTTCTAACATGAAACTTACGCTTAAAGCTAGCTACTACTAGCATGATTTCTAAGCTCATGAAACATCATTTGCACTTACATATCTTGTATAATAGCGATGACCCGCTACTACTACTAGAAATCGCTTAACTCGAAGCTTCCTACAAAACATAATTTGAACTAATAAAAAACCTCCTTTGACCTATAGCAACACTAAACTATTTCTAAGTGTCAAAAAAATCAACTAAAACATCCTTTATATCATCACTAATCAATTCCCTGAATTATCCATTTATTTTCCCTTCAAAAAACCTTTTTTCATACTTTTCCAAAAATGGCAGCAATATTAAGCTGCTTAATAATTCCTTTAAAACTCCTTAAACTTAATAATTTGAGCATAAAACACTATAATAATATCAGATGATCATCATATGATAGTTTTATGCATTAAAACCCTTTTACATACCTTATAATATAATCATAACAATACTACTTTATACTTAGAATAATTTTCCAGCTTTATAAATTCACTTAAATCCTCATAAAAACCATTCTAAACTTTATAACTCTGTATAACTGCTTCTCCTTGTTTTGTTCTTCATTTTTTCACTCTGTTTTTTTTTCTTCTCCTCTCATAAACCCTAAAAATGGCGTCCAATTCGCAAAACTCTGAAGGATCATCTCCCAATGATTCTTGCTCAAGGAGTACTGGTTCTCTCATAAGTGATCGAATTTCAACACCAAGTGTACTGTTAGCACATCGATGTTCCTGCGTTGTGTGTTGTGATATACCCAAGGCCCAAATTATGACAAAATCTTTTACGGTTGTTCTAGGTGGCCCATAAGTTGAAAAAGATACAAGTCCTTACCCTAATCTTTTGTTTTATGTCAATTCCTTGCTTTTTGTTTGAAATTAGGTTACAAATGTTGTGCCTAATTATGTGTTGTAGATGCATTGTGGTTTCTTTTAATTGGTTGAGGAAGCCAATGAGATTAATTTCAGATTCTAGAGAAGGATTGTGAAATATCTGAACTGGAATGACAAAAATGGGGAATTGAAGGCTGAAATGACGGAACCCAAGTAGCAAATGACACAAATGCAGGAGTTCATTGATGAGCTTTCCATTGAATACTGTGAGAAGTGAATCTACTGGCAGCAAAGAAGAAGCTTGTGTATGCTATGTTTATGTCTTGGGTTGTCTTTCTCCTTTAAGCCATAGAGGTTGGTTGGTTAGTGATGGCTATCTTGGTGTTTATGTATGCAATGGTAGGAGGGAATGTTGTTGATGGTATGTGGGTAGTAGTTGAAGGTTATTTGATGATCATAACAACATATAGAACCTTTTGATTATAACAACACCATATGATCATCATATGATAGTTTTATACATCAAAAACACATTTGTATAAATTATAGCATGATCATAATATTACTACTACAATTTTTCATGCTTTTATGAATTTTCCAGCAATATAAATTCCTTTAAAAACCTTCAAAAACTAATCTAAACTTCATAATTTGATCATAAATCATTACTACAATAATCTATAATCATAATAAATGAATTTAGATCATAAAAATCACAACCCATATTTATTTAATAAACATTATCAAACCCTAATTAAAAATTTCATAAACATACTTTATAAACATGATTATCAATACTAAAACATGATCATAATTCACAATACATGCTTAACATAATTATAAAACATAAATTTAAAATAAGAATTAAAGTAAAAATTGAAGAAGATGATTTTTTCTTCACTCACGAAAACCGAGAAGAAGAAAGGGGTGGTCGATGGTGGCTGGTTGGCTGGCGCCGGTGGATCTCCGGCTTGCTAATCCCCGGCTGGCTCCTGCTATCAGCGAGTGGGGGAGGTGGCTGACGGTTGGGGCGCTGGTAGGGGTTTAGGGTTTTATTTTATTTTATTTTATTTTATTTATTCTTTCTTTTTTTCTTAAAGCTCAAAATAATTTTAATGAGGTAAAGATTCTAATTTTTGTGTTTAAAAGGGGTATTTATAGGCCAAAAATTAGATTTTTTAAAATTACTAAATACCCTTACTGATGGAAATTACCTTCGTGCCCCTTATTTTAAAACAATTAAGAAAACCTCCTTAAAAATCAATTTGGAAACTTTAAAAACCCTTCAATAAATATTAAAATGCTATGAAATATTTTATAAAATTATAAAACCTCAAAATAAATATTTTTAACTCTTTAATTAATTAAATTCTTGTAATTAATTAATTAATTAAACCTTTATTTATGTGGAAAGAGTTCTTGGTAGGGTCTCTTCAACTGAATACGTGGAGAGGGAACTAGAGGGCTACACTTCGGACGGACAGGTGTTGGCTTGTTCACTTTCTGATGGCTCGGACCTCGATTCCTGTAAAACAAGGGAATAAAATCCTTGTAGGATTTTTTTCCCTCTCCGATGCTTAAGTAATTATTTGTATGAGGATTAAGGCAAATTAACAACTTAGTAATCTAGAGAGGGAAACTAGTGAGAGAAATTCTCTTAGTATGATGTAAGAATGAATGAAAATTGAATGCCCCCAAAATGATGATTTTGAAGGGTATTTATAGCCCTTAGGTTTGGAGGCTAACAAATAGGAGAATGACATTTGTCATTGTCTAATTGGTTGGTAATTGATCAAGCCTCATGGGCTTCCATATTCAAGCCTTAAGGCCCAAATTCTTCCTTTTATCCTACCTTGTAACCTCAAATAGGATTGCGACAAGTGGCGGAGGTTGCTTTCCTTTTAATTATTCGTTGTGGACACGTGGCCCAATCTTACAACGACACGTGGCCGTGTGGAGCCCACCTTGGTGGTCTAGTCATTGCCAGGTGGCAGTGCCACTTGGTCTTTTAATGGACACGTGGCCCAGTATTATGCTGACACATGGCATGATTTGGCGTGCCACATCATTTGCCCCTTAGTTGGGTGTTTGGATCCATAATCCAAGCCCCAACTGACGTTTCTTTCCCTTTCGGAAGTTATTTTGTAACCTTCCTTAGCAGTTATTAATGCCTCAAACACCCCCTTTGGGTTTTTTTTGGGCAGAAATTCAAATTTAAAGGGGGAATTTACTTTTGTACCCCTTCAAATTTCTATATATATATGATGATTGAAAATGATTGTGAAACAATCATTTTCAATCATTTTACTTCACTTTATCTCTCTAAAATTTCCCAAGAATCCTCTCAAACTCCCAAGAAACTTCAGAGGCGATTTTCGGCGACCTGTGGTGCGTTTTCCGGCGAGTTGGTGTGGTGGTTTCCGGTGTGAACAGTAGATCCTAGTTTTCTTCTCTTTTTCAGGTATTTACCTGAATTCTTTTTCTTTCTTGTTTTTCTTTTACTTCTTTGTCTTTATTTCCTTTGAATCTATCAATGGCTTCTTCATCCTCTTCTTCCCCAACTAATAATGAGAACTCTATTAAATTACTTCCTTCTCCTCGTACTACTTCTTCTGTTGGAACTCAATCTTCTGTCGTTCCTGATCATTTATTGTCTGGGTCTTTCCTACTTCCTTCTCTTCCTGTGCAGGAAGTTGCAATGGCAAGAACTAAACAAACTACCTATAGAGAAACTGCTACTTTGAGAGTTCCAGCATCTGAAGTTTCAGATGTGAATCCTCTTGATCAGCAAGATCTTACTCCCCAGGTTGAGGGAAGAGAGGATGCTGAAGCTGCACAGGAAGATCCTGAGGAGGAAGTAAGGGAGATTCCTACTAGGAAGAGAGAGGCTTCTAAGGCTACCACTTCCAAGCCTAAGAAGAAGAGAGGTGTCTATCCTGGTGCTGATGATGTAGTCATATCTGATGAATATGTAGATGGTGTAAATAAGGATAAACTGAGTAGTGACTTGATTTTTAATAATGAGTATTATGAAATGATCATCCCTAACAAGGGGGATACTATTTTGGATGCCCCTGAAGACTGCTTCCCTGTTTATACTGAAGTTATTGACTTAGGGCTTAGATTCCCCACTTCCTTATTCATCTTTAATCTCTTCAAAAAATATGACATTGGTCTATGTCAACTTACTCCCAATTCCTGGGTTCACATAATGTCTTATGTGACTTCTTATGGCCTTAGAGGAGTGAAAGCTTCTTCTAAGGTCTTCCTTCATCTTCACCATCTCTCAAAAGCCTCCCACTGCAAACGTGGGTGGTTCTATCTGAAAAACAGTAAGGGGTTCCTCACTTTTGTAGAGAAGGCCAACAAGGTTCCCAACTGGAGGAACCATTTCGTGTTTGTGAAGTCTCATGACAAAAAACTGGTAGAAGTGCCGAAAAAATGGAATCCTTTTCCAAAGTGCCTAGGAAGATCCTTTGAGCTTCCTAGATTGAGTGATACTGAGCAACAAAACTTAGAATACTTCAGATCTACCACAGTGGAGATCAAGAAACAATTTCTGACAGTTCCCTTCAACTGGATCCCCTTTAGCGAGTTCTTCTTAGATCGCAACTTCCTTGTTGCTGCTGGTGTAATTTATGGAGATGAGTATAACCAGGGTAATTTTTGCTTTATTATTTAACACTGAACCTCTATTCCTTCTCTCCACTTATCTAACCAAGTGTCTTTTCTTTCTGCATAGGAAGCTCTTGCTGACCTCCCATCATTCAAAAAAGGAGCATGAACCAAAAAAATTTCTAGAACAAGTCTCTCAAAAGCTGGGGGAGGATACTTCCTCGAAGAAGGGGAAGACTCAGGTATTTAATCTTTACATCTTCTCTAAACTTAAGACTTGCATTTTTTTTTTGTATATACTTATCAATCATATTGACATAGACTTCCTCACTTAGAGTCTTCCCATTTTGCCGGATTGAACGCAAGCGGGCACTAAATGGGGAAGTTGGGTATTTAAACACTTCCTCTTAGGAACGTTATTAGGGACTTCCCTACTTAGTGACTTCCCACTTTGTCGACTTGAACGCAGGTGGGCACTAAGTAGGGAAGTTGTATAATAGTTAGAAGTCTTCCCTCTCCTTAGGAAGTTTAAAACTTTACTTTTACTTAGGAAGTATGTGTAGACTTCTTTTTATAGGAAGTTCATCCCTCGTAGGAAGCTAGAATATTTAAGACTTTCCCGTAGGAAGTTTTAGGATCATACTTCCCCTTAGGAAGTATATTTAGACTTCCCTTCATAGGAAGTCTCTTCCCCTTAGGAAGTTAGAATGAATTTAGAGTTCCCCTCTTTGTGTCCATGTGCGTTCAACTCGGCAAAGTGGGAAGTCTTTGACTTCCTTGTTTACCGGGTTGAACGTAGAACGGCACAAGGAGGGGAAGTCCTTTTACTTCCCCTTAGGAAGTATGTTTAGACTTCCTTTCATAGGAAGTCTCTTCCCTTAGGAAGTTAGAATTTTTTAGACTTCCCTCCTTTGTGTCCATGTGCGTTCAACTCGGCAAAGTGGGAAGTCTTTGACTTCCTTGTTTGCCGGGTTGAACGTAGAACGGCACAAGGAGGGGAAGTCCTTTTACTTCCCCTTAGGAAGTATGTTTAGACTTCCTTTCATAGGAAGTCTCTTCCCTTAGGAAGTTAGAATTTTTTAGACTTCCCTCCTTTGTGTCCATGTGCGTTCAACTCGGCAAAGTGGGAAGTCTTGGATTTCCTTGTTTGTCGGGTTAAACGTAGAACGACACAAGGAGGGAAAGTCCTTTCCCCTTAGGAAGCTTTAAGATTACACTAACCCTTAGGAAGTATGTTTAGAATTCCTTTCATAGGAAGTCTCTTCCCTTAGGAAGTTAGAATTTTTTAGACTTCCCTCCTTCGTGTCCATGTGCGTTCAACTTGGCAAAGTGGGAAGTCTTTGACTTCCTTGTTTGCCGGGTTGATCGTAGAACGGCACAAGGAGGGAAAGTCCTTTTACTTCCCCTTAGGAAGCTTTAAGATCATACTTCCGCTTAGGAAGTATGTATAGACTTCCTTTCATAGGAAGTCTCTTCCCTTAGGAAGTTAGAATTTTTTAGACTTCCCTCCTTGGTGTCCACGTGCGTTCAACTCGGCAAAATGGGAAGTCTTTGACTTCGTTGTTTGACGGGTTGAACGTAAAACGGCACAAGGAGAGGAAGTCCTTTTACTTCCCCTTAGGAAGCTTTAAGATCATACTTCCCCTTAGGAAGTATTAGTTCACCAATTCCCTTTGGGAAAATTAAATATGACACTTCCCTTTAGGAAGTATCAATTCATTACTTCCCCTTAGGAAGATTTAATTTAACACTTCCATTTAGGAAGTATTAATTCATTACTTTCCCTTAGGAAGATTTAATATGACACTTCCCCTTAGGAAGTATTAATTCATTACTTCCCCTTAGGAAGTATTAATTCATGACTTCACTTTGAGAAGTGTGGTTAGGTAAGTTCAACTTCCCTCTTTTGTGTCATTCTACGTTCAACTCGGCAAACTAGGAAGCTTAGGCTTTGGAAGTTGCAAGTTGAACCTGGGAGGCACAAGAGAGGAAGTATTGTTTGCTGTCTCCACCTAGGAAGTTGTAAGCAGTGGCTTCTCCACTTTGTGTCAATGTACGTTCAAGTCGGCAAACTAGGATGTACACAAAGAGGGAAGTTATTGATTTTGCTCTAAAAGTTGTTCATCTTAGTAGGATCTGTTGAATATTCCTTTATACTCTTCTAACACTTATATTTTTCACGAGACAAGCAAGCCTTCTGGGAGGAAGCCAAAACCCTCCCACAAGAGGAAGAAGGAGGAAGCACCAGAAGCACAAGGTACAAGCTCAAAGGAGAGCAGAAGAAAGGGTGCTTCCTCCAAAGCTGCTGCTGCTCCCATTGAGCTTACAAGTTCCCACACTTCCTCCCTTTCTGGGAAGAGCGCCTTTGTGATTGAGGAGAGTGATTTCATGGTCGGGGTGAGGAACAGAATCCGACTAAACAAGATAACCCCTTGGAGAGTGACAATGGGTTGGTTGATCCTTTGACTGCCTTAACCATTCTCCAGAAGGAAAGCATTTCTGCCACTCCCCTCAACACAATGCCTGCTTCCCAATCAGCTGGCGTTTCTGAACCTCCTTCTTCTCCTCCTGATGAGGATCCTGTTATTGGACTCTCGAAATATGTTGAGAGAAACATTCCTGAAAGTGTTAAGGCTCAAGCTAGAGCTTCTGGGGGTAAGTTTAGTCACAGATTCTGTCAAACTATACGCTCATCTTCAGATACCATTAACTCTCCCAGGAACCCTAATGCCATAGTTTTACCGGTTCACATAACAGATGAGGCTGAATCCCCCAACTTCCTTGATGACGAGGAGGATCTCCCTTCAACCAGCAAAAAATTTGACTCCAACTACAAAAGGGGGTTGATTAGGAGATCTTAAGTTGTGGAGAACTTGAGTACAAGGAGTCACTCAAGTGATCTGTCAGAGGCCACCTTCTTCCCATCTTCAATAACCTTTCTATGGTATGCTTCCAAAAACTGTGTTCTTCTCCATTCTCTTCCCATTATTATTATTTTATCAACTAAATCTTTGTTTCACTTCCCTTGCAGTCTATGTTCCATCTGGAACACTTGGCCAAACTCTATGGATCCATGAAGGCTGAAAACAAAAAGTGCATGGAATTCTGTGACAAAGCTGCTACTTATGTAGTGGCTCAAACAAATAAGATTGAGACCAAATGGCAGCATGCAATGAATGCTCTCTCTAAAGATCTCCACAAAACCAAGGAAGACTACCAAGTAGTCTTGGAGAGGAGCATGGAACTGGCTAACTAGATCCATGCTGACAAAGAGACTGTGGAGAAGGCTTCTGCTGTCATTGCTAACCAAGGCCGCGTGGAAAAAGACGCCAAGGATGCCAAGGAAGAGGCCAAAAGACTCAGAGAGGAAGTGGATGAGCTGAAGAGGAAGCTCAAGGAAGCTGAGGAGGAAAAGGAGAAGCTAAAAAATGAAAAAGAAGAAGCTGAGCAGAAGATCTCAACCACTGCTGTTAAGAAATACATGGAGGGCCAAGCTTTCCTTAGAGAGATGTGCTTAGAAGCTTGGGGAATGGGGTTAGAGGAATATCTAGCCTTTGACTCCTTTGAAAGAAGATTGAACTATGTTAACATGGTTCATATCAAAAAACAAGCTGAAGCAACTCGTCCTCCTTCCTTTGATTATTCAGAAGAAAAAGAAATTCAAGAAGGGAGTGAAGATGAAGAAGAAGAGAGTGTTGAGAAGGAGAAGCAAGAAGAAGAAGAGAAGAGCAAAGAAGCTTCAGAAGTCCATAATGACAAACATCATGGCTGATGCTCTTCTTCAAAATTTTAATGATTGTGTTTAATTTGTTTGAACAATATTAATTTAGAAGGTTTTGAACAGTGATTTTAGTAGGAACACTTTTAAAGTGTTTCTTGTAATATTTGATTTAGATTTCTTTCAATGCAATCTTTGCTTGAGCTTTATTAAATCTTGAAGCTTAATTTCTTGCTTATTCCTTGCACAAAAATATGAACTCTTGGTTCATCTTCTCAAGGTTCCCCATGGGATCTTGCATCACAGGTTTAAAAAATATGAACTCTTAGTTCACCTTCTCAAGGTTCCCCATGGGATCCTAGGAACTTTAATTATGATTTCCCTTAGGAACTCTTAGTTCACCTTCTCAAGGTTCCCCATGGGATCTTAAGAACATTAATTATGATTTCCCTTAGGAAGTTCATAACTAATCCACCAATCTAATACTTATTGTTCCCTATGGAGAATACTTCCTCATAAGAAGTATTTTAAGTGTAACTTTGAAATTTTATCTCCTTTTTCCATTTCTAGTAGGCTTGTAGGGTTCTCTTTGCCCCAAATTAAGCTTCAAGTTACCAGGATCAGCCTTTTGCTAAGATCCCTAAGTTTACTAGAAGTTCTAGTATTGATTGCCCTTAAATTTAAGGAATCGAAGCAAGTATTATAGCTTTTTAATCTTAATGCCCTTAGCATTTTCAAGGACTCTTAGTCATATTTTTAAGACACTTGGTCTAGTTGTAAGACCCTTAGTCCTACTTTTAAGACACTTGGTCTAATTGTAAGACCCTTAGTCCTACTTCCTTTGTCTTAAGTTTCTTTTTACTTAAGTAACAAAGTATGACTTTGGGATCTTGCACTAGTCTTGCTTAATAAGCAAAATAAAATGTAATAAATTAAATTATCATACATGCAGAAATAGAGTTTTCATTAATTATGGCCCGTAGCCAATTTTAATACAAATGTAAACTCCAGTTTCTATAAAAAAAGATCAACTTGGACCTTATTTATATGGCCGTACCCTATTCATCTGATTCCATAAATCAGGATTACATGTAATACCTCTTTAATTTATTAGCATTCCAAGTTCGTGGTAGCTCATAACCATCCAAACTCTTGAGTCGATAAGTATCATCTCGAACAATTTCTACAATCTCGTAGGGACCTTCCCAATTCGGAGTCAACTTGCCTTGCTCATTTGCCCTTCCTATGGCTTCCATTTTTCTCAAAACTAGATCTCCAAGCTTCATGGGCCTATTATTAACCCTTTTATTATGTTCTCTAGCCATCAGAAGCTTGTACAATTGTTGTCTAAGCAAGGCATTACCTCTCACTTCAAGTAGGGTATCAAGAGCAGCTTTCATCAATTCCGAATTTGCATCCTAATTATACAGCATCACTCTGAGAGTAGGTTCACACATTTCTATGGGAAGAACAGCTTCAGCTCCGTACACCAACATGAAGGGAGTTTCTCCAGTTGAGTTCTTAACTGTGGTCCTTATTGACCATAAGACATTGTACAATTCATCGACCCATAATCCTTTAGCCTTCTCAAGCTTCTTCCTTAGTCCATCACTGATTATCTTATTGAAAGCTTCAACTTGTCCATTGGCCTGAGGATAGCCTATGGAAGCAAAGTTAGCAGAGACGCCCTGGTCTTCTAACCATTTTCTCAATTATGGTGTCTCGAACTGCAGACCGTTATCAAACACAATAGATTGCGAAACTCAAACTCTTGTGATGAGGTTCTTCCATATAAACCACTGTACATCCGAGTGTTTGATATTCTTCATCGGCTCTGCCTCCACCCATTTTGTGAAGTAGTCCACAGCTACCAACACATACTTTCTTTGCCCCGAGGCCTGAGGGTATGGACCAAGGATGTCCATGCCCCACTTGGCAAAAGGAAGGGGACTGATGATTGGGCTTGAAACATTAGCTAGTTGGTGGTGCAAATTTCCATACAACTGACATCTCTTACACTTCTTGACATAATTCATAGCGTCTTGCCTCAATGATGGCCAGCAATACCCTGTGCGAAGCGCCTTTTCAGCTAAGGCTCGTCCCCCTATATGAGACCCACAAAACCCCTCATGAATGTCTTCCAAAACTTCTTTACCTTGCTCGGGGGTGATGCACTTTAATAGCGAATGAGTAAACTATTTCTTGTATAATTGCCCTTGCCATAGCACAAACCACACATCTCTTGCCTTGACATACTTAGCTTGTCGTGCATCGGCTGGCAAAGTTCCATCTGTTTTATAAGCGATGATTTCATCCATCCAGGTACTTCCCCTGCTAATGAAGTTTACATCTCTTTCCTTGTCAATACTCTTCTTTTCCTTAACTTCCCAAAAAACAGTTCGGGGTGAGTCTCCTATAGCAGAACTAGCTAACTTGGACAGGGCGTCAGCCTGATTGTTCTCGGATCGGGGAACTTGCATTAACTCAAAACTTTCGAGATCCTTAACTTCTTCTTGCAACATTTGCAAATACTTGCTCATGCCCTCATCACGGGCTTCATAGTCTCCCAAGTATTGACTCACAATCAGTTGTGAATCAGACATAGCCTCTATCTTCCTAGCACCAGCGGCTTTACAAATCTTAATTCCCACAATTAAGGCCTCATACTCAACTTCATTATTCAAAGTTTGAAATTTGAACCTCATTGCATACTCGTACAAATCTCCTTCAGGAGATTTGCATATGATTCCCACTCCACACCCATTTTGGGTGGATGATCCATCAACATGCAATGTCCAATGGTCAATACTTGGCTTCTCAATCTGTGGCCGGCCTAGTCATTTCAACAATGAAGTCGGCAAACGCTTGTCCCTTAATCGCTTTCCTAGGTTCATACGAAATCTCAAATGAACCCAACTCGATAGCCCACTTAAGCATCCTACCAGAAGATTCTTTAGTTAGGCATGACTTAAGCGGCTGATCTGTGTAAACAATTATTTGGTGGGACAAGAAGTAGGGCCTCAGTTTTCTGCTTGCTAAAAACAATGCTAATCCAAACTTCTCGGTCGTGGCATATCTCAGTTCGGCTTTCTGGAGAATATGGCTGACAAAATAAACCAGATGTTGAACTCCGTCCCTCTCAACCAACAAGACAGTTGAGAGTGCATATTCTAATATAGCAAGGTACATATACAAAATTTCTTTTTCCTTGGGGCTTACCAACTTGGGAAGAGAATGGAGATGATCCTTTAATTTAATAAAGGCTTCCTCAGCTGATTGAGTCCATTCAAAATTGTTGGCTTTCTTCTTGATCGTATCAAAGAAGAAGTGGCACTTATCTCCTGCCCTTGACAGGAATCTTCCCAAGGCTGCTAAGCACCCAGCTAACTTCTGCACTTCTTTAACACTTCGGGGAGAAGTCATATCCAACACGGCCTTGACCTTGTCTGGATTGATTTCAATCCCCCTTTCGTCAACAAGAAACCCCAGGAATTTGCCTGATGTGACACCAAAAACACACTTCTTCGGATCCAACCTCATCTTATACTTCCTCAGAGTTTCAAAAGTTTCCTCTAAATCGGCTACATGATCCTTGGATTCCTTGCTTTTGACGATCATGTCATCAATGTATGCTTCCATATTCCTTCCCAACTGTTGCTTGAATACTTCATTAACTAGTCCCTGGAAGGTAACTGGAGCATTCTTCAAACCGAAGGGCATTCTTGTGTAACAGTACAGACCTGTTTCTGTAACAAAAGCTGTTTTTTCTTGATCTTCCTCCCATAGAGGAATTTGATGAAAGCCAGAATAGGCGTCCATAAAACTCAACAAGGCATGTCCAGCCGTAGAATCAACCAACCGATCGATCTTGGGCAAAGGAAAACTATCCTTAGGGCACACCTTGTTTAAGTCTGTGTAATCCACACAAATTCTCATTGTTCCATTAGGTTTTGGCACCAATACAACATTTTCCACCCAATCCGAATATTGGCATGGACGGATGAATCCTGCTTCCAATAACTTTTTAACCTCTTCATCCGCAGCTTTGTTACGGACTTCACCAAGATTTATTTTCTTCTGCTTGACAGGCTTCAATTCAGGCTTAACATTGAGCTTGTGAACAGCCACTTCCGGATCAATCCCCGGCATTTCTTCAACTTTAAATGCAAAAACATCTTTGTATTGTCTAAGTAAGGCTCTTATCTCTGCCCCAACATGTTCGTCAGGTGCTTGTCCAATCTTGACTGTTCTATCAGGCTTCATCTCATCCAACACAAAATCTTCATGCTCACCTCCAGGTTGAGGTCTTGGGACTTGATTCAAGCTATGAACAACCATAAGTTGGTCCTTCGGAGCTTCTTCTACTTTCCTTTTCTTACTTGGTGCGCCACTTTCACTTGACCAGGCTTCTGTGGTAACATAACACTCTCTTGCCAGTTGCTGGTCTCCATGAATTGTTCCCACAGTACCATTGTTACACTCATACTTCATGAGCATGAGGTGGGTAACAATAACTGCCCTGATAGCATTAAGTGTTGGCCTTCCAAGAATCACATTGTATGCCTGTAGCTCTTTCACTACAAGGAACTTGACGAACATGTTTCGAGCACAATCTTTATCTCCGACTCGAACTGGCAAAGTCACAGTTCCCAAGGGATTGATAATTCCTCCTCCAAACCCAATGATGGGATGGTGCATTGGTTCTAGCTTTGATGAATCATACTTCAACTTTCTCAGACAGCTGTAACTGATTATATCAGATGAACTTCCCGTGTCAACAAGTATTCTCTTTACCTTCATATTTGCCACTTTCAGCTCTACTACCAGGGGATCATCATGGGGTGTTCGAACTTTGCCCTGGTCCCTGTCACTGATCAGTACTTCCGGAAATTTAATTTTAGCATCTTCCCCAGTTTCAGGTGATGATTCCCGGACTAGGCGTCGCACATATTCCTTACTTCCCTTCATAGTAGGACCTCCAGCAGCAAAGCCCCCATAGATTACATAGACAACATCTTCTGTCTCGTAGCCCTCTTTTGTCACCTCACTTTTAGAGTCTGACTTCTGCTTGGCACTCTTGTCAGAGGACTTGTTTAAATGTTGAGTAATCTTCCCTTTAGCAGCAAGAGCTTCCAGGGTTCTCCGAAGATTGAAGCAATCATTGGTATGATGCCCCACATCTTTGTGAAAGTAACAATATTTACTTGAATCTCGATCTTCTTTTGCGCTTCTCAATGGAGGTGGATCATCAATGTCAATTTTCCCTCCGATCTCCTTAAAGACTGAATGGAGATCCTTAGTGAATTCAACTCTCGGCGCATTTTTCGCCTTTCTCTTCCTGTTTTGATCATTTGACTTATTTGATGAGCCAGCCATCCAAGTGGCATGTCTCTTCTGATCTTTGTTTTTTGATTCGTGATCATTCTTCTTGTCCTTGCGGGTGGAAGCGCATAGCTCCTAAACATGGATGAAGCATTCAGCCTCCTCCAGGATCCCCTTCAAGGTTTACAATTTCTTCTGACCACATCAAACTTAAAGGTTCCATCATGGAGCCCTCTGAAGAAGCTATCAAAAGCAACTCCTTCAGAAAGGTTAGGTATCTGCAATGATTCAAGATTGAACCTTTGGACGTAACTTCTTAATGATTCCTTCTCACCTTGCACGATTTTGGCTAAGTGCATACTTGTCTTCTTTTCACGTTTGTTAGCCATGAAATGATGTACAAAGGTTGTACTCAACTCATGGAAACTGTTGATGGATTAGTCAGGTAAACTATTAAACCACTTTTGAGCTATTCCCTTAAGTGTTGCTGGGAAATAGCGGCACCAAGTTGCATCATCCAAACCTTGAAAATACATCAAGTGTTTGTATGTTGCCAAATGTTTTTCTAGATCAGTTGTTCCATCAAAAGCCTCTACATTAGGCATCTTAAACTTAACTGGGCGAGGAGCCATCATGATTGATGCAACAAATGGGGTTGTCCAGTTCATTGACATAGAACCCACTTTATCCTCGATGATCCCCATAGGATCATTAGGTACCTGCTTAGCCATATAAAGCTCCACGGGTCTCACCCTGTTCTCCCAGTATTGGATCATTTACTCTGTTCTAGCTTGATCTGCTTTTTCAACTTTCTTCTTCTCAATCTTGTATCTCAGATTCTCTTCATCATCACGCTTATCTGATTCAAGAGTAAATGGATGTGAATCAGACATCTCTTTGGTTGCAGTTGAACCCGACGAGTCAGAGCGACTCTGTTCACGTTGGGCTCGTTTGGAGTTCAAATATTCTCTTGCAGCTTTGCTAGATGCCCTCCTTTCATTGATAACTTCTTTAGCATCCTTACTAGAAGTTCTCTTAGCCTCAAGATACTCTCTAGCATCATGAGCTAATGACTTCTTGAATTCAATGAATTCTCTAGCATCGGATCGTGTCCTGCTTACTTCAGTTTGTCCTTTTGCCACCTCCCGTTTTGGTTTATACTTACGAGTAACAGGATACTTTCTGAGTGTGCCCCAATGAGCTTTCAATGGAGTTCTTTCCTTATTGATTTTTTCAACTTTCTCTTGGAAAGTTAGTCTTCCTTTACCTTGATCTTCCTGATACATCTTTCCTTTAAGTTTTCTCTGACGAGGATCACCCTCCTCATGAGTTCTCTTGGAGGAATGCTCCCGTAGAGCATCCGTAAAGGACTCTTTGAGACCTTCCAAGATACTCTTGAGTTGACCCATAGTCACGGGTTGATCCTCTGTTACTTTCCCTTTAGGAGAGCTAGTTCCTTGTCCGATTTCATAGTTCCCGGATTAATCAAGGTACCGAGTCTCATACTCGGTTGGAAGTGAACCACCAGTCATCCTCAGGTGCCTTCCCCTCAGACGGCGCCGAATGATGTGGAAAGAGTTCCTGGTAGGGTCTCTTCAACTGAATACGTGGAGAAGGAACTAGAGGGCTACACTTCGGACGGACAGGTGTTGGCTTGTTCACTTCCTGATGGCTCGGACCTCGATTCCTGCAAAACAAGGGAATAAAATCCTCGTAGGATTTTTTCCCTCTCCGATGCTTAAGTAAGTATTTATATGAGGCTTAAAGCAAATTAACAATAATTAACAACTTAGTAATCTAGAGAGGGAAACTAGTGAGAGAAATTCTCTTAGTATGATGTAAGAATGAATGAAAATTGAATGCCCCAAAAATGATGATTTTGAAGGGTATTTATAGCCCTTAGGTTTGGAGGCTAACAAATAGGAGGATGACATTTGTCATTGTCTAATTGGTTGGTAATTGATCAAGCCTCATGGGCTTCCATATTCAAGCCTCAAGGCCCAAATTATTCCTTTTATCCTATCTTGTAACCTCAAATAGGATTGCGACAAGTGGCGGAGGTTGCTTTCCTTTTAATTATTCGTTGTGGACACGTGGCCCAATCTTACAACGACACGTGTCCGTGTGGAGCCCACCTTGGTGGTCTAGTCATTGCTAGGTGGCAGTGCCACTTGGTCTTTTAATGGACATGTGGCCCAGTATTATGCTGACACGTGGCATGATTTGGCGTGCCACATCATCTATTTCTTCTTTAAAATACTAAATATTGACTTTATAAATATTGATTTAATTTATAAAATACCTAAATATACGGGGTATTGCAACCACCTGATCGATGGAATTTCTTTATTTAACCACCTAATGATGTCCTTTTCTTTTGAAATCAATTACTTGATATCGTTTGTCGTTACTTTTTTCGTTTTTAGGGCCCATTTGTTCTTCTATGTTGCCTCTTTTATTCGTCCTCAATAAAAAAACTTCAATGGAAGTTTTTCAGGCTCAATTGAATCACTACAAGATAACAGCTAATTTGCGACGGACAAATTCCGTCGCAAACTTAGCATTTTCCGTCGCAAAATCCAATTTGCGACGGAATTCCGTCGCAAAACGTCCGTCGCTAAACTTTTTGTCGCAAATTTCTAAATTTGCGACGGAATTTCCGTCGCAAAAAAGTTGCGACGGAACTGTTGAAGTTTGCGACGGAAAATTCCGTCGCAAATATGCAACTGAAAACTAGTATAAAAACAGTTTATTAGTATCGTTTCTTATGACCTATTTGTATCGTTCTTGTAAAACGATACAAATAGACAGTCTATTAGTATCGTTATTTTTACAAAAACGATACTAATAGTGGTTTTTTTAAATATAAAAAAATACCTATTAGTATCGTTTTTTTTCAAAAACGATACTAATAGTGGTTTTTTTAAATATAAAAAAAATAGCTATTAGTATCGTTTGTTTTTAAAAAAGATACTAATAGCGATTTTTGAAAAGAAAAAAAATATAAAATCAGACAGCAAACCAAATGAGAAATGGGAAGAAAGACACCAACAGCAACCAGCATGAAAAATGCCCATTCAACCAAGCCAAAAATTGGAAAACTACCCACCTCGAAAAATGCACAAAAACCCTCTAAAAACATTGATTACTTTGAACAATTTGAGTTCATGATAGGCTCTCTACAAAGGGGCAATAAGGGGAATATTGGACTCAATTTTCAGCTAAGGGCAGCTCCAGACACTAAAGAGGATAAAAAATAAAAAAGAAAGGATGGCACATAAGCTGTTTCAATGGACTAGCTTTAAGGACTGTTTAAATGGGAAGGAGAAATCATGGGATGAAGATGAAGAGGGTTTGTTTCTTCTTTTTCGTCAAAGGGAGAGTGGCAAACAGTCCTCATAAACTCCCCACTGCCTCTCCCTGTTTCATTCTGCAAAATCAAGCAAAGTTCATTTGATTGTGTTTTGTGGTTGTGTGTTTGAAGGAGGCTCAGATGTGCATTTCATCAAAGATTTTGGTGGGAGCAAACAACTTCAAGGCAAGCAAAGTCTGCCAATGGCAGCAAATCAAATTAAAATGGGCATGTCAAATTGCTGTGACATCAATGATAGCATAAACATCAACAACAATCCAACATATAAAAGCCCATTAAAATTGTTACCAAGCCAGAAAAGGGAAACTACCCACCTCAAAAATCGCGCAAAAACCCACAAAAAAATTGGCTACTTTGAACAATCCGAATTCACATTGCCTCTACACAAAAGACGATAGAACTAATAGCAGATACAAACTTTTCTATTGTGTTTATTTCTCTTCCCAGTCAAGGAAACCTTCAAGTATAGCCTTCAAAGTACCACATTCATAAATTGACAACAAGTTCCACACTTAAAGTATAGACTATAAATTTAGCAGCAAATTTGTAATAGCTTAGACAAAATGGATGCAAATAGTGTATGATCAATGTAAGCATATAAGAGACATAATTACAATAAAAAATAACCTTAGCATCAACTTTGTACCTCTCATTCTGTTACACCACAACATGAAACAACAAAGTATTAGTTAAATAAACAAAAATATATTAGAAAAAGGGTGTATTTGGAGGAGGCTCAGATCAGCAAAGCTTTCGGGCGGAAACACTATTCAAGGTGAGCAAAGTCTACCAATGGCGGCAACTAATAAAAATTGACCCCTTGCAAACCTCTTATTGTGGACACGCTGAGGGCATGTATACTTTAAGGGCCTGTTTACTTCAACTCAACTCAACTGAAATTAGCGAAGAAAATTATATAAACCACAGACTCATGAGTCGGTTAAAGTCTATTAACCAAACGAGCCGAAAATAAGTTAGCAAGGGGACCTAGAGGATAACATGACAAAGGGATCAATTAAATTGCTACCAAGCCAAAATGGTAAACCACCCACAACATGAAAATGCTCCCAAAATCCACAAAAAAACTTTGAACTATTTGATTCATCACAGCCTCTAAAATCTGGATTATACGGCTCCGTATTTTGTAGAATTTTGTTTTCCATTGAGAACTATTATGCTTTTATGAAAAACAAACAGAGCTTAAAACGAAAGGAATGGAGGGAGTTGTGGAGAGGTCAATTGGTTAGAGTGTTAAAGTTTAGCTTTTAGTTGTCGGAGATCAATTCACATTTCACATCATTTGCCAATTAAGGCATAACTTAATTGAATTGAGGATCGGGACTGTTTGGTAAAGGGTAAAGGGACACTGGCAAACACTTCCTCAGTTCGTAAAGCTCTAACCAACTGAGTTAAGGATGGCACATAAGCTGTTTCAATGGACTAGCTTTAAGGACTGTTTAAATGGGAAGGAGAAATCATGGGATGAAGATGAAGAGGGTTTGTTTCTTCTTTTTCGTCAAAGGGAGAGTGGCAAACAGTCCTCATAAACTCCCCACTGCCTCTCCCTGTTTCATTCTGCAAAATCAAGCAAAGTTCATTTGATTGTGTTTTGTGGTTGTGTGTTTGAAGGAGGCTCAGATGTGCATTTCATCAAACAACTTCAAGGCAAGCAAACATATTTAGTTACCAATCCAAACATATTCAGAAAACAACTTCAAATCATTATGGAAACATATTTGCAACTTCATAAACACAGTCACAGCCATATTTGCATTATGGAAACATATTCAGAAATCATTCAAACTTCAGATGCAAGCAGAAAACACACACAAGCTCTTGCGTAAACAGATAAATGAAAACCAAATTCAAATCAAATCATGATCATGATTATGCAGCATTTTGGTGCTAAACCTCAATTTTTTTACCAAAAAAAAATATATATAAAATATTTTAAAAAATAAAAATAGAAATTATTACCTGTGAACACTATCCTTAAATTTCTCCTCCTCCAGAAACTGAAGTATCAGAAAAACAAGCTCTCTGCTTAAGGACGACATCGTTTCTTCAATTTCTCTATTTTTATTTTTAATTTTTTTTTAAATTAAATCAGCGACTAAAATCCACAGTTTCGCTACCAAATCTCAGATCGACGAACGAAAATCTGCGAAATAAAATCCCTAATTCTTCAGCAAAATTCAAAAAAAATCAACAAAGAAAATAACAAAATGATAACAATAAATTAGCACAAAAACTGAAAACATCGAAAAAAACAAAAATTGAACAACGAACAACGAACAACTTTGATTTGTGGGAGAAGGGAGAATGGCGAAGTTTCGAACAACGAAAACATCAGTAATTGATTTTCCATTCCAATGCGGCGAAGTTTCGAACAACGAACAACTTTGATGATAGATCTAATATGAAGAAATTAGGGTTTGAGAAAGGAATTTCAAGAAATTAGGGTTTGAGAAAGCGAAGGAGAAGGGGAAAGAAGAAGGAGAGTGGCGAAGAGGAAGGAGGTGATACAAATTAGGGTTAGGTTAGTTTGTGGGAGAAGGGAGAATGGCGAAGAAGTGATGTGTTGTGGTTGGTTTCATTTTTTGGTTTTGGCGACAAAAAATTATAAGGGTTTTTGGTTTTTTGCGACGGAATTTAGCGACGGAATTAGTTCCGTCGCAAATTTGCGAGGGATTATTCCGTCGCAAAAAGTAAAATTCCGTCGCAAAAAGTAGTTGGTCATCTGATTTGGTTTGTCACTTTTTTGCGACGGCTATTTCCGTCGCAAACAAGGAGATTTCCGTCGCAAGTTTGCGACGGAATGGAATCCGTCGCAAACTCTCTTTTTTTTTTGTTCCATACGAATTGAATTGAACACTTATCAGTTCACAAAGTTTTTCTCAATTAATTTGAATTCAATTGAGTTTCAAGTGGAAACTTTTTCAAATGGAACTTTTTCATTGATGAAGAATGGGAGACAAAGAAACAAAGAGAAGTGAGCCCCTTAAATGACAAACTTAACAGAAAATATTAGCAGGTATCGATTTCAAAGGAAAACGACACAATTAGGTGGTTAAATAAATTTTTTTTCCGTAAAGTGATTTTTTCAAAATTCTGTGCAACATTAGATGGTTGTATTCAATTTTTTTAATTTCATAATTAAGAGAAAAAAAATACTACATCCGTTGTTATTTACTTGCTATGGAGTAAGATGGCACAAAAATTTAGAAATATCAACTTCATCAAGGGACCATTTGATAAAAGAGTTAAGTGGGCAATTTAAGGTGATTAAAAGTGATAATGTTAATTAAATCATATAATTTCAACCAAATGGAGGATAAAGTGGAAAAAAAACATATGGGATCCACATTCTAAAAGAGGTATGTAACAAGGAATAAGAAACTTCCCTTTTGAGTATATGTAGCAAGTAAAAAAACGGAGACAATAGTTTGTTTTTGCACCACTGTACTAGAGGTGATCATGAGCCGAACTAAGTCGGACCTATTTTTGGGTTGTACTTTTTTGCCCAAAACTCGTAAATTAGGTGCAGATTTAGCAAACTTTTCAGTCTTTATTTTGAATCGGGTCTAAAAATTAATAAACTGACAAAATTAAATGTCCAAACCCTCATAATCTTTAAAAAAATTTAGGCCGAGTTGAGCCCAACTCGAATTCAACCTAATGTTCTTTGTCCAAAATCCACAAAAAGCCCAACTCGGACCAAGTTTTATCGGTTCTACACTTTATGCTTATCACATGACAAGTAGTCAAAGGTTTTGACTACTTTATTTAATCCAAAAAACATGTTGATAGATCAAATCAATCATCACCCTCACTTTCACCCTAGTGAGCCGTGACCTCACCATTAAAGTATGTGTACGAATGCTAATCCTAGATCCAAATCCAATTATTTAAAACCAAATCACCAAAAATTACGTTTACATTTAGACATAAACCCCCGACCATATAAATGTGTAATTTAAACCTTCGAACAAAGAAATGATTTTTTTTTTTTATTTCATTTAATAATTTTTTCCAATGTCAGTTTTCCCCTAAGAAAGAGTGTCTTATTTATTTATTTTTTTTTTCTGGTTATATCGTTGACTTATAACTGACATCCAAATTCATCCCTAACACTTCACTTTACTTACTCTCTCAAATTTACAGTTGAACAAATTCAAATTTCTCACGATGTTCGTTAAGAAGTTCGTTGAAAAGGCGATCAAAAAGGTGTGTTCTCCAACTCAAATTACTGTTAATTTAGATGATTGCATTTGAAATTTTATTCATTTTCTATACAATCTGATTTTAAATCCAATCAATTTGGATCATCTTTAAATTTGTCAGTTTAAACTTTACAGTGTGTTTTGATTCGCATATGATCATTGTTAAATTAGTGGTGAGAATTTGAACCTTAATTTTTTTTTTTTTTTTAGTTGCGATTGATAACAACATTTTATTTTAAGATTTTGTGTTATTTTCAATGTTTGTGAATTGCCTTCATTTTTAGTATGAAAGAATTCTGTTAGAATTAATAATTATGGTGATATATTTTCACATCTTCGTAATTAGAACAGGAGATTTGTTTCATAGTTATGTTTATAACTTTAAAATTTTGCAGTGGATTTTGTTGTTTTGGTGATTGAACTTTTTTTTTTTTTTTTTTTTTTTTTTTTTTTTTGTTAGAATTAATAATTATGGTGATATATTTTCACATCTGTAATTAGAACAGGAGATTTGTTTCATAGTTATGTTTATAAACTTAAAATTTTGCAGTGGATTTGTTGGTTTTGGTGATG